>CM070873.1:127994568-128387068 GCA_036365515.1 Torymus aiolomorphi
CGACAGTAAACGATTCCAATATTTAAAAAAGTCTTATACCAATATAGCTGTGGGACGCGAGTTCCACGCAAAAAAAAAGTTACGCAGATGTGCCCCAGTAAACGAGTCGAATATTTAAAAATTCTTCAACCAAAATAGCATTGGGACGCAATTTCCTCGCGAAATTTAGTTATTAAATTAAATTTAGTGTCTGCGAGTTACGCAGACAGTAAGCGAGCCGCTTATTTACAAAAATATGAAACCGATATAGTCTAGGGAGACGAGTTCCACACAAAAAAGGGAGTTATGCAGATGTGCGACAGTAAACGAGCCGCTTATATAAAAAAAATCTTAAACCCCAATAGCAGGTGGACGCGAGGTCCACGCATAATGAGAGAATTTCGTAAACGTTTGATTATAACAAATAAGTTGGCTCGTCGGAGTTTTTATTGAATACTTAACTGGTTATTAAAGTTTGGAATGATTTTAGTGATTGCCTCAAATGGATTACTCCAACCATAAATTTAGTATACGTATACATCGAAGTACGAAGTATACGTATATATCAAAATACGAAGTATACCTACGTATTATACGAATACTATTTTATTCACCTTAGAGAAATTAATATGTTTTGTCCTATGTGTAATAATACCAAATATATTGCGGTGTTGTTTTTCTTGAAAATAGATAAAAATTTTACCTAACGAGTCAAAGGTTTTTTGGAATTGTTCATATACACACTTTCTTTCAAAATCATTATTACTTAAAATAAATTCTGGCTTTCAGAAAGTTAACTAACCTATTTCATTTCAATAAAAACTTACATTTTAGCTGGTCGATGTGGGATAGTAATACTTTTTTCCACCTCCTAGCCGTCCATCGACTAACTTTACGTTCATCATAAGTATTGCATAAAAATAATTTATAGCTTTTTTTCTTTTCCATTTTGGAATCAGTTACTATAAGTTAATGAACTGAAAAGAGAAGATTTTTTTTAATATACAAATTTGTTTCTTCTTTCACCCTCTTTTTAAATCTATATCAATTATTGTGTTTATTTAAAATTTCTCTTAAAGCTCGTTTTCTATTATTTATCGTTGCGTTATCTGAACTCCAATATCAGAGTTTATGAACGACCGGCATGCCGTGGGTTAGTTAGCAAAAATCATGTGAATATTAATATTTACTATAGCACTTCTATAATTTGCTGTAACCCGCAGATTTAGATTATTTTCATTAAACTCCAGGAAATGATTTTATGTGCATTTGATGGACATTGATTTTTATGGAATGTGTCTGGCAAATTTCAAAATCCTGTAAAGATTTTTCAATCAAAGAGATCTGAAATTAACCCATTAGGGCGGTGTCCCTGTGAGGTGGAGAGAAGGCCGGGTTCGAGCAATAGTCTGAAATTTGCATCGTTGTAATGCAAGGAAGCAGTGTTGTACAATGGATTGAAGTTATAAGACAATACAAATGTTATAGAAACCATTTTCATAAAACAATCTTACTGTATGAAACACTAAATCTACGTACAAAATTTATAGTTAAGAAATGTAACCTTGAAATAAAATTAGAACATTTTATATTTCATTGCATTGGCAACTCTTTCTTCAATTGGTCATTTTTCGTATAAATTAATAATGACTCTCTATTTAGTGAGACTTTTAATCACTTTTCTGAGAACTGGAAGAAAAATTCTGCATGAACAATTCCTGGAATTCATTATTTGTCAAGAAAACCTCGATTCGCTTGAGACTGATATTCAAAAACATCACAGTATTTCCACTGCGCTACTTATATCATGTACACGGAGAAAAAACTCCGTAAACATAACCTTATTTTTATCCGCCAAGGTTAGTGCATGTAGCCAAGCGCCGAATGCCGGACTCTCAGGTCATTTTTGCCTAAGTCCTCCGTAAACGTAAACAAAACAGTCGCATGTTTGTCTGAGGTTAGGAGATGCAAACAATATTTGCACGCAAATAAATAAACTTTACATAGCTTATATACGATTTACATAAGTTAATTATAATTGTAATATCCTTTTCTATTATAATTTTGCTAAACAAAATAAATTATTAAGAATTGGTGAACGTGTAAAAAAATCTCTTTACTGTTGACTGTCAGGCAGAAACTACCGGAGACTCAAATAATGTCACTCAGGCCGTTTTAGCCTGACTCTTCAGTTAACGATGCGAAACTTTTCTCTCCGTGTACCTCTGGTAGAATGCAATAAGTTGTAGTCCAATCGGAAATTTTGCAATACATTTAAAAGATGGGTCCCCGTCAAGGGCCTTCCACGGCATACCCCATCCGGCCCGTGGCATGATATCCACAGCACGCCGTATTCCATTTCTACTCGGGAAACTTTTTGATATACCAAATAAATCGTAAATAATAATAATTATTATTATTACACAGAAAAAATAACGTGGTTAGAACTGTGCTCTTCTGTGGCTCTAACAGGAGCGGGCTCAGTAAGGACTGTTTCCCTAATAGCACAAAACATTTAAAAACCTTTTTAAAACGTACACAGAAAAATTTTAAAACGTTTTTCAGAAAACGTTTTAAAACGTTATATCAAGGTGCAAAATGTCCGCTTTCAAAAATTTTTTAACGTATTAAATACGTTTGTAGAATATTTTAAATACGTTTGAAATACGTTTGAAATGCGTTTTAAAAACATTTAAAAATATTTTTCGGTATGTTTGAAATGAATTTTTACGTTTTTAAAACGTTTTAAAAACGTGGTAAGACTGGTAAGATTATTTAAAAATACATTTCGCAATACAGCTATCATCGATAGGTGGCGCACGACAATACACGAGTAAAAATGTTTGGTTCAAGTTATAAGTCAAAGTCAGGGAATAAGGGTGGGTGGGATGGGTTTTTACTCCTAGCGAGATTTTTCCCCATTCTACTGCACTCCACATAGTAGTTCAGCCATACAACCGTTTTTGTTCTATAACTTCTGATAGTGTGGAAATGCCCTCACAGGGCAACGCACAACTTCCTTTATTCTGATTTCCTTCTTCAAGGAGAGGTATCTGGAATCGCCCAGGCTCCTCCTACGTAGATTCATTTCTACGTAAGTGGCTCCTGGATGGTAATCCGGGCAGGCTGTACCTCAGTGGTAGGGGGCGACGGAGGGGGCCCCAACCATTCCTTCTCTCTTTCTTTCTTTAGGGTGGGTGGGGGAGGTAGGGATCTGGGTTTGATAGTCTTATTTTCAAGTTCTTTTTTTTATTATACTTTGTAACGTTTTAGGTGCTCTAAGCACCAAGAATGCCTACATCAAATGAACGTTTTGTTAAACTTTTTTAAAACGTTTTATAAACAATTTTTAAACCTATTTAATACGTCTAAAAAATTTTAAAAGCGAACGTTATTAGAACGTTTTTTGCTATTAGGGTCAGTTGGTGCAACATTACATTCTGCTGTTAGAGTAATTGACGTTTTCAGTAGATGTTATTTAATTAACTCTCTATATATAGAGAATTCTATAGAATTCTCTATATATAGTTGTTTCTATAGAAACAACTGAACTCTGCAGTCACGTTTACATAAATGCCACTCAGTAAAAACAACAGACCTAACTTTAGTTAGGACAATATTTAATTTTCCCACGCGTAGTATTATGACCTTTACTGCATAATAAGACCGTTTCGTCTATTCAGGGGCTTGAAAAATTTTAAAGTACATATTATAATCTTATTTTAATGGAGAACATTTTTTGTAATAATTACATTATTTTATTCCCATCTCGACTATAATGGCCACTTTATAGCCTGACAAGCGGGGTAAAAGTGGCGTCTGATTCCCGCTTTACGTCATATGCGGGAATAAAGTAACATCGTCTAATTTTTTTACGTTTATGGTAAATTTGGTTAAATTTAACAAAATTATAACACATAAATACAAAATAACTTTTTAAATCTACAAACGGACCACAGCGGAGTTGGGAATAAAGTACTGATTTTATTGATGCACTAATTTTTTTTATTTTTTTCCTGTAATACATATTTTTGCTTAACACTTTTCGTTGGTATCCCAACGTTGCAATCTTCAAACAAGTAAAGGTGAATGTTTAAGGGGGTTATTACCCTATATTAAAGTGTTTCGCTACTTCATTTTTATGTTATAAATTATTAAAATATAATAATATTATCTGTATAATCGGCAATAATCATCACAAAAATCTCCTATCGTCAATAACAAAGAAGATAAGTATTAGTTTGAATAATAGTAACTAATAATAAAGTATTCAGTATAATCTTTTTTTTTAAATAAAAATAGGATTTATCTATTAAATAAATATTCTTATCTATTTTATAATAATAATTGTATGAATTGAATTTTACATTGAGTACAGTACAAACATTAAGCATACGTTTAATGACATATTTAGTTCATATAACCAAATATTTTATTGGATAAATTAAATATCTGTTTGCTTCAAAGAAATATATTTTAAGTGAATTAAAGTTTTCATTAGATTGAAAAAGTTCACTTACGTTCACTTATGTTCAATAAAATATTTAGTTCTTCCAAAGAATATTTTATTGGATACATTGAATATATGTTTGCTTTAAAGAAATATTTTTTAAGTGAATTAAATTTTTGTTGAATGTTAAAATTACGTTCAATAAAATATTAAGTTCATTAAACAGAATATTTGATTGGATCCATTGAATATTTAGTTGCTATGAAGAAATATTTTGTTGAGCCAACTAAATGTTTCGTTGACTTAAGAATGTTAAACATTTATCAAATAAAATATTTAGTTCTTTCAGCAAAATATTTTGACATATCTATTAAATATTTAATTGCACGGAAGAAATATTTTGTTAGGTCAATTAAATAATGTATTTACTTCAATTAATTCAATGGATGAAGTATTAAAAACGTTTCAGATTATACATCTAAAAAAAGCTATTATCTTTGTAATGACGAAAACTTGATTGTTCGTTCATTTTTTTTTTGTAGAATTTTAATAGGAAAGCATTTAATTTACTTAAATGTATTTTGAAATGTAAAAGATATTATTATTATTTAGTCATATTAGTATTAAAATGAAATAATAAAATAAGAATTAAATTTATGTACGAAATTTGTTATAAAAATGAAAGAAACTACATTGTGTAATTTGAAATTCAATGGTATATTAGCTTTGTGACCATTTTACATATCTGTCCTCGTAAAGTGACTGTCTAATAGTGAAATATTCAAGAGCAATTTACTATATTAATACTCTCTTTTAACCCTATATAGACATATATGCTTAACTTGTCCGCTAATACCAGTGTAAACACGGTTGCACAGTTGATAGCTCATATAAGTATAACCATCAACCATGTGATTCCAACAGAGTTTGTTATGCATACTTAGTTTTTCTCTTAGTGTTTAATTGTTTGCATTTGTAAGTGAATTAAAAAGTGAAAATTTAATGTGTTATACGTGTAGGTATATCTATATAGTTTTTACAAGTGTAATAATATCAGCAAGCAGTGACAGTTTTAAGATTCAAATTTGGGAAGTAGCTTTAGTTCAAGACAGAAAGTTTGTATGAAACTTATATAGAAATAGATAATTCAACGAATATAGACGCATATAGAAGCGTACGTCAGATGGGGGGCGAGGACGAACAAAAATTAGTTCCGCCTTGACCGAGTGATGGCGCTAGCATTGACTTTGTATGCTTCTCTTCTCACTTCTGCGAATCGGGGCTCGGCGGCTCGCGCGCGCGCCGTCCGCGGCCCGCCGGCTCGCGCTGTTCACGATGATCCGGGTGCAAGCGCCGTAAAGCATGACTGCATGATGATTTGCAATTTGACATGTTATAAAATTTTTTTATAAATAACAATTTAATAATGATTAAATAAAATTTAATTTACAAATAAATGATATTAAATATTATTAAAAATTAATAAATTCTTACAATTATTTGATTAAAAAAATAATAATTGAAAGAAATAAAAAAAGATATAAATTGTTATACAAGAAAATAAATAGTAATAATTAGTTATGTAGTCATATATGTACAGTTATTTAACTTGATATATCATATATCACTTTTCGACTGTATGCAATCATTATATTAATTTTCATATTCACTGTAAAATAATATATTGTGTATCAAGGGTGTACTCAACGTTGGATTTAGCAGACCGAGTATTTATAAGTACAAGTAGAAGGCAAGTTAGCACGAGTCTCTGCAAACTCGCGATATAAAAAAGCCCACCAGCCCTTGGGTGCACATGATATTATGTTTTCTGACAGTTTTTAATTTTCGAGTAATTTATTCATCATAATCAATGTATCAATAAAGGTTTAAGAAGAAAGACGCGGGGGTATTATATCAGACAACTAAATTGTCAGATGGGTGATTTTAAAGAAATTTTTGAAAATTATACATATTGTTTTACATTTATATACATTTATATACACTTCCATAAAATTAATAAAAAAAAGTCTTATATAGCGAAAATTTAAAAAAAATATATAAATGTATATAAATGTATATATCTGTAAAAAAACTAAATATATGTAAATTTACAAAAATACAAATTTTCAATACAACTATTCAAAATGTAAGAAAAAAATATATAAATGTAAATAAGTGAAAATTTTTGTAAAAAAAAACTTATATAAATATATATAAACGTATATAAACGTAAAAAATGTTCCAATTACAACTTTTATAAACACTTATTATATAAGTTTATATACATTTTTTTACATTTATATACATTTTCTATTTCCATCGGGGATGTAACGCCTTCTTCGCACGAGCGATGCGAGTGAGAAAAGTCACACGAGCTAAAAAGCATATTACGCACCAGTTTCAAACCGTATTTTATACCACGAGAGCCGAATAATTGTATTAAAGTTATGATTTTGAGGTTACAGTGGTATAAAATGTTTAAAGTTTAGTATATAAAAATTTAAAAAAACATGACAAGAAGTCCATAATATTCTCATCAAATTATTTTAATATGATGTGTGATATCGATATTTCCAATACCATTTCCACCTAACGATTAAACTATAGAAAATGCGGTGATTAAGGGAATTAAGTCCTACGTCGACAGATGATCTAAAAATCTTATGGGAATACATCTTTTACATTTTTCGGAATGTTTTTCCTCTAGTTGAAAGTCTGTAAGTTTATGCAATTTATTTTTAATTTTTATAGACGAGAATTTTTCTAATATTTATTTTTGAAAAGAATTCCTTTTGTGTTCTGAATAGCTCCCGTTTGTAATTGACAGTATCAGATTTGGAAAATATTTTAAACGACTTTATATTTAAGATATTCCTTGAAGGAAATGGCCACATTATATTTAATAAAATATCTATATAACATTTCACCATTCTGATAAAATACCTCCACTGTGGATAAAAATATGCTGCACCAATCTCAAAGTAATGGATCAGGCATACAAAACGTAGTATCGATTTTTAAAATTAAAAAACACAAAAATCGACCCTGCGTTACCAAAATGATTGTTAATTCTACTTAAATTCATGGAATGTTCATTAATATGTTCTGCTCTCAGTTAATACGTGTTTGCATAAATAATTTTAACATATGTTTTACACATTATTTCAGTAATTTAATTTCATTAATTATTTAAAAACAATAGAAATAGTATGCAAACTCGATATTATTCGATGGAAACCGAGCGGGAAGGTGGCAGATATTTTCCATCAGGATAGGATAGGAAACACAGGAATATTAGGTTAAGGAAGAAAGGGTGATGAATATTTTTAAATATTCCTAAAATGCACTAAAAATTAAAATCTTTTGCCTGTAATCAAATATTTTTTCATTTCAATAATCTACAAAAAGAAATGTAAATTAGTTACCATGCGAAACTATTCACCACAATTTATTACAAAAGATAAAACAAAATTATAAATTATATTGCTTTATGCACGTTACTACAAGTAATTGTTATTAATTTCAAGTTCTATTACGTGAATCAATACTGAATTCAAGTACTTTCTGATTATCCGAACAAAGTATTATAATCTAAATCATTTATGAACGTAAATATGGATTATAAACAAAAAGACGATAATTGATATGGCATGACAGCGCTCATACTCCAAGAACTATAGAATAATTTAGTATGAATTCTGTCTTACAATTTAATATAGTATAAACATGCAATATAAAAAAAAATCGTAGTGTATAAAAAGTGACATTATATTTTTAATAATTTTACTTCAATAATTTTACAAAATGAATTAATATTGTAACTACGAAATGGAAATTACTATTATCAAATTAGCAATAAAAATGTTTATACAATTAAATACAACTACACAAACTTTTTTTACATGAAGATCTATGATTTATAAATAAATTATCACACAGCATTGAAAAAAGTGAAAAATTTCTATGAAGAAAAATGAAATTGAAAATTAATAACTAGTATTTTACTTATTTGAAGATAATCATAAATATTATAATTAAAAATCATACTTTATATTAATAAATGGCCATTAAATGTCACCTTTTATTGAATCACAAAAATAATTGTCTGTAAGGAAATAAACATATATTCATATTAGCTTAAGACAACACAATAAGCGTAACAATTTATTGAAATTTTATCATGAAAAAAAAAATTATTTCCTTTGTGTTAAAAAATACATATTCTAATTTAGCTTCTCATTAAGTAATATAGACTTTAATAAAATCTAATATGTTCTTTTTTTACTCATGACTCAATTTCTGCAACTTAGCATTAGGCTTGTTACCAGCAAAATGTCTTTTTCTTGAACTTTTAGCATCTCGCAAATCATAATTTATCCATTTCACCTTATTAAAAATATGAACTCTAACAAAAAACACAATTACAGCCTCACGATGCGATTTACAAAATTCGTCAGTAATCCAAAACTGTGCATGATATTTAAGAATTTCAGCTGTGATTTTATCAATTAAAACTTTACTAACTTCTGTCTTGTAACTTACTTCAGAAAATAGTGTATCAAAAGTTTCAATAGCTGTTATAATGATTCTATAAAAAGCGTCAGAAGGGACGCAAAGATTTCCAAGTTCATTGGTCACATTAAATACTTTTATACGCTTTAAAAAGCAGTAATAGATCATCGTTACTTTCCATGTTACAATTAACTCTAGTGAAAGAAGCTTTACAGTCAGAACAATTAAATTTTGAAATACATTTCATAGCTATATATCCAGCAACATACTTTATTGCTCCCCGTAAAGGAGTACATGAATCTTGGCGATTGTGAGAATTTGTCAAAACACTATTCATTTTATCATAAGTTTCGGATGACAAGCTCCTATGTATATTATTCAAATTCTCACTCCCTTCATTTAATGAATTAGATACTACTTGAAATTCATTCTCATCAACATCACCTACAACTGTGTCTGAATCAGACATCTCTTCACATTTCTATCAACATCACCTACAACTGTGTCTGAATCAGACATCTTCTCACGGGTTTCTCATTAATTTCAAATTGACGTTTGCGAAAAGTGTTACGAAGGCATTTAAGTAAATGGGGAGCATCAAAATTGAAGAAAATTTTACGATTGTTTCGTTCAAGAAATGGTTTATTTTTGGTTATTCCCAATTTTTTTATAGCCGATTGATTTGGCGATCCTTGATCGCATACCATTGATTTTAATAGAAAACCAGTACCTCCAACGTAATCTATCACATCTAAAATGATTTTGTGCAATAACTTTCCATTTACACTGTTATGGGGAACATAGTAGCAAATAGGCTGTCTCCAATCATATTGCCTACCTCGTAACATAAAAACTAAAACATGATTACCACGATTTGCATTGCGACCATGCTTTCCCATATCAGTGTAACCTTCAATCAAATCCTTTTTTGGGTTGTAATCTAACCACGTTTTTATGCTCATTTCATCCCACATTAATACGCACTCGCGCTCTTTTACTGGCATTGTGCTTGATTTTATTTTTAACAATTCAAATAACTTAATGTTATTTCCAGGCTCCAAATCAAGTTCATTAATCGATCGTCTTATCAAACTAATACATGGTAAGGCAAACTTCTCTTGGTCACGCAAATAACAATAAGCTTTTGGAGATTTATAAAATAAAATCACAGCAAATTCTTTTTCATCATTAGACCACTTCCTGAGTTTGACATGATTCATTTGCATTTTAAAAAAGTTTAATACATTTGCATTAAGCTTTAAATACTCATCATAAAAAGAAACTGCTTCCTTAGATTTTTCAATTTTACGTTCAAGATTTTTAATTTTTTTACCTTTATTACGAATATCTTTAGAAAGTTTAATAGCCTTTTGTTTATACACATCTCTTCGTACACTCATTGTTTTAGTCACATACTGTGCTTGTTTACATTGTTTATCTTTTTTGTTTAACTGCTCTTTTAAACTCGCAATTTCATGTTGCAATTTTTGAACTAAAGTTTCATACTTTTTATTTTGAACATTTGCATTTAATGATTTTCCGGTAGAGTCACAATCAAAGTTCGACTTGCTTTGCATTCCTGAACAAGATGGCTCTGCTGCATCAAAGTGTTGAGGAATGTTATGACTAGTTTCTATTAAAGAAGATGTTTCTAAATCGATTCCCTCAAAGTTTTGTGGCATGTTGTTACTTCTTTCTGTTATAAAAGGTGTTTCTAAATCAATAACTGATCTGTCTTCAGAGGTAGGAGGAAGATCAATTCCAGAGCCATCATGTTCTTCAACGTCACCGGAATCATTCAAATCAGTATCTGAAGCCTTTTGAATAGGTATAGCTATATTTTTCAATTTTGTCATACCAGAACCGATCACAAAATCGTCAGCAGTAAAATGGTCATTGCAAAGTCGCTTGGCTTCCAGTTGTTTGTCATCCAATTTAAGAAGATTGTCATTGCCTGAGTGAATGATCCAGTCTAGTTGTCTATGTAAACGAAATATATGATTGATAGCGGGAAAATTTAAGTTTTACAAGGAGTATATCTCACATCCGGATCATGGATTTTCCTCAAACTTTGAGATCTGTTTTTAGATGTTAAAATATAAAACGAACCGGAGTTAGACCCTCACGCTTTGATAAACTGAAGTTATGAACATTTTTAACTGTATTTAAGGAAATACTGAAAAAAATGCTTGTTTTGTTTCAGCAAAACCCGTGAGCCGGAACCCTGAGCCTCTCCGAGTTAGTAAGAGAGGAAAAGGATCCTCTAACAAAACTATCGGAATATGTAATATTTAAAAAGAGCTGTATCAAAGCCATCACCTTATAAAATTAATTGCCTAATAATTCTCAAAAATATAGATATAAAAAAGACCACTTTTACTCAAATGAAAAGATAGGTTAATTCATATGTACAAATAAATACATAAATGCTTAAGGTGGCTCCGGAGCGATATATATGTATATAAATATAAAAATTTTTACGATGATTACTTCACATATTATAATTTGAGAAACAATATAGAATGAAACAATAATTCTTGAAGAAACAAACAAAATATTTTCAAAGAAATTTAAATATTATTCAAGAAGATATCGACAATTGAAAAAGAAATCAACAAAACCCATAATTCTTTTTCATTTTTCATCCAAATTTAATTTGCAAGGTCTCATTTTATTCTATGTTCAATTTCAGGGGACGTAGCAATATAAAAAATTCGAAAATTTTCAAAACTTGCAAAGTTGTAAGCAATTGTTTGTAGATATGTGACTGACTTTTATAAAGTTTCTAGCATTTTAATACAGTTTTCTATGATTCGCAAAGATTTTATACAATTTCAGGGTATTTACTCCTGACTTAAGAAAAAATTCCCGTGTTTTTCCCTCTTTTTCCCGGTCAGTTTTTGTAATTTTCCCGATATGAAACAAGCAATTTTTATTATAATTTTAAAGAGATCTTCCCATTTATAAAAAAAAAAAAAAAAATGAAGAAGATAAGAATATAAAAGGTAACAAGTTTTAAACACGACCACTTCTCAAGAGAGCCTTATATTTTCTCCAGAGTGATATTCAAATGCGGCTCTCATACCGTCTTGTTCGAAGGGCGACATCGGTACAGGAGGCGGTTGGTACTGTGCGACGTTTTTCAATCGGCTTTTATCAACGTTGGCATTATTCTTGTCACTGAATCGTAAAGATTGTAACCCAAAAAACTAGCAATTTACTGTATAAAAACTATTTTCCGCCAAGAATTAGTTCATTTGAGAATTTTCTATCATGTATGTATGTATATATGTACGTTCGTATGTAATCAAGTTTATGGATTTTCTCAGAAAAATTTTCATAGATCATACGAATTTTGGCCCAGATACTCGCTTTATTATAAGTACCGGGTAGTCCTATACCCAGCCGAATCCATCGGAAAATAAACAAATGCCCGAGCGAATAAAAATCTGAAAAATCGATTTTGAACATAATATTAAAAAATTCAGACAAAAACAACACATGCATCTGCTAAAATTAATTTAAAAATAGTACATGGTGCAACTAGGGAGGAAAGTTGACTTTCTCTAGCGAGGGTGATAATTGACGAGTGGTTCTCGAGTGATCAAAATTATCATCCGAAGTAATATAAAGTCTGCGCAGTATAGACTGTCGCGGATTGGGCGCTCGCGCTGCACACCGTAGCGCGCGCGTTCAAATGACGAGTGAATTTAAGCTAGAGTCAGGTATTACGTAGACGTGTAATACAAGGCAAAAAAATTATTTCAATAATACAAGGCAAACAAATTATTTAAATAATTCTTAACATCAAGTAGACGGGGGATGCGAGTTCAACGCGTGTACGGGAGCGCGTCAGACGTGCATACATGGCAAGATAATTATTTAAACAGTTCTTAACCTCAAGTACGCGGAGGATGCAAGTTCCAATGCGTATACGGAATCGAGTCAGACGTGCATACGAGGCAAAACAATTATTTAAATAATTCTTAACCCCAAGTAGGCGGGGGATGCAAGTTCCACGCGTATACGGGAGCATCACCCACCTACTAGGGCTTGAGGATTATTTAAATAATTACTTTGCTATAATACACGTCTACCTTATTCCAGTATAAGCGTGGAACTCGCATCCCCCGCCTACTTGGGGATAACAACTATTTAAATAATCATTTTGCCTTGTATGCACGTCTGACCCGCTCCCGTATACGCGTGGAACTCGCATCTCCCGCCTACTTGGGATTAAGAATGATTAAAATAATTATTTTTCCATGTATACACGTCTGCCTTATTCCAGTATACGCGTGGAACTCGCATCCCCCGCCTACTTGGGGTTAAGAACTATTTAAACAATTATTTTGCCTTGTATGAACATCTGACGCGCTCCCGTATATGCGTGGAACTCGCATCCCCCGCCCTATTGAGGTTAAGAATTATTTAGAAACTTATTTTGCCATGTATGCACGTCTGACGCGCTCCCGTATACGCGTGGAATTCGCATCCCGCTCATACTTGGGGTTAAGAATTGTTTACATAATTATTTTGCCATGTATACACGCCTGAGGCGCCTTCGTATACGCGTGGAACTCGGCTCTTCGCCTACTTGGGGTTAAAAATGATTTAAATAATTATTTTGCCATGTATGCACGTTTGCCTTATTCCAGTATAAGCGTGGAACTCGCATCCCCCGCCTACTTGGGGTTAAGAATGATTTAAATAATTATTTTGCCATGTATATCTTATTCCAGTATGCGCGTGGAACTCGCATCCCCCGCCTACTTGGGGTTAAGAACTATTTAAATAATTATTTTGCCTTGTATGCCCGTCTGATGAACTCCCGTATACGCGTGGAACTCGCATCCCCCGCCTACTTGGGATTAAGAATGATTTAAATAATTATTTTGCCATGTATACACGTTTGCCTTATTCCAGTATAAGCGTGGAACTCGCATCCCCCGCCTACTTGGGGTTAAGAATGATTTAAATAATTATTTTGCCATGTATATCTTATTCCAGTATGCGCGTGGAACTCGCATCCCCCGCCTACTTGGGGATAACAACTATTTAAATAATCATTTTGCCTTGTATGCACGTCTGACCCGCTCCCGTATACGCGTGGAACTCGCATCTCCCGCCTACTTGGGATTAAGAATGATTTAAATAATTATTTTTCCATGTAAACACATCTGCCTTATTCTAGTATACGCGTGGAACTCGCATCCCCCGCCTACTTGGGGTTAAGAACTATTTAAACAATTATTTTGCCTTGTATGAACATCTGACGCGCTCCCGTATACGCGTGGAACTCGCATCTCCCGCCCTATTGAGGTTAAGAATTATTTAAAAACTTATTTTGCCATGTATGCACGTCTGACGCGCTCCCGTATACGCGTGGAATTCGCATCCCGCTCATACTTGGGGTTAAGAATTGTTTACATAATTATTTTGCCATGTATACACGCCTGAGGCGCCTTCGTATACGCGTGGAACTCGGCTCTTCACCTACTTGGGGTTAAAAATGATTTAAATAATTATTTTGCCATGTATACACGTTTGCCTTATTCCAGTATAAGCGTGGAACTCGCATCCCCCGCCTACTTGGGGTTAAGAATGATTTAAATAATTATTTTGCCATGTATATCTTATTCCAGTATGCGCGTGGAACTCGCATCCCCCGCCTACTTGGGGTTAAGAACTATTTAAATAATTATTTTGCCTTGTATGCCCGTCTGATGAACTCCCGTATACGCGTGGAACTCGCATCCCCCGCCTACTTGGGATTAAGAATGATTTAAATAATTATTTTGCCATGTATACACGTTTGCCTTATTCCAGTATAAGCGTGGAACTCGCATCCCCCGCCTACTTGGGGTTAAGAATGATTTAAATAATTATTTTGCCATGTATATCTTATTCCAGTATGCGCGTGGAACTCGCATCCCCCGCCTACTTGGGGTTAAGAACTATTAAAATAATCATTTTGCCTTGTATGCACGTCTGACCCGCTCCCGTATACGCGTGGAACTCGCATCTCCCGCCTACTTGGGATTAAGAATGATTTAAATAATTATTTTTCCATGTATACACGTCTGCCTTATTCCAGTATACGCGTGGAACTCGCATCCCCCGCCTACTTGGGGTTAAGAACTATTTGAACAATTATTTTGCCTTGTATGCCCATCTGACGCGCTCCCGTATACGCGTGGAACTCGCATCCCCCGCCCTATTGAGGTTAAGAATTATTTAAAAACTTATTTTGCCATGTATGCACGTCTGACGCGCTCCCGTATACGCGTGGAATTCGCATCCCGCTCATACTTGGGGTTAAGAATTGTTTACATAATTATTTTGCCATGTATACACGCCTGAGGCGCCTTCGTATACGCGTGGAACTCGGCTCTTCGCCTACTTGGGGTTAAAAATGATTTAAATAATTATTTTGCCATGTATACACGTTTGCCTTATTCCAGTATAAGCGTGGAACTCGCATCCCCCGCCTACTTGGGGTTAAGAATGATTAAAATAATTATTTTGCCATGTATATCTTATTTCAGTATGCGCGTGGAACTCGCATCCCCCGCCTACTTGGGGTTAAAAATTATTTAAATAATTATTTTGCCTTGTATGTACGTCTGACACGCTCCCGTATACGCGTGGAACTCGCATCCCCCGCCCTATTGAGGTTAACAATTATTTAAAAAATTATTTTGCCATGTATGCACGACTGACGCGCTCCCGTATATGCGTGGAATTCGCATCCCGCTCCTACTTGGGGGTTAAGAATTGTTTACATAATTATTTAGCCATGTATACATGTCTGCCTTATTCCAGTATACGCGTGGAACTCGCATCCCCCGCCCTATTGAGGTTAACAATTATTTAAATAATTACTTTGCTATAATACACGTCTGCCTTATTCCAGTATAAGCGTGGAACTCGCATCCCCCGCCTACTTGGGGATAACAACTATTTAAATAATCATTTTGCCTTGTATGCACGTCTGACCCGCTCCCGTATACGCGTGGAACTCGCATCTCCCGCCTACTTGGGGTTAAAAATGATTTAAATAATTATTTTGCCATGTATACACGTTTGCCTTATCCCAGTATACGCGTGGAACTCGCATCCCCCGCCTACTTGGGGTTAAGAATGATTTAAGTAATTATTTTGCCATGTATATTTTATTCCAGTATGCGCGTGGAACTCGCATCCCCCGCCTACTTGTGGTTAAGAACTATTTAAATAATTATTTTGCCTTGTATGCCCGTCTGACGTGCTCCCGTATACGCGTGGAACTCGCATCCCCCGCTTACTTGGGGTTAAGAACTATTTCAATAATTATTTTGTCATGTATACACGTTTGCCTTATTCCAGAATGCGCGTGGAACTCGCATCCCCCGCCTACTTGGGGTTAAGAACTATTTAAATAATTATTTTGCCATGTATACACGTTTGCCTTATACCAGTATACGCGTGGAACTCGCATCCCCCGCCTACTTGGGGTTAAGAATGATTTAAATAATTATTTTGCCATGTATGTCTTATTCCAGTATGCGCGTGGAACTCGCATCCTCCGCCTACTTGGGGTTAAGAACTATTTAAATAATTATTTTGCCTTGTATGTACGTCTGGCGCGCTCCCGTGTACGCGTGGAACTCATATCCCCCGCCTTTTTAGGTTTAAAAACGGTTTAAATAATTGTCTTGCTAATTGTTACACGTCTACTTTATTCCCTAATATGCGTGCACCTCGCATCCCCCGGCTATTGGGTTTAAAAATTATTTAAATAATCCTTTGGCTTAATTTTTTATGTCTACATGATTCCCTTATATGCGTGGACCTCATATCCTCCGCCTACTTGGGTTCTAAAATAATTTAAATATTCGTTTGGCTTATTTTGTCATCGTAACTCCCTCATACCATAAATAAGTACTCAATCTTTATAATCATTTATATTTTTCAAAGTAAATTCAGCTTGGAACGCGCAGTTTGAACGCGCACGACGATGCGATCCATGATGCATCCCGCAGTGTAGATACTCCCTTATCACGTTGGCTGCATCGACAATTACTAAATATCTTACGCACGCAAACGCGTGCATCCGCGTGCACGCGCTTATGTAACGGGGGCCTTAACAAACAGGCACGCTTTTTCCACCTATATGAGTTTCGTGCGTAGGCGAGCAAATGTTTTATAAATTAAAAACCGCCGCCAATTCATTGGCACGTGGCTTCCTCAAAATTAATTTATTGATTCATTTAATTAATTTTTAAAGCCAAATTTGAAAATTTAACACAATAGAACACGAACTGATCGTGCAAATAAAATGTAAAAAAAGAGAAAACGCGATTAATATCGAAGTGCAGTCAAAATATTGTTAAACGTATTTCTCGGCTTCTAATTCGCCAGCGTATCTAGCTAATTGTATGTATCGGCGAAGCGCGCTGTAAATTAACCTCAATAAAAAACAAAAGTAAGTGAAAAACGCGCTCGCGTAGCACGTGTCATTTCCATTTTCTAGTATAGATATACCCGAAAAATTACGATTTGAAAAGAGGGCTAAATCAGTTTTAAACTTGAATATCTCTGAAATTCATAAACGAATTCTTTTACTCTAAAAACACATATAATAAATAATATACACTACATCTCCGCCAAATTTTAAAGAAATTAAAACAAGTTTTCTCTTGTTATCAGGCGACAAAGAAAATGACTTTGTAAAATAGGAAAATTTTGAATATCAAAAAGTAATCGTACGATCTTGATAAAAATTCACATACATAATATCTATATCACATACAAAATTGTCTAGAAATCTGAAGCTGATTCATCGAACCGTTCTCGAAAAATTATGATTAAAAAAAAAAATTTTTTTAATTTTTACCTCAAATATCTCTGAAATTTATGGACCAATTATTTTGCCCAAAGAACTCGACAACGAACACCGTTTGTCATATTTCTAGAGCAATTTAAAGAATCTTAAAATTTTAGTATTACAAAGCTTCCTTTAAGAGGAAGCAAAAATTAAAATACACAAAGCTGTCTGGCACTAATTCAGCGCAATAAAGTCTTGAGAAGCAGATTGAAAGTACAGATTTGTGAAAAAAAAACTGCTGACAATTCAGTAACTCGTGGATTCCACAAAATTAATCTACTTATGTTTCTTATTAATTTTTAATGCCCATATTTTAAATAATAGCACCAATTTAACGTCGAACGATAAATCCATTAAACAGCAAATCAGCGTTCAGGTTTCGTATAAAAAACGCGCCATATGATGGTCCAGAAGTTATAGCGACAATAGTTAAGAAAAAACAATTATTTTCATATGTCGTTTATATGAGTGTGTATGTAAAGGAATGTTATGTAGATACGTAAAATATATTATTGAAAAATTGCAAATTAAAATTTTCATCTCGATTGTCTCATAAAATTACAAAAATCATAAAATATAAAAACGTTTAAACCAATTTCCCTCCATTGTTACTGTACAACAAAAACAACAACTTTTAAATATCAAATATGTCAAAAAGTAACACGATCTTGATAAAATTTGCACATCTATCAATTACATCATATATAAAATGAAATAAAAATTTTCAAGGATTCGAAAATTATCGTCATGTTAAATATACAATGCATATATAAAAAGAAAATGTTCGTTAACTGGTGACTGTTCCAATACTGGTGTAGTCACCCTATACACACACACTTACAACAAAAATTTGTCAAATTTAAATGGTTTCATTATTACAAAAATAAAAATAAAATAAATTTAGTAGCTAAATAATTAAAATTATTTTAAAGTTAATTTATTCTTTAAGTAATTTATTATTAGCTCAGAAATATAACCTATAATAATAATTTCATTAATTGTTTGCCAGGTCTCGCCCAAAATAAAATATTAAATAAAATAAAAGATATTAATAAATAATATTTAATAAAATAAAAGATTATCAATCAATGTTTGATAATAACAATTTCAATTTCTTTAATATAAAACTATTCATTATAAAGAAAAAGTTAATCAAAACAATCTAACCGTTCTTCATCCTTTGGAAAGCGATGAAAAATCAGTGTAGGGTTTTTCGCCTTCGTGTTTGTGCATCCTTCAACGTGCTCGAGATGGTGCCATGACTCAAATTTCGCAAAAAACTAATAAAAATACTTTAAAAGAAAGTCAAGAATCTTGAAGTGAAAGGCGCCGTCGGAACTGCAACACTCCTGCCTCCGCTGTCAGAAAGACACTCCCGCCTTATTACACGCTTCCCGCGCGATTGCCGAAACAAAAACATTACATTACCCAGTTTCATAGAATAGTTTATGTTATTTTAAATGCAGTAAAATCTTTTAAATAAATCAAAACAATAATAATTTGTAAAATAACATTTTATTTTAATTCATTAACAATTATTTTATTAGTCTGATATCTTATATACACGTGTATATCTATATATACTCTTCTTATGCAGGCTTATATATCTATATATATTGGGCGTCAGTCAGCACCATCTCACGGATGGATAACAGAACTAATCGGCTTGTTATCCTGGGGGGTGATTCTTAACCGATAAAACGTATCTCTTGTCTCTGTCTTACGCACTGATTTTGTATCTTCTATCTTTGTTGTTTCCGTTTATCTATCGGTTTAGAATCAGGCCCCAGTGACTTCGTCCAAAAGCAGGGTTGGTCACTCGATGATTCTGAGCTGCACCGAATGGCTACCTTCAGAGCACGGCGAGCGAGAACTGCACTATGCGGTCAATTTCAGAGTGGTCGAGCGAGCACAGCGAGCAGAAACTGTATAGTGAGTCGAGGCTAGGTTACTTGGAATGTTTACATTAGTTTATTATGTATGCACGTGTAAGAAATTTATTAAAGAATTTTCTTATTATTTCGTGAGAGAAGATGGAGATGTATTTCTACATTTATCAGATAAGTATAAACTGCATTTCTTTTTTGCTGCTTTTTTTGTTAAATATAAAGAAATTGATTCTTTGTGTTTTTTTTTTTGTATACGTTTCAGCTTATTCATATTTGCGGTTATTTGGTAATAACGTATGGCTTAATTAGTTGGCTGCTATGAAGAATGAAAGTTTGTAATCAACTTAATAAAATAATCGCTATTTCAACAGGCAGAACTCTTGCTCAAATTAAAACTGAACTAGAAGAAGTTCGTGGTTTAGGTAAATTTATTAATCATTATTTAAAGAACCTTTTACTAAACTTTTTATGCTATCAATTTAAAATAAATATTCTGTTATCTATTTAAACTTTGAGCAGTTTCTAATTAAGAAAAATTATTTCAAAATTGACTCAATTTAGTAATGTTCAAACTTTTTCATTAAAGGAGTCATGGTCAAAGTGGTTCAAATCTAAAGGTAACGTTTCAATGTTCCCCACTGATAGTCAGCAGATTATTATCAAAATTTAAAGAAATCGTCAACGATAAAAGAACTGATACTTCTGGAAATTTTCATCTAGTATATTAGGATGAAAAAAAATGAAGATAAAATAATAGAAGTATGAAATCTATTTTAACGGTGTATTAATTATTAGTAACTTTTTTATTAATTTATTAATATTAATTTTAGTAACCTATCTCCTTGTAAGTTTTGGATGATGGTGATGAAGACATTTATAGATAACGGGTGAAAGAAAGTGGTTATAGAAAAAAAAGAAAGTATATAAAATAAATAATTTGTTTAAAGTTCCATTATGTATGTGACAACAATTATATAAGTCAGTAATATATTATATAAGTCAATAATATATTATATTTAAGTCAGTAATACATTAATTATTGCAATTTTTGTTTCCTAGGTTTGGAGGTGGATGGATTTTTATTGCGAGATTGAAAATGAAATTGAGATGGGTTATTTAGCTTACAAACTTTATTTTAGGTTCCAATCGCATCTACATTTTGGCCAAATTAGGTGACACGTAACCTAATTCCGCCAATATTGACAAAATAGTACAAGGAAACTCATAAACTCTAAAAATTCATAAAATTTATGTTTTTAAATATATAAAAACTCTATTTAATTATTAACTTCTGTGAAGAATACTAAGTATAAAGGAAATAAATGAATTTTTTTTACATTATACTGCATTATCTATATAAATGATTTTGGAATTATACATGGGAGTTTGCCATAAACTGAACAAAAAATTCATTTTGATCAATGAAATTGATTATTGCTAATCATATTTTTAAAGTTTCTTCTCATAAAAGGGACACATAAATGACTTTATGAAAGTAATACTAATTTTACACCTTCTCATATTTATTGGATCATATCTTCTTTAGAGATTGACCGCATTAGGTGAATTATAGACGCGAAAGTATTTTGGTTTTATAAATCGCAAAAAAAATTATTTTTAATATTACTTCCATACTAATTTCAAGGAAAAAACTCACCTTTCTGCCTGTATCACTTTCAATTGGTTTTTTTTTTGCTTATATTTCAACTTATGCCGTGTGTGTGTGTGAGTAAGTAAGCGATTCGATTAATTAAAAAGGTCCTAAACCAAACTAGTTGAGGGACGAGAGGTCCATGCAATAAAAGGGGATTACCCAGACGTGCGGCAGCATAGGGTGACTTCACCAGTGAATGAACGAATAAGGAAATTTTAATTTTTGTTATTTAGTTAAGAAAATTAAAAATGGATTAAAAGCAAAAATCTTTTTTAATTAGTATTTTAAAATCTTCAAACTTTACGTTAGTGACACAATTTTAGATAAAGAATAAAAGTATAAATTTTGTTTAAAAGAAATCTGAAAATATTTCCTAAAAACCAGTAAATGAACACGCGATCTTAGTATCTAAATACGCTTCGCCAGTAAATGAATACTTCGCCAGTGAATAAACACTCAATAGCGGCGATTTTATGATTTTATTCTTAAGAAGATAATTTCTTTTATGCAGAATCTTTATGTAAAATGCAATAAAAATTTTCAAATATTCGATAATTATCGTCATGTTAAATAAAAAATTTAGATATTGGTGAAGTTAGTAGTATGGGCTATGGGGCTTCTGGAACTTTATCCTCCCTACCTTGCCGACCACGGGTTCTACTCCTCGCTAACTTACCAACAGTCGATACCGACCGATTTCCCCGGCCGGTAGTGCATGCGCCTGCAATACCAACCGGTTTTCATTTACCATGCCGATCGCGACCGAGATTTCCCCGGCCGGTAGTGCATGCGCCTGCAGTACCAACCGGTTTTCATCTACCATACCGATCGCGGCCGATTTCCCCCTGATGGTAATCGATCAGATCGATTTACCAGCGAGCATCGGGATGTCACATGTGTCCTGATTATCTTTTTTGCAGTGCAATGTTAGATGACACATATTTATTTTACTTATAGCTATATTTGGAAAATGAAGAATATAAAAAATCTAAAAATTTTAATAATGTTATAAGAAACTTTTTCTTAAGATTTTTTAAAGCAAAGGCGCAAATGCATTGTAATCAACAAATAGAATGAAATAATGAAAATAAGATTTAAATATTATGTTTGAGGGTGAGGTAACTATAAATAAAAACACACATATAATAAATCTTATGATAAATATTTATTAAAAAAATATAATAATAAAATAATTACAAATAAAAGAAAGTTATTAAACAATTTTTTTAATATCACCACTAATCGGATTATATTTAATGATGCGATCATGTAAAATTAGACAATAAGTTGTTGTTCCTTCAGGTATATTCTCCTTGGTCTCAAACTCTAGACGAACATCTACAGCAGCTTGCTTCAATGATTCATTTTGTTTTGAACAATCAATAATTATTAATGGAGTATATTTCTTGAAATCCTTTTTACTGAGAAATGGATCTGTTGAAACAATTACACCGTGATAATATTGTTTTTGAAAATTTACATACATGTCATATAATATTGCATACTGATTTTGATTTATGTCTAGGTTTAGATTTCCATATGGGTAGTATTGAGAATTTAGAAAAAGTTTTACATTTGATACATTACAATGATCAAACTGACTTGTATTTTTAGTTCGTTGTCCTTTTCTATTTGTTTGGAATGCAAGAATAACAAAACGTGGTTTTTCCAATTGATTTGATGTTTTGACTGTCCATACATGTCGTGATGTTGCGGGAAGCATAGGGTATTCATATAATTCCCACGAACGAAAACTTATTGATATTGCTATATCTTTTTTAATGTAATTATAAAGATGTATCTTATGTTTATCTGACAGTATTACATAAGGCATTAACCATTCTATTCTACTTAAATTAATTTTAAAATCCTCATATTCGGTTCTATCATCCCGTTCGACTCCTTCTTGATATACAGCGTTTATGTCATTTCTAGATCTTGTCAGTACAAGTTCATGCTTTACGTTTACAACAATTTTAAGATAATCTTCAACAAATCCTAAAATCATTGAAAGTGGTATAGATATATCAAAGTTTCCATTATCATCAACAATTTTGTTAGTTTCTTCAACATCGATCCATCCAGAATTTTCAAGAATTTTACTTTGATTTGAATTGAATGAAGCATAACCTTTCATAAGAGTAGTTAAACCTACATTTTTACACTTATCCATTTCTATAGCATTTATCTCATAGCGAATTTCTTCAAATAAATGACATATTGCATTGTTTACAAATTGAGTCTTTTTTACTGGTTGTCCATTTGCAAGTGTAAGACTTCCACATATATGTAAAGAACTTCGTGATGGTAATAAACATAAGTCTTGATGTTGGATAGATATACGAATTTCATCACTATTATTAAATGCTAGTGAAGTGTATGGTTGATGAGCGTGACTCTCATAGTGTGATATAGATTCATCGAAAATAATAGGTGTCTGTACATTAAAAATTTCCTCCATTATTTTCAAAGATGCAACGATAACAGCATATAAATATACAAGTTAATTGGCATAAGAACGTTTCCTCTTGCGATTCTCCTCGTTTATTTTTAGTTTTAGTCCAAGACTTTTTAGAAACTTTATGTTTCGTAGTGTTAGTTGTTTGACTGCTTGTCGTTGACTGATTTTTGGATGGCATGTTGATGTCTTAATATAGTTTTCTGCTGCTGTTGCATTAAAAATAATACCCATTATACAGCTTTCTTCAAATGTAAACGAATTATAATAATTTCACCTCGTAGGTTAACCAAATTTCCGTTCTGATCTACAATACGTAATTGTAAATGATCAATAATTTTAACATTAACTGGGAGATATATGATTTGCTTAGGAATTTCAATAATTTTAAATCCTGGTGACACGGCTGGGAAAAATTCGTGAATCGTATGAACTTTATTCTGATTGATATAAGCTCCAGACGAAATATTACATTCTACTCGTAGAGCGCTTATCTGTAAAATGGAGACGGGCATGTCAGAGATGTGATTTATATAGGGTTCCAACAAACGTTGAGTGAAACCTAACAGTCTACCAATAGAATCGTATGGTTGAAAATCGATTTGTGAACTGCAAGAAATTTCACTGCGTAGAGTGTTATTATTAGGTGCAATACTTATTTTAATTTCTTTGGACTCCAGAGTCTTCTGTAGAAAACTTTCTATATCACGAATTTCATAGCTACCTGTAGGTATTTCAATAACTTCTTCTCCAACATAAAATTTGTTTTGCCCATAGTCTGCATTAGGAATAGAATTAAATGTTAATAATTCAATTAATCCAAGAACATACATTTTCTCAGGATCAAGCTCTATCGGTGGAAAATAATGTGTTTCTAGCACTGACGAAGAGCCAGATAAAGTAAGTGTCAATGATTCTATCATCTTGAATAATTTAGATAAAGTGAATCTGATTTAGCGGGGAATCTTCTTATATAGATTATAATTATCAGAATGATCAAGTAAATTACATAAAAATTTTAAACAAAGATGACCACATATAAATGAATTAAATGTTTGATACCGCTGATAATTATATTTAATTTTTTCAACATTCCAATATTGTATAAGATCCATTGGAGGCTGTAAATCACCAAAACTATCAAAATAGATAACATTTTTACCATTTTTTTTATAAGCTACCCAATGTGTACCGGGACCTGTACTATCATCAAGATTAATGATAGCTGACTCATTATACAGTGGTCCATTTGATGGTAATGCATTCCTCATGAATACTCCTCTAAAATTAAATATTTTCAAGTGATGAGCATATTTTCTTAAATCTAAATTTATTAAAGCACGTTTCGGAAGTATTACTTTAATAATGTTTTTTTTTCTCTCGTGACGAACTTTTTTTTTTTTATTACTTTTTTTTTCTTCAAGCAAATCCCATATCCTTTTTGATAAGGTTTCAAGTATAATCCTTTACCAAGAGCCAAAGCTTCTATTTTTTCATTATGTCGTTTCATTTCCTCCAATTTTTGTTTAGCATTGTTTTTTTTATTAATAGCTTGAGCTATACCAGCAGCGCTACCTGCTAACGAACCTACTGCACTTAAACCTGCAAATATTGGAATAAGTGCAGGAAGAAAGCCACCTACTTTTGGAACAGGCAATATTCGCGGAATATTAATATACTTTTTACCACCAATCTTCTTTATACTATTACGTGCAGTTCTAAGTGCTGATTGAATAGCAATTCGTGAATCATTACTTGGTTTGATAGTCTTTGACATTGATTTTAATAGTTTTTTCAATGTAAGCATTGTCTTCTTCTTATTTTTTTTCCTCTTACCAATCCCCATTCCAAGCTTAGACTTAGCTTTCATGATGTTCGCAACAGTGTAAGCGGCTGCTTTTTCACTTAGATTTGCGTCTTTCGCTAAGACACGTTGCCAAGCTCTTTCAGCTAAAATTTTATCTGCAACGTTTCTCGCTTCAACGTTTTCATGGTTTTTCGAATAAGCAATATCGTGTTCTTTGCAAGCAGTGTCTAACGGATTTATACCGGAATCGCCACGTCTTAGTCTTTGTTGTAATTTCGTTTCTGGTCCGCAATACTGGTAACCAGGTAAATGAAGTTCGAATCGTAAATTATTTATGAATTTGTTCACTAATCCTCGACCTTTATGAATGATCATAACTCTTTAAAAGTTTTATGCTGACTGACTTAATGGTTATAAATACACGCTTTTATAGCTTACTGTCACAGTTTCGTTTATAACTTCAAGCACAATGGATTTTAAAAAACAAACTATTAAATTACCGGTGATAAATTTTTATACTTTTACTGAGCCACATAGAGAAAAATATAAACGACACGGAGAACTACTTCCAAATAACATTAGAGCATGCATCGCAGGCCCTTGAAATTCTGGTAAAACAAATACTTTACTAGCACTTTTAACTCATCCACATGGTTTAAAGTTCGAAAATATTTATTTGTATTCAAAATCTCTTAATCAACCAAAATATAAATTTCTGGCACAACTCATCGAGCCAATCGAAGGAATTGAATATTTATCTTTTCATGAGCATGATACAGTTATTTCACCTGATGAAGCTCTTCCGAATTCTATTATGATATTCGATGATATAGCATGTGAAAAACAAGATAATGTTAAAGCGTTTTATTGTATGGGTAGACATAAAAATGTTGACTGTTTCTATCTCTGTCAATCTTATGCACAAGTTCCTAAGCATTTAGTACGTGACAATATTAATTTTTTAATTGTGTTTCGTCAAGATGATATAAACTTAAAGCATATTTACAATGATCATGTTACCACTGATATGACATATCAATCTTTTAAAAATTTATGTTCATCTTGTTGGAATGATAAACATACTTTTCTCGTAATCGATAAAGAGCGTGAAATTAATAATGGTAGATATAGAAAAGGATTTGATTGTTTTTTTATAAATATAAGTCGTTTGGAAACTAATTAAATAGTATGTCATTAGACATTGAACTAATAAGATGGCTAACTTTACCGACGAGATCAATATTTTACAACAAATGGAAAAAGCACGTGATGCTATCAAACAAAAATATAAACTGTTGAAATCAAGTAAATTAGACATTGAAAAAGTTATGATTGAAACATTTAAGCCCATCGTTCAACCATTAGAAAAATTAGTGAACGTTTCTGAAACAGCTAATCAAGAAATAAAAAATCAAAATGAATTAGCAATAAAAAATAAGCGAAATAGTATAAAAAAGGAAGAGAAAGTTAAAAAAAGAGAGAAAGATGAAAAACAAGAGATAGAAAATGAGTATAATACTTCATTTGAATCAGCAAGAAGTGAAAGTGAAAATATTGAAGATGATAATGATAATAACACTACATTAAAAAGTGATAATATTAATGAATATTTACAAATTTCAAATAAAGGTAAAACTGAATTATCAACAAGGAATGATATTACTGAATATTTGCAAATGTTGGATAACAATAAAACTGAATCACTAGATACTACAAATGGTGTACGTAAGTTGCGTGGAGGTTATATGATTGGTAATGCTTCTATATATTTGAATGATAATTATATAATTATAGATGATAGAAAGTATGTGAAAAGTCAGGGTGTTGTAGAACTAATATTTAAAAAAGAACCAAATGAAAGCCTTATTTCAAATAAAAATATGAGTAACTATGGAGAAATCTTAAATATGACTAATGCTTACAGAAAATATTATAAATCAGAAGAATCTGTTCGTGAGCAAAATACGTTGAAATATAAGAATTTTATTTCTAAATTAATAAAACCGTCTAAACGTTCCTCTACAAGTGGTAAAGGATTAACTTTACCCCCACCATTTAAGATAGCACGAAGAATGACCAATATTGACTATATATAATAGGATGATCCTAATGAATTAGTAGAACGATTAAAATTATTATTAGCTGAAAAATCAGCTGGTAATCAGAATCATATAAACGAATTTCACTCGATCATAGAGGAGCTGCGTGAAGCTAATATTATACATTAAATTTAAGATGAGTGTAGATGTGTTTGGACGTCATTTAAATGAAATTCAAGGTATTCCAGGTCCTGCTGGTATTGGATATAAATTCACAGATAATGGTGAGTATGACATTGACAATAAAAGACTGTTTAATGATGCAGCTCCTAATGAATTGACTGATGCTGTAAATTTAATAACTTTAAAAACATGACATAAATATTCAAGAGATTAAAAAGTTGATAAATAAAAATTAGTCATTCTCTCCATAAGCAACGCTGCAAAACTATAAATACTTTCACACGCTCTTTAAATGTGCATTAAGTATAATGGAGCAGAAATACAAAGATATAAAATATACTCCTTTCAAGGAGGCTGAACGAAAAAAGGAGACACATAATTTTGAATGTACAAAATATACTGAAAAATCTAGCTTTGGTTGGAAAAAATATTCTACTAATACTTATTCTCAACCTGAAAACAAAGGATATAAAAAATTTTAAAGAAGAAGAAGAATGGAACATAAACAGCTAGTAGAAGAACTTCATAAACCAGCTAGACGTAATTATCAGCGTCGAAAGTTTGATTTGCTTGATATAGATGAAACATGGCAAGCTGATTTAGTAGAAATGATTCCATATGCGTATAAAAATAAAGGTTATAAATATTTGCTTACTGTATTAGATACCCTTTCAAAGTTTGCTTGGGCTATTCCAGTAAAACAAAAAAGTGGTAAAGATGTTAGTAAAAGTATGGAATCAATATTTCAAGAAGGTCGCATACCAAAAAATCTACAAACTGATCGTGGTAAAGAATTTTATAACAAAAACTTTTATAAGTCCAACAATTTTTTTATTTACTTGTGGAATACCAAATTCATTGTTCACTAAATATTCTGAAGTATCAAAATAATGAATATTCAATTTAATATCATTATAAATATCATGACATTTTATAGAATAAATTAAACTATCAGTATCAGTATAAAGAAGCTTACAATTATTATTATACATTTTATGCATGTAATCATAATGAAAACTGTACATGAGTATCTTGGATACATCCAGAACGGTGAGTCCCACATATATTGGTTTATCCATTAATATTTCTACCTTTCTTAGTTCAACAGCTACTAAATTTTCATTAAATATAGCACTGTTATGAAAATTTGGTTTTGAAATATAAGCTTCTAAGCCATATCTTCCTTCCCATTGTGTTAAAAGTTTCACATCAACGCGTTTACGTACATTTTCCATAGTTTTTCCATAAACAGCATTATTCATTATTTTGAAGAGATTTTTTTCAAATTCATTTTTTGCATTTGCTCTCATAGAACTATTCAAATCAATATAAGATTTGAGCCATGGAGATTGTTTGAATTTTAAAACTTTATGTATCTTAACAAGTCGAAGTCCATGTGCAATTGCTTGTTTTAGATAACGATAATGAATAACGTAGTTACGTTTGTTCATCAATGTAGCGCAAAGCTTTGTTTGTTTTGATCCAGGCGGTTTTATATGCTCTGGACAAAATGGCAAATTATTGTGTTCATCATGAATTTCTGAAGGATAGTCTAAATCAACTTCTAAAATATAACCAATCGAAGCATTATCATCAACATTGTAATTAAAATTTTCGTAATCCTCAACCCACTCAAATGAGTCATAAGGAAAAGTTGTGTCATTGCTCAGCCATATAAATTATTAGGATCAAAATACATTAAATACACATCCTCTTCATTTTCTTTATAATCTTTCATGTATTTATTATTAGCAGCAGCGTAACGATTTGAACATTGGCTTAAACCGCCTCTAATACCACATTCGATAAATAAAAGCATGTCTATGTCTGTTAGAAGACTTAATTTGACTCCTGTGCATTTAAGCATTGCATCCCAAGAAAAACCAGGTGTAGTATAATAATGAGCTGGATCAAGTCCATATAATTTCATACATTGATGTCTAAAATTTTCAAACACATCAGCCAACAGTAAAATATCTGTTTTCATGTACAGATCAGAATATTCACCAAGACTCTTTATATTAAAAACATTCCAGATTTTTTGTGCATGATTATAATCTTCATCTGATATGTTTGAATCATTAAGTGTACTATAAAATTTATCCTTTGCTGGTAATTTTGTTTCATCTAATTTTTCCCAAGAATCAATATATTCATATGGTAAAATACCTTTTCTTGTAAGCAATTTAACTTTTTTTTCATCCAAGCCTGGAAATTGAGAGTATATAATATTGTATTCATCGAAATAGGATGCTAATTTATCTAACGAAGAAGCCATAAATTTAAAAGAATCAATAAATCGAAATTTTATATTACTATTTTCTATATGTTTTGTAAAAGCAATATATCTTTCCTTGTTTAAAGGCAGCAAATCAACTTTTCCGGGAAAATGATTAGAAACATATTGTATAATAAAATGAGCATCATACCCACTAAGATTATGAAATACTACAGGTATAATTCGTGAATCTTTATAATTAAGATTACAAGATGCATGAGCTGGTCCTCTATATGTTTTATCAAGGTGTGAATGATCATGAACTTTAATGCTAGTATTATTGAATGGCTTACAACATATATGACATGTTTCAGCTTGAAAAAATGCAACATTTTGCTCTAATGTTAGCGTTTCCATAGGTTCTGCATTACAATATATATTTTCAATCAATTTTGCTATACATTCTAATTCTGTAGCGAACCAAAGAGCTGCATTTTTACCTCTATAGCTTCTATAAGATGAAAGACAATCATTATAACTGCATTTTAAGTAATAACCAATACAAAATATTTCATGTCTTTGAAAAACAGCTGTATTACTTTCTTCATTTTTACACTCAATAACAGACTTCAATAAACATTCACAATCAGCACAAATTATAAAAGGTATTTTTTCTTTATGTTTGTAATTTTTAAATTCTATGATATTTTTACCGTCTTCAGGTAGATTAATTCTACAGTTATTAAGTTGACTACAGTATATTTCATGTTTAGCTAGACTATTTGAATCATTAAAAAAATGTAAACATCTATCACAAATATAACATTTTTCTTTATGATGTGAAAGGCTTCTCCCTATAAGTCTGGACAACATTTTTATGTAGACGTAATGAAATATTGTATCTTGAAACATTTCATTTTCATCACCCATTTCTTCAATCAAAAGAAGATTTACATGGTTTAGTTTTTTACTAGATGTTAAGTATAATGGTACAATATTTTTACCATTAAGTCCAAAAACATTAACTGATATTTCCGAATTCTGTTTCTCAAATTTCTGTATTTGTCCTAAGGGAACAGGAAAGTCTATATTTTTCATATTTAGTTCTTCGGCGTGTGATAAATAATTTATTAATCTGTGAGGATTATTTTTTGTAGGTATTGGATGTAAAGCTGCTAAAATAGACCACTTAAAACACTGATTATCACTATTTTGTACGTTAACACAAGCCTTCTTGTTTTGAATAAAAGACCACGCAGACAATACATGGGATTTCATACAACCGTCAAATTGGCTGAAAATTTAGTATGTTATTGTTCATGACTTCCTGACTAAAAATGCTTATGGTCACAAAACCCAAAAAGTTGTATAATTCGAGATATTGAAGGTCAAAGGTCGTGTAAGTGGTCAGCTATTGCAGTGACGGCGAGTCAATTATTCATTAAGAAATGAGTTTTTTGAGAGTAATAAAAAAAATAAAATCAGATAAAAACTCCTAGGTGTTTAGTCTAAGGTACCTTAAATTGGCCTTTTCTATGACCCACGGGTCAAGGTCAACTGTCAGTTAAAGGTCAAAATAAAATAAACGAAAAACACTATTTTCATACCAGAAATACATTATTAGTTTATAATTGTGCACGTATAAGGTAATCTTTACGTACCTCATGAGCCATAATCAAGGGCCAACTTAAGATCAAAATAAAATAATATATGATTCATCGGAGAAACTGAGTTTGGAGCGGCGCTCCTGAAGATAAGATGACGTTGGTGAAGTTGATGGTTAAAATAAAATAAATTAAAAAATCTATTTTTATGTCAGGAATATATTGCTGGGTTTGGAGCGAGGCACCTGAAGATGACATTGACTATGGCCCATGGATGAAGGTGAAGGGGCAATTAATGGTCAAAATAAAATAACAAACTAAAAAATCTTTTTTTATGTCAGGAATACATTGCTGAGTTTGGAAACAGACACCTCAAAGTGACGTTGACTATGGTCCATGAGTGAAGATCAAGGATCAATTGATGGTAAAAATAAAATAACTCAAATAAAAAGTCCAATAACTCAATGATAAACTAAAGATCTAGCTTTTATTCCAAAAATACATTGTCGGGTTCGAGGTAGCTCAAAATGACACCTTGACTACGACTAATGGGTGTCAGTCAAAATTCAGTTGAAGGTGAAAGTAAAACAATAAATTGAAAGATCAATTTCTTATACAAGAGGTACTGTAAGGTGACCTTCACTATGTTTAATAGGTGTAAATGAAAGTCAGTTAAAGGTAAAAAAAGAATAATAAACCTTTTTTTTATTCCAGAAATTCAAACTTTTGAATAAATTAAACCAATAAAGGGATTATACATGACCTCTAATTAGGATCATGCCTTTCTGGAACATCAGCGATACTATCTAGTAAACCGGTACTTGGATATTTAATATTCGGTTGGTGTAGTGCGTATCCGAGAAACCAAAGAATACTTGCTATATGGGCACAAGTTCCAAGTGTCCTAGCTCCAGTCTTACATGTACAGTAATATGCAAGTATCGGTTCATCGACTGCAAGTTCAAGGAGGTTTCTCACCGGCACATACTGTATCCACTGTTGATATCGTGTCTGATTTCGAAATCTCGAAAATAATCTGAAGCGAACCAGTCCTGGTTCTTCTCTGTGTTCACTAATTTCAACTATTTCATTTTCATCTCTCATAATTGTATCTTGAATATATGACGGAGCAATTTTATTTGATAAATGCCGATCGTTAATTCTCTTAAATAATTTAAATCCACGATCGGAAAATCAAGAAGTTCATGATGGTGCAATCTCCTCCAAATAGTTTGAACTCTTGCTTGAATTATTGCTCGATCTCTAAGAGGGTTATCGACACGTGCTCTTTCAAGCATATTTTCTGCCAATTCTGCTGTTGCTCCTTCCATCAATATGGGATCTTTATATCGATTAATTATTGCTCCACATATAAGATAGAGTTGGCGGAGATGCATGACATGGTGATATGGTATAATATCTTTGAAGATTTTAAAAATAGATTTCAAATGCCCGTTACGCGCTTCTACTATCCATCTGGTTTTAGTAATCAATCTTGTATCATTTGCATCTTCCGTACTAAGTTGGGTTTCTCCTTGCTCAAGTAATCTGGGCATATGAGTTTGTATCCCAAGATTTTGTAGTAGTGGCAGTGCATCTCTGTAACCTCGATCCACTATGACAATAGCACCTTCTCCCATCCATTCTCTTAAGGCATTAGCATCATTTTCAAATTCATATTGCAACGTGGCAGCATCGTTATTTCTACCGTCTGAAAAGTAAGGGCCATGTATGTCCAATATGTAACCATCAGGAGCTACAATTAATGCAGGCTTAACTAAATGTCTGCCTTTGTGAAGGCAATAGGACTGCCTTAATGCTTGAAAGTTGGAAGACTTCTATGTAACAATATGTACCATCAATATATGCAATGACTTGTCGAGCTTCATTTCGGTTGTACAAAGTATTTGCAAAATCTGTTACATGTCTTTCAATGTACTGTTCACGCGTTATAGCATTTAGACCAATATTTTGTGGTACGAATCGGATCATCAAGGATCTTCTCACACTGCTAACTGCTAAGTTAACGGCTTGTCTAGTACTGTAATGGAATATTATTTGTAGAAAACTATCGGATAAGCCTTGGTGAACTTTGCATAGAAACATAATTAAATCTTTTTTCTTTATTTGTCTTAAGCGATCATTTCCTTCCGCAACAGCATCACAAAATGACAATAAATCGTGAAATTGCTCTTTAGTAATAGGACTAATAAGTTGGAATTCCTGGTCTGAAAATGAGTTTTCATTAGTAAAATCTGGTTGGTTCGATTTAACACACTGCTGTAACATACTGAGGAACTCAGAGAGTTCTCTGCCTACAAGTAGATACGATCTATGAAAAAATGACAGCCCAGGTGAAAGAGCTCGCAAAATGCATCCTTCATTATCCAGATGATTATGACAGCAACGAGCGTATGGAAGAATGTATACATCAATATTGCAGTACGCACTTACTCTACATTTTAAAGAAAGATTCTGAAGATTTTGATTTCTATGACAAATGAAACAAATCTGATTTGCGACGGTTCGTAAGATATTTAGTTTTGTGTATGACGGATCATTTTCTAATCTTACCTCAGCGTTGATGAGATTGGTACAACTTATGCAACACCTATCATCATCATTAAAATTCACAGGAGGCCTGTTTAAATTCGTTCTAAAGTGCCTGGCTATCGCACGCCTATGTTCTTGATTATCACCCATTAAACGTGACATTGTTCTAGGTACAGCTGCAATATCACATACAAAACAATTCAATCTATGTTGGGCCATATTAATTTTGCTTTAGTAAGAATAGATTTTTCAACACACTAGATAAACGATGAAAATAAATACTAAATTTTATAGATGATCGTTATTAAAAGTTATTTAAAGAAAAAACATCGAAAAAAGGAACAGTGTGTTTAAAGTCCTATTCTGTACCAAAATTATATTCTTATAAAATAGCTACAATCAGTAAACTGAAAACTGACTGCATTCAGCATTCAACGAAACTAAAACCATAAAGCTTAATGTAGAAGATTATTATTATATTTATAGGTAAGACTCAGCATACTATGTATTTATACAATTACATACATATTGAACTGACTAGTCGGACTAGAGTGATAGATAAGTTTTTGTTCATGCTCGTCGCTGCTCGCGCTTATATATTCTTGCAGTTGCAGTTATATTGGGAGAGTTAGATTTTAGCATTTAGGCCACCAAGGGTGCTGCATCTGTATTAGCGAGCACTACGGTCGATGACTGCTCGTACCATCTCAATATGCATTTCTTAATCATATTATGGTACACATATATACATCCTCTTTCTCTACTATAATGTTAAAGTTAAACTTTTCACCTTTCAGCCTTTATCAAAGTTTCGTTTTCTTTGTTCTATATTATTTCTAATATTATTACATTATTTTTTAACTTAATATTATATTTCAATAATTATATATATTTTTCTTTAATATTATTGTATTAATATCATAATATAATTTTTTTTTTTTTTTTTTTTTTAAAGGCCAATGTAAGGCGCCTTAGACTAAACACCTAGGAGTTTTTATCTGATACTCTCAAAAAACTCATTTCTTAATGAATAATTGACTTGCCGTCACTGTAATAGCTGACCACTCACACGACCTTTGACCTTCAATATCTCGAATTATACAACTTTTTGGGTTTTGTGACCATAAGCATTTTTAGTCAGGAAGTCATGAACAATAACATACTAAATTTTCAGCCAATTTGACGGCTGTATGAAATCCCATGTATTGTGTGCGTGGTCCTTTTGGCAAAGGAATGTATGAACTATCACTACGCATAGGATTATATTTATTTATATTAATCTGAATATTTAGTATGGAGTGCAGAGACCAACCTGAATCTCTATCTTGAAATTCTTCAATGTCAGATGTCAGAGGAGTTTTAATATTCTCATTGAACCATTGTTCAAGATCTGTTGAAAGAAAAATTTCAGCATTTTTTGTATTAAAATGCTTTTCTTGAATTTTTTCTTCTTTTTCACCGTTGCTGTTTAACTCTTGTTTGTACTTACATAGAAGAACTGCGTTAATTTTTAAAGCATCAATATAATTTTCTTTAAATAATTTTTTTACATAACGAGTAAATAAAATTTTGACATCATCTAAAAAAGAATGTGCGCAATATTTGCAACATCCGCATACGTTTTCCAAAAGCACTATCAATGTCTATCCAAGGTACTCTATTTTTAATTGTTTGCTGTGCAACTCCTGCACCTCGTTTTAATAGAGTATCTAGTCTAATAATAAGGCATATAAGTCGTCCCATTGCATGTAAAATACTTTGCTTCTGTGAAACTACTAAATTATTATATTTAAGAATACGTTTCAAATTTTTTTTAGATGAAAGACAATGTTTTTTCCATCGGTTGATTGTATTTATATCCACGTTCTGTGCACAAAGTAAGTCTACACCTTTATTTAACAGGTGCACTTGTTCAAGACACTCACTTATAATTTCTTCAGTCATAGTTTCTATCTTGAATTGGTAAAGTTAAAATGAATACTGATGATTCACTGTAGACGACTCACGTTTTTATAAAGAATTGTAATAAACTGGAGGGGATAACTTTATCAGTCTTCTTACTCATTATATGAAATTTAAATTTATGCGGTCAGGGTGAATACTACTTTATCATCACTCACTAAGTGATTGTATCGATAGCTAAGGCGTGTGTGTGTGTATATATATATATATATATATATATATATATATATATATATATATACAAGTACATATAGTCGAATAGACCGCAGGAGTAACCTTTAAGGTGCGATTTCATCGTAGAAAAGTTGTCGCTCTGTCGCTGTGTGTATATATATATAAAAATTAATGCAGTTCTTCTATGTTAGTACAAACAAGAGTTAAATATATATATGAAAAATAAATTGAAAAAATTTTTTTAATATAAATAGTAATATTTTTATTTAAAAATAATATTCTAGTTACAAATATTAATAATACCAACATTTTTTAAGAATAATTAATTATTTATTTATACTTTTGACTTTCCTCTTCAAATTCATCTGTCAATGTATAAAAAAATTATCTACATTAAAGTCAAAATTTAATGAGTGGGGAGGAGAGGTCATAGAATGTAAACAAAAAGATGTTGGGTTTGGTTCATCTTGCTGTTGTAGTTGTTCTGACAGTTGATTCTGTTGATATTCTATGTAAAATAAAACAAATGTTAATGAATGTTATTTTATTTTAAAATTAAAATATTTTGAAACTTCTATAAACACTAAATACCTCTGCTATTTCTTGAATGATTGATTTTACTGCTTTCTCTTTCTGAAATGATTGAAATATTATTTTATTTTACTTTATGATTAGATAATTTTTTTAAAATTCAGTAAAAATAAATACCTCTATTATTTCCTGCATAATCGATTGAGTAGTTTTCTGATCTGAGTGTGACAGATCATTCTGTTGATCATCTATCTATAAATGAAAATTTATTAGATTTATTATTATCTAATTTCATAATTAATTAATATTTTAATAATTTTATATAAAATAAATACCTCTTGAATTTCTGGTGTGTTATATTGCACTGCTTGGTCTTTTTGTAATATAATATCTTTAATATAAAATTCTTGTTGTTTCAGTTCCTACAATTAATTTAAACATATTACTATCTATACGTTATGTCAACTTCTTTTTTAAATTTATAAGAATAAATGTTAAAACAAAAATTAAAAATCAAAATGAAATAAATTAATAGTTATATAGTAAAACTTACTTCTGCAAATGGTGGTAACGGAAGATCACATATTTTACGAGGATCTCTCCGGAAGTGTGTGACTGTGACTTCACGCGTTCCGTGTTGCGGTGCCACCGATGATTTTTTTATCCTATAAATTGAAATCATTTTTATTAATCTATTCACTCACTCACTAGTGTTCGCGATCAGAAACTAAACTAGACTGAACTACATTTGTCACCGAATTCAAGAGTCCCTTATTATCAAAGTATTAGTTTGTAAATATAATGAAATACTTTAGGTGTTCTATTACCTTCCAAAGATGTCCTATAGCATTAGTACTATAGGTTTGAAAGAGGTCACTAAATTCATTACCAACTTTTATTTAAGACAAACTAGTTTTATATCTATAGAAACAAATTTTATAAATAATTGTTAACAAAAATATAAAAATTATAATGATTAAAAACTAATTTTCTATTGAAAAATAATATGTTGAAAGGAGCTGTTGCTAAAAATAGATGATTTAGCTGTAAAAATGCTGTAAACCTTTGAAATTTGAATGTATCTGCTAAAAAATTTCGTGTTGAAAAATAATACGTGTTTACAGGAGCTGTTGCTAAAAAATAGATGATCTAGCTATAAAATGCTGGAAACCTTTGAAATTGAATGTATCTAGCTAAAAAATTTTCTGTTGAAAAATAATACGTTAAAAAGAGCTGTTGCTAAAAATAGATGATCTAGCTATAAAAATGCTGGAAACCTTTGAAATTTAAATGTATGTAACTAAAAAAATTCTAAATATTGTTGACTTGGCTAAAAAAATCTCTGTTTAAAGTTGAGTTTTCGATGTGAGCTAAAAATTGATGAAAATCTTCTTCCTGTAACTAAAGAAAAAAATCTTATAAAATTTAACAAAATTTATAGTTACATTTAACAACATATGCCCCATTATTCCATGTAGTTGCAGAATTTTATGCAACATTTGGAGCGGTAGATAAGCGCGGAGCTCAGTCTTCTTACGCTTGCTCTTCACTGAGCCACCATCCATATTAAAATGAGCGCGTGAAACTGGGATTGCAGTGACTCGTGTCACCTCACCGCTGAAATCGTGGAGGGGTGTGGGGTGAACTATCTTATTGTAGTGGGGACCTCGTTTGCTATAGCTAAGTGTAATAAGTGGGACTGCGGTGACTTGCCGCCTCGCCGCCGAAATCGTGGAGGGGTGTAGGATGAAGTGTTCTTATAAGCTTGCGTAACAATACGAATCAATTAGTCAAAAAAATCTTTCTTAATAAGAACTTCTAATAAAGACATAGTGCTGTGAAGCTTATGCTATATTCCTAATACAGCTATAATACCATAAAAAGTGATTTGGTGTGTGCTTTTGTAATAAACTATTTCAATAAAATATTTTAGTGCAGTGAAGTGCTACTTAAAACCTATAATTTCAAAAGATCATTAAAAATAGTCTGCAAAAACGTTTAATAAAGTTAGTATTTAAGGTGTGAAAAAATTATATATTATTTTTTATTTTGTAAATTTTAGTTTTTATTTAATTAATTCTCATCCACACAGCAAAATGGAAGTAGTTATGGATTTTAAGGGATTTCGTGGAAACAACAATGAATTCATATGTAAAGAATTAGCTGCAGTCAATGTACAAACGGATAGTAACAAAATAGTTAAAATGGTTATAAAATCACCATGTAAATGGTATGAATTGAACAAAAAATCTCAAAAAACTAATTTATGGTTACAAGATTATTTACATGGCTTAGATTGGAATTATGGAGAAGATACACATGAAGATTTAGTAAATACTTTAGAAGAACTGCCTGAAATGGCAAAGAAAATCACAATTTATGTAAAAGATATACAAAAAAAAGACTGGCTTCAATCGTTTTACAGTAATCATAATGTACAAATAGTGAACCTAGAAGATCTTAGCTGTCCAAAAACCAGAAAATTAAAGTCCTATGTGGATGATAGTGAATCGTGTGATGTGCATTTAAATAAAAAATCAATAAGTTGCTGTGCTGTGCAGTGTGTTTTACTTTTAAAAAATTGGATCCTGCAGAACTCCATTTCTACAGAAATGTCTGTAAAGAGTGGATTAATATCTGATATTATAGATCAATTTAATTTAATAATATTAGACGAAAAATTGTCAGAAGAATTACAAAAGCAAAGAATTTTTACTAACAATAATGGGGAGGAGGAGCTAAAGGAAGGTGGTGGGGAGCAGGTACAACCAGATAAGAATTATGAATACAGTGAGGAGCAAGTACAGTCAGATGAAAATTATGAATCCATGGAAATTGACTAGGTGGGGATAGAAAGAAGCGCTGGAGTGCTTATAAAGTGAACGCTCCTAGTGCCAAGACATCAGTTACGCTCACTCTACTCTACTTTACATAAAATAGTCTTGCAATTACACTTAAATAATGGAAGAACTCAATATTGCAGCACGTTCTTCTAACTTTTTACCTTGTAAGAAATTAAAAGATTTAATTGTTAATGAACAGTATAAAGTGACTAAAATAAAAATAGTAACTACAAAATATGGGAAAAAAGCTGTGGTAGAATTGAACAATAGTTTCGACATCTTCTTACCAAAAAAAGCTAGTGATTTATAGGTAAGCAATGAAACTTTATATAATCATCTTCAAGAAGAAATTCATGAAAAAGAAGTTAAATTAAAATATCTTGGTGGCTTTGCAGTAGAATTCATATAACTTTTTAATCTAAATAATATCACAATGTGCTTTTATATTACTTTTATAATACATTTTATACATTTACACATAGCTATTTTTTATATGTTTAATATACACTTAGTTTCAATTTTGTAATATTCTTTTATATCAGTTCTAAACGATTTAAATCTTATAATTTTTATAATTTACAATTATTTTGTACCAGTATATTCACACATTTAACACATAATATAAAATCATAATGTACTTTTATATTACTTTTATAATCCGTTTTATATATTTACGTATAGCTATTCTTATATGTTAATACATTAAGTCTCAGTTTTATAATTGTTATATCCTTTCTAAACGATTCTCTACATACCTATATATTTAACTATTATATTATATCAGATCTAATTTTGTATTACTTTTATATTACGTTTTAACTATTGTATTACTATGTATTAATCTTTATAAGTTATATATTTCATATTATAAATAAAAACTAATCGATTTTTATTTCTATTGTATTTTTTATTGTAAGTCTTGAACTCACATTTTCATCTAAAATTATAATTAAAGTTTAATTTTAGTAAAAAAGTTATAATTCAATAAAAAAATTTTATAATTTTTTATATAGAGTGAAAATATTAGATATATTTTAATAAAGTTTTGTTGAAATTGAAATGGAAATTATCATTCAATAATAATTTCTTGTACAATTTATTCTATTGTATACAAAGTAATGATAGCTTTATGAATTTAAACAACGTTATAAAACTTTTAAACATCTTAACTTTTTCAGAACAAAACTTTTATTAACTTTAACGATGGGTAAAAACACACATCTATTTCAATAATGATTTTACATTTTATGTAAAGTATATTACATACTTTGATAAAGTATTATAAAATAATGATAAGAATGAGAGGTATTCAATATGTTTCACACAATTTATTTATTTCATTGACTCTGTCGTCTTATCATACATAACAAAAGTTTGAATATCTTTTCAATTTGTAGTTAATATTAAAATAATATAATTTAATACTCATTTATATTCATTTTATTACATATGTAAAGGAATATTACTCAAGACACATGAGACATCCCGATGCTCGCTGGTAAATCGATCTGATCGATTACCATCAGCGGGAAATCGGCCGCGATCGGTATGGTAGATGAAAACCGGTTGGTACTGCAGGCGCATGCACTACCGGCCGGGGAAATCTCGGTCGCGATCGGCATGGTAAATGAAAACCGATTGGTATTGCAGGCGCATGCACTACCGGCCGGGGAAATCGGTTGGTATCGACTGTTGGTAAGTTAGCGAGGAGTAGAACCCGTGGTCGGCAAGGTAGGGAGGATAAAGTTCCAGAAGCCCCATAGCCCATACTACTGGAGTTACCCTATAAGAGAGTCGATTATGTGAAAGTCTTAAACCTAAATAGTCGGCAGAGACACTTTTTCAAATAATTGACTCGATTACTGTTGCACGTCTATACGTTACTCCTTGTTTTGCGTGGACCTCGCGTTCCCCGGCTATTTAGGTCTGATTGTGAGACTTCTTTAATTAATCGATTCGCTCACTGTCGCACATGTGCGTAAGTAAGGCCTTTTTTTGCATGGACTTCCCGTTCATTTTGGACCTACCGGCTATGTTGGTTTAAGAAAAAAATAATAAGTTAATAATTAAAGTAGAAAAAAAGAGCTTTAATTTAAGCTGAACATGGTTTAAAATTACACAATCTTGTACAAAGTTTCGTGCATTTCAAAATCGTGAAAAATTACAAAAAAAAACGAGTGATTTTTTCATAATTCACGTAATGCGTAAGATTTTCATCATTTTTCGTTATTTTTCGCAACTTTAGAATACTTGTAACTTACAAAAAATTAACATTTTTAATTTTTATTCTATTCGTATTACAATATGACGTAATACGCGAATATATATATAACTATATAATTTCACCCGGTCTTTAGCGCGATTCATTTGTTTGACTTTTCGTTTGCAGACTAGCAATCGTGTTTTGCTAACGAAAAGATTTGGTACTGTTAGCTGTAGTGGTTACTTACATTGTATTGCAGTATTTGTTTTTGCTAGGTAAGTTTTTATACCGTTTCTGTTTTCATAAATATTATTACTTGCATGATAATTTGATTTGTATATTTTATATAGCATTCGGGTGCAATTGTTCTATTGGATTCGCCTGTCTTTGGAATTGCTGATTGCAGCATTCTTATTTTAAGGATGTGAGTTGCTTCCTCCTAGAGGAAGCTTTGTAATAGTAATTTTAAGTTGGATTAAATGGTATGAATAGAGGGGTTGAAATCGATTTCATGTATGTGTAATCATTGAAATCGTTAAGAATCGCTAATCACGGTATTTGCAGAAAAAACTTTCTTTAATAAGACCTGTAACCTTTGAATCGTAAATTCATTCCCATACACGATATTCTGGATGTTATATATATCAATAGCTTGCAAAACGGCAAAATATCAGTTTGCACGTGTTGGTCTCTTTTTTATATACGCAAAATTAAAAGGTTTTTTTAAATTTGAAAATAGACTCATTGAACATCAAATTTGAAGCTGTTATAAAGAATAAATAAAATGCACACACAGTTTTATATTTTATTTATGATTTATATTAGGTGTATGTGTGTGTGTGTGTGTGTGTGTGTGCGCGTGTGTGTGTGCGTGTGTGTGTGTGTGTGTGTGTGTGTGTGTGTGTGTGGGTGTGTGTGTGTGTGTGTGCGCGTGTGTGCGCGTGTGTATGTGTGTGTGTGTGTGTGTGTGTGTATGCGTGTATGTGTGTGTGTGTGTGTGTGTGTGTGTGTGCGCGTGTGTGTGTGCGTGTGTGTGTGTGTGTGTGTGTGTGTGTGTGTGTGTGTGGGTGTGTGTGTGTGTGTGTGCGCGTGTGTGCGCGTGTGTGCGCGTGTGTATGTGTGTGTGTGTGTGTGTGTGTGTGTGTATGTGTGTGTGTGTGTGTGTGTGTGTGTGTGTGTGTGTGTGTGTGTGTATGTGTGTGTGTGTGTGTGTGTTTTACTTCCGGGAATCGCAGAAATAACAACGATGTACAGGGTGAAAGTGCCGTAAAATACAGTTACAGATTGGTTATATATTATATATATATATATATATATATATATATATATATATATATATATATATATATATATATATATATATATATATATATATATATATATATATATATATATATATATATATATATATATATATATATATATATATATATATATATATATATATATATATATATATATATATATATATATATATATATATATATATATATATATATATATATATATATATATATACATATATATATATATATATATATATATATATATATATATATATATATATATATATACATATACTGCTTTATTTAAGGATCTACTCGATCAATTTTAAACGTACAGGGCTCGTTTTTTTTGTCCGAATTCTGGAAAAATCCATTTTTTGATTCGCTGGTGCTTTTTTGTTCTATGGTGAATTTTCGATTTTCGTAAAATTTATTTTTGTGTTTTTTAATGATAGGATTGAAATATTTGAATCGGACAAAGAATAGTTCAAAGACTATAAAAATAGCGACATTTTTCTAAAATAATTTTTACATTAGCTATTACGGTGCGTTTATTTTAAACAAAAGCTTATAACTCCTGAACTAAATGGTCAACTGTTTTGAAAGAAATCATGTTAATGCCTAATATAAATAGCTATAATCTGTAAAGATTTTAATCAATTATGTTGATTAGTTTTAATAGCTTTGAAATTTTTTTTAGGAATAGATTTTTTATATCTTACGAGTGAGTTCTTGGGGCGCAAAAGAATTGGTCTATATATTTCAAAGATATTTGAGGTTAAAATTTTGAAACTTTTTTCCAATTGTAATTTCTCGAGAACGTCTCGAATCAGCTTGAAATTTATAGACTATTTTGTCTGTAATTACTTAGTAACTAATTAGTACTAAATTTTTAAAAGTATATTTTCTTGAAGCAAGAAACCGCTACTTTAACATAAAAAATAGTACATTGTGCGAAAATGTAAAAAATATGTTTGAAGTCAAAACATTCTTCTACACAAAATTTCAGAATTTTCTAAACATTATTTCAAAACCGAAAGTACACCCTTAAAGTAAGAAAACAAAATTGATACTACTGAAATTAATATCATTTAATATTTACATAAAGAACCTAAAATGTAATTTCGAATCAGTCAAATATTGAAGTGATATAATTAAATATTTTTTTCAACAATATCCAGATAAGATTTAAAAATAAATGAATATTTAATAGATATAATCAGTGAATTGAATGATATAGAGTAGATATTTATTTGATTCATATAAACTAGTTCCAATAAACTTGCTACCATCTACATATCATCTAAAAAGTTGGTATTACTACTATTCTCACAGTTTCTTTATATATTTGATTCTAGTAATCTATTTTATTAAATATCGCACCATCAAATTATTAGAACTGAAACATTAATTTATTTAAAGTAACTTTATTACAGTTTATTTAAAAAAATATTTTTTTAATAATATACTGCAACGCAAATACTAAATATATAATTGCTTTAGTTAAGTAAGAAGATTAAGGATACAATGGCACATTGTGCAACTAGGGGAGAAAATGAGCTATTTCAAACGAGGGTGAGGTGTTCAGCACGAGTTGTAGTCGAGGACGCCGAAAGCGCCCGAACTGTAAAAAAATGGATTTTTCGTTGGAGCGTGGAAAAATGGATTTTTTCATTTTTTCCTAAATCACGCTTGAAATGCGCGATTTTCTACACGGCTTTCAGGCATGAAAAAAGGCCCGTTTCATGCACGTGTTGAAAAAAAAATACTTTTCTTAGTCCAAATAAATATGTATTTGATTTAAGGTGATGCGATACCCACGCTATTACTCAAAATTGGGTTCCCATTTTTCTAATTCAATTTTTAATTTTAAGAAAAAAACTCTTTGATACATTGTAGTTCTTTATTAAACTTAAAACGTGTCAAAGAATTTTTTTCAAAAAGTTTAAAATTGAAGGAGAAAAACGGGAACCCAGAATTGAGTAATAGTGTGGGTATCGCATCACCTTAGTAATTCATTTTATTAAATAAAACACCGCAAAATTAATGCAATGATAACATTAGTCTATTTAAAGTATCCAAATTACTATTTAAATAAAGAAATATGTTGTTGAGAAACACTTCTGAGAATGTTCTTCGACGGATTTATGTAATGGTAGAAGCATATTATTGATGCTCGTGAGTTTGACTTCGACGGCATTAAACCTCTCAGTGATTAAATTGTTTAAATTATTGAAAAGTTAATCAAAATTACTGTTCGATATAGAGTTATTATCTACAGACTCACTAATGTTGCGCGATGCAGATAGGGACAGCAACTTTCGCACAGTTATAGCAGGATATCTGCGACAGTTCATTACGGCCGTCATAATTTAATATGCAATCGGCTTCCATTGCACACTGTGTATGAAAACTGTTGGAGCAATAGTAGCATTCATACAGCTTTCCACTAGATAGACAGCAGATACTATAGATACACTTAAAACTACTATTGGTGAATCTTTTTCTGTCATTGATTCTAGCGCTAGAGCAATTGGGCGATGGAGTATTCATACTGATTAAATTTGCGAAAACAAAATCGAAGCAAGCGTAATTGTCATAAAGTGTAAAATTATAAGTAGAATCCAATAGAATAATATTAGTACTTGATTGATATCCGTGTTGTAAAATCCAAATAAAATCAAAAGCAGAACAGTGTAGAGTAGTATATTTCTATATATGTATATGCTGAGTCGAAGGCAAAGGTAAACATTGAGCTACGTTGCTTATTTGAATACATAAATTTGTTTTCGAAATATGCAATAGCATATAAAACTTAAAGCTGATAAACTGATAATGTACGATCCGGTGGTTGGAAACTCCACTACAGAGATGTAAAGATACTGAGTAAGAGACGTGCCTATATGCGGAAGCTGCTAGCTTCTTCTACTGAGGCAGTAGTAGTTTCTTGTGGTGTTGTTGCGGAACCCACTGTCGTCGAATCTCCACCTAAGCTGGAAGAAGACCTGACATCTCTCACGAGCTCCTGCTGCTGTTGTAAAGCCCACATGATATAAAACAATTAATTCAGGAAAATATACTATTGACCTGCAAAGAGCTTTAGACTCTTCAGTTGAGTGGCCTCAAGAAAATGGTCTTCTTTTGAATATTAAAAAATGTAAGATGCTTTCATTTTATAGAGGACAAAGTCATATAGATATTGTTTATATAACATTAATAATCAGAGCCTTGACGCAATAGACTCAATGAAAGACTTAGGAGTCATATTTCACACTAAGCTTTTTTTTCAGTCTCACATCGACATGGCGTGCTCTAAGGCACTCAACCTACTAGGTTTCATTTATCGCAATACTCAGTCTTTCTCTAGTGCATCTTCACTAATTGTATTACATAAAAGCTTGGTGTTACCGGCATTAACATACACTTCTATTATGTGGACACCGTATACTATTCAATCGATTAATAAGCTTGAGGCGATTCAGCATAAGCTTTCTCCGACACTTAGCTTACATGAACAGATTTGACCATGATTTCTGCACTGTATTTAAATATTTTAATATACCTAGGGTCAAATTTGTTCATGATCAATAAGATAGCGTGTTCATTTTTAAACTTCTTAAGCTGAACACTGTAATTCAATCTGTAAACCGTCTCTTTCAACTTAAATCTTATGCGTATCCTATTAGAGATACCCGTGTACTCATAAAAAATAATTGTCCATTAGCCTTGACATTTGATTGTTGTACTTTTAGACTTAGTAGAGCGTGGAATTTATTACATATTAATCTATTCTAACACCAATCAATATATGCGTTTAAACAGTTTACCAAATCAGATATACTTAAATTTTATTAAATCCTTGCCTCTTTTAGAGTATCACTCATATTTTCTGTATCATTTCAATTGCGTCGCCTTATAGAGTAAGTGTGCCAGTTACTGTGCCCCTTAAGGCGATGTCCGTAGTATTTAATCAATTACTATTTTTTTTTTTCAATTTTTAATCATCTTAAGACTTTTATATGATAATTATATATTCTGCGAGCAGAATAAACACCTTTTTGATACAATATTATGTAAGGAATATTAAATAATTAATAAAATAACAGCATAAGCCTTTGCATCAGTTACTGTATAATTCATTTAGTTACTGTGTGTCAGTTAGTATACAGTGTTTTAATTACAGTGCCTTAGATTCTGGACATTGTATTTAAGCCTGTGTCTTTTTTTCTCACTCATCTGCATCTGCATAAACTATATAAAATATATTTAAACATGAAATTTGTTGTTTTTTTATTATATTTAGAAGACTCCCTGCTGGAAATCATCCATTTCTCTCCCATTGGTGAACCGATTCTTCGAACCTTTTCTAGTGTTTTCACTCAACTTGGCTTTTATAAAATGAGAGAGAAATGGATGATTTCCAGCAGGGCTATGATTTACTACGTAGAAGTACTTACTTATTATAGAAGAAAATAAAATAAAGATGGAATAAAATATATTATTTTTAAATATATTAAAAACTGTGTTATTTGCTCTGTGGGTAAGCAACGAACGTTGAAGTTGACTTGCATAGGCGACGAAGCATGAGAAAGTAAGGTTATCGTAGCCTACTGCGAGGGGGCACAGTAACTAAATACATTCATGAAAACCTGTCCAGTTACTGTGCACAGTAATAGAAACATGCCGAAAATTCGTTTTAGTTACTGGATTATATTAAATTAAACAATACTTTTAAGGCCATGTGAAACCGTGAATTTCAATATTTTTTAAATCAACATTTAAACGTTTATTTGGAAAAAGACGAACGTCAAGCGCTCCGTACAAGTAAACACTATATTCAGATTTTTTTTTAGTGATTCTATTGGTATTTTCATGAGATATCCATGTTTGAAAAGTAGCTTAATTGCAGATTCCTACTTACCGACAGTACGGTTTTTATTTAATTAAAAAAATTCTCATCATTTTTTTGGAAAAATACGAACGCCAAGCGGTCCGTATATGTTAATACTATACTCAGATTTTTTTTGGACGATTCTATTGGTATTTTCATGAGATATCCATGTTTGAAAATTATGTCGGCATTTCACATCACCTTGATCAAAACTACTTTTTTATAGTTCTTTTATCAACTAGATGGGTTTTATAAACATTAAGTATATTTTTTTATTATGAACTATGTTATTTTTATAGTTTTTCAATCACTTTTGTATACGCATTCTTAAGCGTTTCGATAAGAAAATCACAGAATTCGCGATGAGAAATTTAATAAATTATTTTAAATATATTATAAGAATAATTAAGTTATATTGTGGGTTTAACAATAAAAAGCATGAACTGTATATAAAAATTTAGATATTAAATATGATTATACTCTACTATAAATGAATATGATTTAAGGGCACAGTAACTGGCACACTTACCCTATAGCCTGATAAAGTCTATATTTTTATATCAAATTGTAAAGGGGTAGCTTCCGTTAAATTAAATAAAATAAAAATAATAATAAGCTCCCGTGGTATAAAATACTGTATGAAACTAGTGTGCAAGGTCATTTTTACCGCATTCGACTTTTCTCATTCACTTTGCTCGTGCGAAAAATATGTCATGCGATAAATAATCACCTTCTACACCAGTGTCATAATATTATTATACAGGATGTCCCATTTTCAAAATTGCACCCGAATATTTATTCAGCATTGTATTTTCAGGAAAAATGTTTCAGACAAAAGTTCCGAGAGGGGCTTAAGCCAATAACCTTAAGGACGTTCTCCGGCTCAACTTCATAATATCGCAAAAATTGTGATCTAAAAATATTATTTGTGATGGAAACCCTTCATGAGTCTCTATACACTACTCTAAAAATAATAAAAAATGACGGTGTAAGAAAAAAGGTGCCAATACGATATTTGAAATAAATACCACTTACACGGTGTGACTATATATAGATATACAAATAACATGGTAGTTTTTCTTTATGTCGCTATGTCTCTGAAATTATTTTGAGTAAATCGAAAAAACTGCTCAAAAACGTGAAAAATCTTGAAAATCACAATATTAAGCATGAAAAAAACTTAGAAAAAATTTGTTTGACCTAATATAAACATTTCATGATTTTTCACGTTTTTGAGCAGTTTTTGCGATTTACTCAAAATTTTAAGGGTGCTTGAGCTAAACCAACTTTAGATTTGGATTCAGCACATCAAAATACATAAGAAACATGTTTATTTTCGGTCAAACAAATTTTTTCTAAGTTTTTTTCATGCTTAATATTGTGATTTTCACGATTTTTCACGTTTTTGAGCAGTTTTTGCGATTTAGTCAAAATTTTAAGGGCGCTTGAATTAAACCAACTTTAGATTCGGATTCAGCGCATCAAAATACATAAGAAATATACTTATTTCAGTTGGAAACATTTTTAAATTCCGGGAAAATTTTTAAATTCCGGGATAATTTCACGTACACTACAAGTTTGAGCCGCCATTTTGGAGCCGCGATATTGCAATTCTAAAAAAGCCACACGGCAAAAAAAAACATATAGTACTAATAAACTTTTAAGTCTAATTACGATTTTTTAATTGCCATACAGTTTTGGACTCAGGGGGTGGCTCTTCTATCAAAGAATAGCTCATATATATGTGAGTGTGTGTGTGTGTGTGCGTGTGTGTGTGCGTGTGCATGTGCGTGTGCGTGTGCGTGTGCGTGTGTGTGTAAAAATTTTGCACTCTTTAAAAAATAAACAAACATTTTTCCTGAAAATGCAACTCTGCATAAATGTTTTGGTTCAACTTTTAAAATGGGACATCCTATATAGATAGCAACATCTCATAACCAATGCGTCGAACTGAACTTGTAAGGTTTTAATAGTAGGTTCTATGGATAGGGGAGGGAAGACTAGGTTAGGAATCACCTTAAGTGCAATGGTGACTCAATGTGCGTGTACGATGATCGGATGTTGAGAATATCGGTGCTGCTCACTCTGCTGCTGGTGTCCTCGGTTGTTGGATAAATAATTATAGTTAAGTAGTTTTCTCAAATAATGTATTTAATATTGAACGGATTATCATAAAGGCAATGACATTTATTGTATAAAACTTAATTAATTTTGATTGAATTATTATAAAAATAGCAATATTAGTTACATAAAATTTATTTAATATTGAACGAATTGTTATAAAATTAGCAATATTTGTTATATAAAATTATTTAGTATTGAATGAATTATTCCGAAAATTATTTAATACGCAGGAAATAGTTAATTAATATATTCAAAATAATAAAAAAAGTTCAAAGAAGTTATTAATAATAATAATAATTCATATTGTATTCGCAAATGAAAATATGTGTCAGGACATAGGAAACGGTGGTGGAAAACGCCCAGGTCACAATAATAATAAGAGTCGCATAAGTTAAATTATAATTTATTGTTACCCTTACTTGAGTCAAGAAAATAAAATATGAATTACAAAAATAAATTGTCATATATCACGCTTTTAATGGTCCAAATATTTCTTTAAATCGTGGCGCGGTAACAATGTTGAAAATGTGGGGAAATAATATACTAAAATATAAAACACTATATGTCGTCGCTACACGCTCATATGCACACATACGCGCATATGTATATCTGGAACGCTTACTGGAAAACCCTAAACGTACGCGCCCGAGCTTCAATCAAGCGAAAGTATTTACCAAGAAAAAAGAAGCGAGCCCTCTACGAGACCCCGTGAGTTTATAAAAAAAAACAAAAAAAAAAGAAAAACACGCACTCACTTATCTCACACGAATGACTAAGGGCAAATAAAAAAACGAATAAGAGAATAGTCGCGATCACACGCGTCCCGCACACTAAATTATCTAAACTACGGATGACCCTCGGATCGAGGAGCAACCCCGTCGCCCTTTGGTAATTCTGACTTTGCAGTCAACTTAACCGTGGACCGGGAGAGAGGCTATGCCGTCCCTTTTATTTTACGCCCGACGTCCGAGTCCCTATACTACAAGGTCGCCGAGTTGGGCGAACCAACTCGACTTGGCCTAGTTTGTCCCGAAGGATTAATCCTAGGCCTTCTATCCCTAACTTACTGATTCACTGGAACTCTTGCTTGACGACAGGCTCCGACTTGCTGAGTTGATCGGTGACTTGCGTGTCCTCCCTCAGTATCGCTTACGTAACTCACGTGCTGGCTTGATTATCCTGCGAGAAAGGGGAGATGACGAGCACAGGCCGCGAGCGGACGAAGACTGCTCCCCGCGGCGCTCGTCCTCTTGCTCGCAACCCGTGGCCGCGAGGGGTACCTGTTTTTTTGGGGGGTTGCGCACGAACCAATTTGTATTGTACTCCGAGTAATTAGTGCGCACTCCCTAGCTTGTTTCGCTCCTCTTCTGCTCCTACCATGCGGGTCCGCCGTCTTCTCCTCGCCTCGTTCATCTTGGAATTCTTCCTCCCCTTTTCGAGTCCTAAATTGTTTATTTAATGATCGAACAGTCGACACGGGACAATCACATAACATACTCCATTATTTATTTATCTAGGAAGCTAAAAATTTTATTCTGTAATTCTGTGTAAAAAAAACCGAATAAAGTCTTTAATTAATGTTAGATGTGATAAATCAGTTTTTTTACGTGGGGATTTTATCAACATCCTATTATATTTAATACATATATATGGCATGCTTCTTGGTTAAATTCCCGCAATAATCGAAAATGGTTAACAAAATGAATTTGATTAATATCATGGTTTGTTTTGTTGAATAATGGTTCATGACTCATAATTTGATTAGACATGCATTGACGTAATCACTTAGGACTGTCACTTAGTTATCTTCCTGAAATAAACGTTAGGATATTAATTAGAGGGAGAGTTTGATTCCATCTGTGGTTAATTAAATATTTGATTATCGGCTGAGATATATTGATAGTCGGGTGCGCGATAATGAAATTGATAAGAACATGATTTTTGTTTATTTTATAGGGTGGAAACTTAACGAGAAGAATTAAATATTCATAATGCATATTTCGTCTCACTCGCACTCACATAAAACGCGATCGTACCTATCCTTGTTTTACTTCATCGGTCAACACGTAGTTGCCCCGATGGCTATAGGTAAAAGGGGGGGGGGGGTTACCATACGGTAGTCAAAATATACTCAAGAATGCGGGAATACAGTGTATTCGCACTCTCGGCGCGCGAAAGTCAAACTCTCGCGGCGTGACCTCTAATTAATAAACCCCGAGGTTTGTTAATGATATTACATAAACATATAGGATAACACCTATCTTATGCCACTTGAACATGGATAAATATTACACTCATATACATATAAGGTAGGGGAAGTTAATAATCAGAATTCCCGTCAAGAATAGATTAACTATTCATCCTTAAAATTACACATGTTTGTATACGCATAGCTATATGTGAGGGCTTCACATCGTGTGCCCGTTACATTTACCCCCCCCCCCTTCCATAAAGGAATTCTGATTATATATATATATATATATATATATATATATATATATATATATATACACCTTTGTAGACAAAAAAAAAAGAGTTTTATGATATGTTTAAAAAAAAAATTCTCTTTTCCTTCTTAGGAGAATAATAAAAAATAAAAAACCATAATATTCGTAGCAAGTAAACAAAACATAGCGTCCATCAATCAAAAAAAAGAAAAAAACAGAATATATGAGGAATAAAAAATAAAAAAAATACATAACGTCAAAATAATACAAAATTTCTTTTTTTTTTCATATATCGACTTCTTCGTCGATGACGAGGACGTCTGGGTCGTCCCGATCGCTGGGTGGGTCAGTTGGTGGTGACCTTGCCCTTATCCTTACGCCTGGATGGTCCTTGACAAATCGGAGGATGTTAGGGTATGCTAGCAGGAAGGTACTCGGCCCCTTTTTCTCCGAGATTATGTACGGGCCTTCATATAACGCGAGGAACTTCGCGAGTTCACCAGTATTAAGTCACCTATTTGATAGCGAGTGCCGCGAGCGCGCGTGTTTTCTTTGGCAGCGTGTCTCTCTCTTTTTCCCTTTATTCTATTTCGTGCAAGCATGAGCTTCATATTCAAAGGTAGTTCTTGTCTAGCTAGAGGTGCGAGCTACTTTTCCCAAAAACGTGTGGGTTTTATTCCCAAGTGTAACTCTACAGGGGTAAACTCAGTCGTTTCATGATGTATTTCATTCAAGCAATTTTCCACGAAAGGCACCCAGTGTGCCCACCCCCCATGCTTATGACCTGTCAGAGTACGAAAAAAACGAGCTATCTCTTTATTCACCCTCTCTACGATATTGCTTGGGGGGTGGCGTATGGAGGAGAAAGTATGCTTAATCTTTTCCGCTTCTAATCGTTTTCCCCAAGCTCGGGCGGTGAACTGCGACCCGTGGTCGGACTGTATTCGCTTGGGTTTTCCGTACTTTGGAATATAATCACCGAAAATTTTATTGATTGTTGTCCGCGTGTCCGCCTTCCGCATTGGATATAATTTGACGTATTTAGTGAACGCGTCTAGCGTTACCAGAATATACCGCGTGCCTGCTTTTGATATCGTCAGTGGCCCTAAATAATCGATTGATAACAGATCCCCTGGGTCCGAGGGAATGATGGGTGCCGTTATGACTTCGTTCGATTGGGTGTACACCTTGTTCCGTTGGCATGAATCACATATTTTAATTAATTTCGCGATGCGCCGTCGCGCCTTCCCCACCCAGAAAGCTTCTTCAAAGATTTTACGGCATTTATATGTCCCGATATGACCATACAAGTCATGTATCTCGAGTATAACACTCTTAGCGGTGTCTCCAGTCAAGACCAATTTCTCCTGACCCACTTTTCCTTTAACCAGGATGTTTTCCCTTAGGTTGAAGTCACGATATTTATTTCCGGCCTCTAACTTGATAATTATATCATTCAGCCTATCCTTTTTACGCTGCTCGGATCCTATATTCTTTAATTGATTCCGTATAGTGTTATTTGGCCTTCGCTCTAATATCAATGCTATTGAGGCTTCGTCAGTTTGATTGTCTCGATTATTTAAAGGGATTCGACTCAGAGCGTCTGCAATTTGGTTTTTTGTGCCCGGGATATAGGCTATCTCTAGACAGTAATCCTGTATAGCTAGCCTCCGTCGTATTAGTCGGTTGTTTAGGAATCGACACGATAACAAATAAGATAAAGCCTGGTGGTCGGTCTCGATTTTCACCGGCCCCCCTAAGATATATGATCGGAATTTACCCAAGGCCCAAACTATAGCTAATAATTCTAGTTCCGTGGTGAAATAGTTTACTTCCGCCCCCCTTAACGATCGGCTAGCCATGCTTACGATTCGTTTTTGGTCATTATCGTCCCTTTGATACAGAAATGCCCCTAATGATGTCTTACTCGCGTCCGTCATTAAATAAAAAGGTCTCTCACGTGAGGGATGATACAGAATCGCTTCTAAACAGAAAAGTTCCTTTACTCTGGTAAACACTAATTGCATCTCATCCCCCCAGCCCCACTTTACCTCCTTCCTCGTCATGTTGAATAATGGAGCCGTCTCATGCGCAAACTCGCTTGTGAACTTTGAGCAAAAATTGACCAGTCCCAGAAACCCTTTTAGTTGCTTTATATTTCGCGGGGTCGGAAAACGGCGGATAGCTTCTACCTTATACGGATCAATTTTTATACCTACGGTTGTCAAGACGTGTCCGAGGAAATGCATTTCTTTACGGCAGAATTTTACCTTCTCGAAGTTCACGGTCACCTATTCTAGGTAAATCCTTTCGAACAGAACTTCGAGGTGCTCTAGATGGTCCTCGAAATTTTCTGAGATACATAACCAGTCGTCCACAAAATCGATGACGAACTCCAATAACCCCCTGAGTACGAATTCAGAGGCCCGTGTCAGTGCCGCGCTGCTGACCTTAGTGCCGAAGGGCATGACCTTATGCTGGTATGTCATTCCGCGGTGTAGGAAAGCAGTGTACTGCCGGGATGCGGGACTTAAGGATATTTGCCAGAAGCTCACCGTAAGGTCCAAACTCGTCATGACTTTGACCTTCGCGCATTTTCGTAGGACTTCGTCCATGCCCTCCGGCCCGTCATGGTCACTCTCTAACCGAGCATTTAATTCACGTGCATCTAAACATAATCGGACCGCGCCCGACTTCTTTATGACCGGCAAGATAGGATTTATATATTGGCTCCGTGATCTCTCGATTATATCGTATTTTAACATTCTCTCGATTTCCAAATCAACTTTCTCGAGGTGTTTTAAAGGTATGGGATAGGATTTGAAGAAATAGGGCTTTTCATCCTGAAATTCAAGCTTCTATTCAAAGGATTGGAAACGCCCGGGCGCCTTTTTGAAAATACCCCGATATTTATGGATGAGCTCGCGTAAGCGTTGTTTTTGCGCATCCGTAATGTCATCTACCTCAGCGAGTTTACTTTCAATCTCCGCGTCCGTAATTTCATCCGAAGTTGATTTTAAGTCTGTTTGATTACAATCAAGGGAGTCGTCTGCATCGTGTAATTGAACCGTGATTCTATTGATTTCGCGCTTTGCAGATAAGGGCATGATATCTCTTAAATTAGGATCAGATGGACTCTCGAACGATATAATTTGATTGTCGAGGTCTATGGTTAATTTCAATTTTACGTGTGCGTCCACTCCCAGGATGCATTCTCGTACTAATTTGGGTATGATGAGAAAATCCAGTTCCCCCCTCCAAGTCCCTAAGGTCACTCGGGCCCTGAACTGCTTCTTAAGCCTCACGGATTTTTCCCCGGTGAAGCCGCTTGCTTGGACCCCTCCCTGATTAAAAAAACCCATTCATTCCTTTAAAAAGCTGTTAGTTGAATCGACTTTAATGAGGATTTTTTACTGACTTAATACATGGACTATATAGGGAATTTAATAGGATCCAATAGGATTTAATATTTTTTTTTTAATCAGGGCTACCAATGGGAAAGACGCGCAAGTTTTGAACTTACTGATGTATTTGTTGTATACATCCTCAGAGATGCACGTGATCCTACTTCCGGTATCAATCAAAGCGATTACGGGGCAATTTTCAATTTCAATCCCAATTTCTGGGCAGTTTATGGTCTTCAGTTCATCGTTACCTTCGTTATCTGACCCTCCCTTCAGTAAAAAATCACGGGTATCGTCAAAAATCGTGCTTACCTCACAGTTTACAGTTGTATCAGGTTGTCTTTCATTTTGTGACTCCAATGAATCATCTACGACATGTGAGGTTCCTGCTACAACTGCTCCGCGTTTCCCGACTCATTTATTTGTACATCAACCTGTTTAATTTCCGAAGGGTTGTTTCCGTGACGTGCATTCGTCCCCCCCCCCCTCTCTGAGTTGGTTGTATGCTTCGCGTGTCGTTTTGTCTGTACGGTTGATTCGGTTCGCGCCAATTTCCACTAATATTACGCCCCGGCACCTGTCCATTAGGGTTGTTTTGATATGTTAATGTGGGTTGACCATGGTTTGCGCTATTGCTCTGGTTATTATTTGACCGCGGCGTGGACGCGCGTATATCACCGGGCCTAAAAGAACTCTCGAAAGATAAGTTCCTCTGCGCCGGGTAGCGTGGTGGGGGTTGGCTCGTAATGGGCATTGATTGCGCGGCCCTATATGAATTTAAATCCCCAATTTGATCTGACGTATCTAATAACTCAATCAAGCCATCCATCGTACGTATACCTCGTAATAGGACCGCGGCTTGTACGTGCTCATCCAAATGCCTGGAGAACTTGTCAATTATTGATACTATACTAGGCATATCGTCAAGCATGCGTACATCATTGTACAAACTCAATACGTATTCGCTCCGCGTCATACCCATCTCGCCCCGATAATACCCGAATTCTAAATCCCTTCGGACGCGAGATTATAGTGTACTATTCCACTACTTCCCCAGAAATCGAGTTTTAAACTGTTCTACGTTATCTATCACTGGTTCGATGTGCTCCCACCATTCGAGGGCCGACCCTTGTAATGCCTGGCTTATCACATCTTTGAAATTATTTCTCGACGCATTGATCGCTGTTAAATAGTCCAAAAATGATTTGATAAAACGCGCGGGCTTATCTCCCGGACCGGCTTTAAAAATTGGCATTTCATACCTGATATTTTGGGGAGTGGGAGCGGCCTGTATTGGTCCATTTCGCATAAGGCTCTCTATTTCGCACTGGTTGTCATCAATTTTTTGTGCGAGCCCCTGATATCGCTCTTCGAGCCCCAGGATCCTATCTTTGTTTCCGCGACACGACGACGCGACCTGATTAACTACTTCCTTGCTGACGTTTACTTGTCTGCCGATATCTGCCATATCGTCCATGATAGTCATTACCGCCTCCTTGTTCTCCCTTATGTCCTCACCATGCCTACGGATAATCGGGTTTAACGCGCTGAAACGTGTACACAGTGTCTCTAACGTATCTAATTTTTTCTCATGTATGTCGAGCTTAAGAGTGTTCGAGTGTAATTCGTAACGTAACTCATTTAATTTCCGTCGGAAGCGTAACTTAAAATTTTCTCCCTCATCATTTTCATCCACTACTTCGTTACGAACTATCTCCCCATCACTCATCGTTTGGTCCGCGAATGGATCAACTAAACTGATACCCACCCGTTTATCTTTCTCACCAAATCTAACGAACGCCTCACGTCGGTCACGAGGTCGTTCATCTCCACCTGTTCTAAACGTTCGGTGAATTTACTTCGGGTGATTCTATCAGTTGGCACTCTAACCGCTACCTTCCTGGTTTTCCTTTTTTCCGATTGCCCCAGTAGCGCTAGTGGACGCACCCGCGGGGGCTTGGTTATTCGCCCGGGCCTCGTGGTCCCCCTGATTTTCCCTTAGTGACTCTGATTCAGACATTTCGACTCCTTAAAAGTGATTTTACAATTTAATTCGGTTGCTATATAAAAAAATAATCCCAAACAAAAGTTAATATTTAGATCGTTGTTAAGAGGTAAGCTGGAACTTACGATAATTTTATTCTATTCGGAGCCGAGCGAAGCGCTCATTCATCTCCCTGAGAGGGTCTCTCGCCTGCTCTGCTTGTTTCTCTGCGTATTTGTAGCTCCGGTACGTGAAACCCGTCAGATTCGCAAGGTGGCCCCTAACCACACCCTGCCGTTTTAGTGCAACTCGGAGCTTCTTTAGCGTTAAATTGCAATATTCTTCTAGCTCGTGATTATACCTCCGAAGGGCACTATATTTCCCCTCTAACTCAATTAGGCGGTGGGCGAGTTGGCACTCCTCATGCACGCGCGATACCTCCGGCACCATGATATCTACGGAGTAAAATAATCTTTATAGGCGGCATTTCGTCGTTGCTAACTAGGATTCCGTACGGCCTACGACCCCGAAGGTTAAGCGGCAGTTTTATAATCGGGTTCTATAATCATCGATCCCGGATCACCCAGTAAAAATGACCCCTTAACCCCAAAAAAAAACACAAGAAAGATGTTAGTAAGAGAAAAAAACAAAGATATCCGGATAACCTCTATTCGAGTCAAAGCCGAGCGAAACTTGCTCTTAGGTGCTCGATGTCCCCTTCAGTCTCCCCTAACCGCCTCTCAATGCTTTTATATTTTCCAATTGTGAAGTTAGTAATTCTCCCTAGATGTTTCCGAATGTTCCTCTGCTTTCTTCCGAATTTATGTAATTCGGTGGGGTTAAACTGACAAAAGCGGTTTAGGTGCTCCGAATGTTGCACTTGGTACTCATACAATTGTTCGAGTCTCTTAATTCTTTCTTTAAAATCAACGTCTAGAAAGACCCGTTGAAACATTCCCTAAAGGGAGAAAAATCACCATTATTGCTCTGAGTCTTCTAAAGCGAAATAATAAATATAGATATATATGTACATATATGTATATATATATATATGTATGTCCATACGTACACGCATATATGTCAATGAGCGCGTATCGAGATATTCCAGATATTCAAACAAAATTTATCGTTGACGTGAATCTTATTATTTATTTAAATTATTATCCGAGTCTCTGGGCGTGATCCCTGCACCCTATCCCCACAAGGGATGCCAATGTAAGGTTTTAATAGTAGGTTCTATGGATAGGGGAGGGAAGGCTAGGTTAGGAATCATCTTAAGTGCAATGGTGACTCAATGTGCGTGTACGATGATCGGATGTTGAGAATATCCGTGCTGCTCACTCTGCTGCTGGTGTCCTCGGTTGTTGAATAAATAATTATAGTTAAGTTGTTTTCTCAAATAATGTATTTAATATTGAACGGACTATCATAAAGGCAACGACATTTATTGTATAAAACTTATTTAATTTTGATTGAATTATTATAAAAATAGCAATATTAGTTACATAAAATTTATTTAATATTGAACGAATTGTTATAAAATTAGCAATATTTGTTATATAAAATTATTTAGTATTGAATGAACTATTACGAAAATTATTTAATACGCAGGAAATAGTTAATTAATATATTCAAAATAATAAAAAAAGTTCAAAGAAGTTATTAATAATAATAATAATTGATATTGTATTCGCAAATGAAAATATGTGTCAGGAGATAGGAAACGGTGGTGGAAAACGCCCAGGTTACAATAATAATAAGAGTCGCATAAGTTAAATTGTAATTTATTGTTACCCTTACTTGGGTCAAGAAAATAAAATATGAATTACAAAAATAAATTGTCATATATCACGCTTTTAATGGTCCAAATATTTCTTTAAATCGTGGCGCGGTAACAATGTTGAAAATGTGGGGAAATAATATACTAAAATATAAAACACTATATGTCGTCGCTACACGCTCATATGCACACATACGCGCATATGTATATCTGGAACGCTTACTGGAAAACCCTAAACGTACGCGCCCGAGCTTCAATCAAGCGAAAGTATTTACCAAGAAAAAAGAAGCGAGCCCTCTACGAGACCCCGTGAGTTTATAAAAAAAAAAAACAAAAAAAAAAGAAAAACACGCACCCACTTATCTCACACGAATGACTAAGAGCAAATAAAAAAACGAATAAGAAAATAGTCGCGATCACACGCGTCTCGCACACTAAATTATCTAAACTACGGATGACCCTCGGATCGAGGAGCAACCCCGCCGCCCTTTGGTAATTCTGACTTTGCAGTCAACTTAACCGTGAACCGGGAGAGAGGCTATGCCGTCCCTTTTATTTTACGCCCGACGTCCGAGTTCCTACACTACAAGGTCGCCGAGTTGGGCGAACCAACTCGACTTGGCCTAGTTTGTCCCGAAGGATTAATCCTAGGCCTTTTATCCCTAACTTACTGATTCACTGGAACTCTTGCTTGAAGACAGGCTCCGACTTGCTGAGTTGATCGGTGACTTGCGTGTCCTCCCTCAGTATCGCTTACGTAACTCACGTGCTGGCTTGATTATCCTGCGAGAAAGGGGAGATGACGAGCACAGGCCGCGAGCGGACGAAGACTGCTCCCCGCGGCGCTCGTCCTCTTGCTCGCAACCCGTGGCCGCGAGGGGTACCTGTTTTTTTGGGGGGTTGCGCACGAACCAATTTGTATTGTACTCCGAGTAATTAGTGCGCACTCCCTAGCTTGTTTCGCTCCTCTTCTGCTCCTACCATGCGGGTCCGCCGTCTTCTCCTCGCCTCGTTCACCTTGGAATTCTTCCTCCCTTTTTCGAGTCCTAAATTGTTTATTTAATGATCGAACAGTGGACACGGGACAATGACATAACATGCTCCATTATTTATTTATCTAGGAAGCTAAAAATTCTATTCTGTAATTCTGTGTAAAAAAAACCGAATAAAGTCTTTAATTAATGTTAGATGTGATAAATCAGTTTTTTTACGTGGGGATTTTATCAACATCCTATTACATTTAATACATATATATGGCATGCTTCTTGGTTCAATTCCCGCAATAATCGAAAATGGTTAACAAAATGAATTTGATTAATATCATGGTTTGTTTTGTTGAATAATGGTTCATGACTCATAATTTGATTAGACATGCATTGACGTAATCACTTAGGACTGTCACCCATCATGCTCGTTAGTTATCTTCCTGAAATAAACGTTAGGATATTAATTAGAGGGAGAGTTTGATTCCATCTGTGGTTAATTAAATATTTGATTATCGGCTGAGATATATTGATAGTCGGGTGCGCAATAATGAAATTGATAAGAACATGATTTTTGTTTATTTTATAGGGTGAAAACTTAACGAGGAGAATTAAATATTCATAATGCATATTTCGTCTCACTCGCACTCACATAAAACGCGATCGTACATGTCCTTGTTTTACTTCATCGATCAACACGTAGTTGCCATATGGTAGTCAAAATATACTGAATATACGGTAGTCAAAATATACTCAAGAATGCGGGAATACAGTGTATTCGCACTCTCAGCGCGCGAAAGTCAAACTCTCGCGTCGTGACCTCTAATTAATAAACCCCGAGGTTTGTTAATGATATTACATAAACATATAGGATAACACCTATCTTATGCCACTTGAACATGGATAAATGTTACACTCATATACATATAAGGTAGGGGAAGTTAATAATCAGAATTCCTGTCAAGAATAGATTAACTATTCATCCTTAAAATTACACATGTTTGTATACGCATAGCTATATGTGAGGGCTTCACATCGTGTGCCCGTTACAAACTATCCAGTAGTTTTTATCAGAAAGAAGAAACAATCATTTCTCGATTATTTCAAATTTTTTGTTCAATATATCTTAAACCGTATTCGGGTGATTCGAAAACAATCCTATAGGACGAAACGGGTTCTTATGTATTACTTTAGGTATGTTTCTAAGAGATAAAAAAAGTGTTCTAGAAGAAATAACATTTATTCCCACTTAACTTACTAAAGTTAACTTACTCCTAAAGTTTTTTCATAAATATGTACATTAGTAAATTACCTTAAAATACTAAATACTTTGTGTAACAAAGGGGAAAAATTATCAATTTTAAGCGAGACTAAGGCATGCATAAAATGAAGTCAAGGGCGCTGAAAGTACCCAAGACAGAAATGAGTGCTGAAAATACCTCATCCAAGTTCAAAATAGATTTACTCCCCGCGTATAACATTGCAATTTTTTTAATTAATCCACGATATGGTTTTTTCATGTATGAAAGCTGGGTAGGTGGTCGCGCATTTCATGTCGTGCACAAGTCAGCTTAACATTTATGTAATATTTTATTTTTATTTCTATTTTTAATAGCTCACATAAATTATTTGCGCCTTTTGTTATGTTGTTATATTAAATAATTATGTAATTTCACTTTTAAATAGACACTTACGATTTCTAAGAACCGAAATGAGTTTTCATTTTTTTCTCGCTTTCTTGAGTCACGCTTGAAATGAGAGATTTTCTAATTAAATGTCAAATGAAATAACTTATTTCATGTCTAAGTTAAGACAATTTCTTTTTACTAATAAGTTTCCTCCCCTTCACAAATTTTATTTTCCGTATTTAGGTATCCTTGGATCACCAGTTCCTGCTTCCTTGGCTTTAGGTTCCTTCAATTTTCCTTTTCCCGAGTACCTAGTTTTAATAGAATATAGACAGAATAATATTATTTGAATTCAGGGAAATTAAAAAAAAATGGTAAAATTTAAATGGAAAAATGATGAAACATATTCCCAATTTATTACTCGCGATGCGGAGAATCACGCTTTGTGCAACATATGTAGTTTTTCATTTACACCGAGAAAAGAAGTAATAGATCGTCATTTAAAAAGCAAAGATCACTCAGATCGTACAAGGCTATTGCTAAAAGATAAATTGGAAAAAACAGATGACGCCAAAACTTCGTTGAAAAAAGAATATGTACGTAATAATGAAGATATTGAGGATTCGTCTGTGCCAGTAGTATTCCAGGAAATTGAAAAAAATTATGAAAAAACACAAGATTCGCAAAATTCGATTGATAAAAATAAAAAATCAATTGCAGAAAATAAATCTTCATCTAAAGAAAAATTCGTACAAAAATACAGGAACGAATGGGAACTTAATGAAAAGTATTCTTCCTGTATTAGATCAGTTGAAGGAAATAATACTTTAGCGCAATGTATTGTTTGTAACGGAACCTTGACTTCAAAAACTAGTGCATTACAGTTGATTCATACTTATGTATCAATGTTCGATATAAAGATGAAGAGCAGTTAAAAATTACTGAAACTCTATGGGATTTGGTTCCAGTATATACTTCGGGTGAAATAACAAAAGCAGACGCCGAAACTTTATTTCAAGAAACGATTTCAACTTTTACTGATGCTGAAATAAGTATTGATAATATAATTTACTTCTCCTCTGATGGTGCGCACGTTATGATGGGCGTAAAAGATTCAGTTGCCACAAGAATGAGAGATCTAGATACAGATATCATAAAAGCAAAATGCCAATGTCACACACTTCACTTGTGTGCAAAAGATGCAGTCTTATCATCAGAATGTGTTACTCTTGTTACAACTTTGCACGGTTACTTTAGCAATAGCTCCATAAGGAAGAGAAATCTTTTTAATTTGCAAAGTGACATCATAGAAGTCATTGGTGATATGTCGAAGTTAATGACTTTGAAGTTCTTTACTATTAGATGGTTGTCATATCACGACTGTATTCGTCAATTACTTCGACGCTGGACGGCCTTGACAAAATTTTTTGAAAATTTATCTCTCCAAATAGAAAGGTCCAAAGATACGCCCAAAGAGAAAACTGCTGGTTACATTTTTGCGATGCTACCAGACCCAGTAGGGAAAGCGTATTTTGTATTTTTAGAAGAAGTTTTGTCTCCATTGATTATTGCCAATAAAACATTACAAGCAGAAACGCCTATTGTGTCTAAAGATAATCAAATAGTAGCAGAAGTATATATACAATATACAAAAATGTACATGCATGAAGACTACATTAACAAACATGTTGAGCAATCATTAATCTTAGACATTGATCCAGAAAATAGTAACAATTTCAAAGATATACATAAAATGAAATTGGGGAAAAAGACAAAGGGATTCGTTGATGTGAATGCAATCAGCAAAGAAAAACAAATGATTTTTCGTGAACATTGCCAACGATTCTACCTTGAACTTTGCCTGAAAATGAAAAAAAGAATAAACTTTGAAGATGAAAAAATGTTCACTTTAAAATGTTTCAACCCTGAAAATTCATTAAACAATGAATTTCACGAATTGGAGTATCCTGACTTGAATGATATTTTTCCGATCTACAAATCAATTATTAAACCTGAAGATATTGATTTAAAAGACAAAATTAACAAAGAATGGAATGATTTAGCGGCATATAAATTTCCTAAAGAAATGCAAAAGTTTTTAAATAAAACAAAAAATATTTATCGTATTTGGTTTATTATAAAATTGTATAAAAATGAAAAAAACGAGTTCTTGTTTAAAAATCTTGCAGAATTCGTACTTAATGTTTTAAGTATTCCAAACTCTAATGCATCACTCGAAAGAACATTTAGTAAGTTAAAAAGAGAAAAGTCTGTTTTTAGATGTAAATTAGCATTTACGACGGTCCGGAATATAATGCTAGCTGCAAGTTACATAAAATATCAAGGACCAGTATGGGATTTTAAAACGACAGAAGAAATGCTAGAACATATGATGCAACTCAGAAAGCTTAGTAAAAAAGATAAAAAAAGTAAAGCTATAAAAAAGATGAAATAGCTGGTTTTAAATATGGAAATGTAAATGTACACATTTCAGATTTAATGAAATGTAGAGATGAAGAATTATTGTACAAAAAAATATCGACATTACAACTAGAAGAAGAAAGTGAAGATGAATATAATGAAATTGAAGAAAGTGAAGATGAATATTATCAAACTAAAGAAAGTGAAGATGAATATTATCAAACTAAAGAAAGTGAAGATGAATTTTCCGAATATGAAAACGAAGAAAGTGAAAATGAACATTTCGAATATGGAAATGAAGATGAAAATATTACAATGAAACGCAAATCAGAAGTTAGCATAGATAAATTACACGAGGACAATGAAAATGCTTTTAAAAAAATCAAACTTGACAGTTTAGATGTTAAGAAAGTATCAAATTTTTGTTCAATGCAAGAAAGCATAGACAAAAACAAAGAAAATAATTATGACAATGAAGTAATTATGTCTCTAGACCAAGTCATGAATATTGAAAATACAGGAAAAAACATTTTTGAGGACAAACAACATGAAGAGACGCTCGATTCAACTTCTGAAATGATATCTAATGAAAGTGACATACCTACTGTTATGGAAAATGGGCTACTAAATAATTACGTGCATTATATGTCCGAAACAAAAGAAACAAAAGAAATTTTCATGTATATTGAAAATACGGCCGATAACATTTTAGAGGACAAAGAACATGAAGAGACGCTCGATTCAAATTCTGAAATGATAAATAAATAAAGTGATATACCCGCTGTTATGAAAAATGGGCTACTAAATAACTACATGGATTATATGCCCAAAACAGAAGAAATGTTTACAATTGGCAGATATAAAAGTATCGATAATCATCCTATTAGAGATTATCGAGAATTAGATGAGTTTGGTGAAAAACCATTACTACTTACAGAGCATTATGAATTTCGGCTCTTTTCTACAGAAAACCAAACCTTAGATGGAACTAGGTCGATTGATGGAGATGTTATTGATGCGTATCTTACATCAAAAGAGAAATTTTTCAAAGACGCAATATTTATTCCAACGCAGCAAACAAATATCATACTGTATCAAATACAAAATAACGAACCTCCTAGTAATTGGTTCATGAATCACCTTACAGGTCATTTTAGGGTTAAAATACTAATGCCTTATGAATCCTTTAATCATTGGTGTTTATATGTTGTAGACGTTGATAAAAAAGTAGTAATGCATTTAGATCCACGTATCATGGATTTAAACAATTTCAGCTCACGCTCTAAGGAATGTTTTAATAACTTTAAAAAATATTTACAGACAGCTGCGAAAATTAAAACAAACAATTTAAATTCCATCAAAGAATGGAAACAAATAGTGTTACGAAATAAACGTCCACTCCAAAAAGATAATTATAATTGTGGTGTATATGTAATGCACTATGCTGATTGCATTGGCCGCGGTCAGCCATTTGATTTAAAATTTGTGCCAAAACATTATAGAACATATGTGGCAGAATATTTGATAAATAGTTTAGAATCCATGAAAACAGTATGTCAATTTTGCTTTTTCAGGCGCAATAAGACATTTTATACTCAGTGCATCAAGTGTGCAAGATATTGTCACGAACATTGTCTAAAAATAAAAGATTTTCGTAAAAGTGGAAAATATATTTGTATCTTATGTTTAAAAACACATTAATATAAGTATACGATAATATAATTTGATCTATAATTTCATAAAAATACAAATAAAAACTACTGCAAATAAAATTGGCTCCAATAAATATTGATATGAAAGCTTATTACATTAAAGAATCTGATCTCTTTATGAAAACTTTTGAGCCACGCATTTCTAATGTACATTTATTTGTTTATTATTAATATTAATTCATATTATTTAAAATTATTATTTATTTAACAATAAAAGAATAAATGTCCTAGACTGTAAGTCGTATAATGTGCCATGCGTTTTCTGTGTTTCTTCATTATTAAGGTTATTTTTTTTTACTATCAAAAATAAGTAGCACAGAAATGTAAGTCGTAAACAACAGTGAAATTAAGCCACGCTATTTCTAAATTTATTAATTTAATTAATTTTATAAGGTATCCTCAAACTGTCAACAACTAAATTGAGTGAAATTTTTTCTTTGTAACTTTTCTTAATAACGTTGACAAAGGCTCTAATAATACACTGAATTTTTATACATAAATCTCTTCTTTTTAGAAGATTGGCAAAGTGATAGATAATAATGGCGCACGCGCAGTGCGCGAAGCAAACGTGATATCACTAGTTACAAAAATGGCACACATTTGTTTACTTTATTTATATCGATACGTAAATACAAACAATTGTATGTAAGCGAAAAATGTTGTAAAATTGCTGTAGGAAGTAAGTAAGAAAAAGGGTAAAGCCCAAAGGGATGCCTAGACGATTAGGTGATATTGTAATCAGGCGTAAAGTATTACAAATTGAGGAGCGCCCGAGCGCTTCGAAGGCAAGTCTAGTATTAAGGATAATAAAGCAAAAATGAATAATGCAAACGACTTTAGACTATTAGCGTTGTAATTAATGCTGTGATACTAAGATATATAGGTAAATAGATGTAAATGAAATGTAAAACCAAAGCCGTTTCTGGAACATGTAAGGCTGAAATGAAATAAATAAATATACAATATAAATAATTGTAAGTAGTCAGTGCGACTGTGAACCATGAGCGAAGAAAAACGTTTTTAAAATAGATGTTTGTTATATGTACGTATCGATATAATTTCTATTGTTATAATTATCAATTTCTTGGTAGAAATTTATCCGAATTCCTGTATGCAGATATATTTAATTTAAGCTGATTCATGCATAAAACTATCAAAAAAGATTAATTATTAATGTAATAAATTTGAGGGGATAAGTGACTTAAAAGAAGTTGCATAAAGTAGATATCTATTATATATGATCTATTATATCTCTATAATACAGATTAGTTTAATACCAATTTGTGCAATGGCTTTGAAGTTCGCATCGTTGAAATGCAACGAAATAATTTTTATCATTAATTAACGTTATTAAACAATGGAAATTTTATCTAAATCTTTGTCATAAAGTAATTTTATACTATAAAACACTAAATCTACATGCAAAATTAATATTAATTAGTATACATTTGAAGTAAAATGATTTTTTAGTTATTTCATTGCACTCCAACGTTGCAAATTTCAGACACATTTTGTGCAAGTGTCGATTGTAAATCAGAAAATTGTATGTATCACTTGTATTTAGCGCGATTATCTAATTATAAGTTATTTTAAAAAGTACTACTTTTCTAACATATACATTAGAATTTTATATTTTATTCGTTGTATGTTATTATATCACTGTCCATCACAAGATTGCATAGTTTCAATTTGCTTATTCCGTAAATGCTGATAATAGAGATAATAGCATAGAAATAATGTAATATGGATCAGCAAGAAAAAATACTATTGAATGACCATCTAAAGTCAATAACTGTTACTTGTTAGGATAATTACTCGATGAATGAAAATAAGGTGCACTCAAGAAATTTCAAGTGTAATAAGAAAATGTGAAAATACAAAAAGCGGTTACGTGTGGATATACTCACGAATACAAAAGAATGAAAAGAGACAAGTAGTACAATTACAATATGACGTTGATTAGCAGAACGATGATTATCGGCGGCCTTGACTCACTGTGTTTGGTTCGCGAGTTACCGGGCAAAATTTTAAATTTTGCACCGAATGGAATTGCAACAGCAACTTGATTAAGCCAGCAACTAACTTCGCAATATTTATATGTTGTCAATAAATACATCATGAAACTTTTAAATTTCTGTTTGAAACTTTTTTTGAGGCTTCTCCGGACGTGCCTGGTTCTTCCCCTACTGAAAAAGATCAACTGATTTTCAGTTGATTTTCACCTCAAAATCATAATTTTTATTTAGATGGTATTATTGCATTAACAGGTGAATTTTATGTATATCATTATTATTTCTTTCAGATAAAGAATATTATACTATGCCCCTAGAGAGAAAAGTAGGCCATTATTGTCTCCCGCGAGGGACACTTGCTGCCCGAGGGCAACGAGGGAAGCCACTCGCCAATAACCCTCATCACTTCTGAGTGCAATATGCAAATTCTTCGTATAACCAGCGGAAAGTTTTTTGTGTTTAATCCCTGATTTCATGGCAAAGAATAAACACAATACACAATACTATATGCCAAGGTATGCTAAAAATAAAATAAATATTTAAATATTGTAAGCTGTTGTAATATCAGTAATGGGAAATTTACATATTTAGTTTATAAAAAAAACCATCTATAATTGATAACTTAATTTATTTATTATTTAGCAGTTTAACACTGCTTATAAATAAAAAATAACAGTTTAAAGAAACATTTGTGCGATAATATATAGAATTTATATAATAATTATAATTATTTGAAAGTATTACATTTTTAAAAATGATCAATTTAATTGATGATAGATAACTTTATTTTTATAAGTAACAATTATAATGTTCCGATACAAGTGTAAGTAAATAATAGAGACATGTAACATACTTGTAAAATTAGAATTAGGTCATTGATGATAGTTTGCTTAATGTAGAAAAAGAAGAAACGATGTTCAACGATCCTCGTGCTCGCGCTCTCGATGCCGACCCGTGATAGCAAATTCACACGAAGCCGGCGCCGAGCGCGCCCACGTGTACTCGATTTTAGTAGCTAGGAGAACAGTTGCAACGACGACGGCGACAGTTCGTCAAGGCGATATCTTGGCGATGATGACCCTGTTGAAAGTACTGAGAACCTTGTGAAATGTCAGACAGAACCTCAAACCCAACCAAAAAATCCCAATCCTCTTACAAAATTGCTAAGGAGTGACAAAAAAAAGTAACTTATTTAATGATAATTATAATATGTTTGAAAAATTATACATTCTCACACTCTTTTTATACATGAAATTCTTTAAAATAATAGTTTTTATTATTTAACACACAATACTTATATTATGCTGAAAGATATTCTATAAAAGTGTGCGAACTGACATAAGTTATGTCTGCTTTTAATTTTCTTGTAATGAGAACTTATATTTATCCTTTTCCTTTAAAATCAATCTCTTGATTATAATCATCTATCTTAGAAAAATAAGTCCAAAAATCCCATTGATTTAATCACTAGAAAATAAGGAGCATTCTGGACTGTACTCAAGTCACATATGTATAAGCTTCGGATGATAGCTAGTACGAAAGAGCATTTCTAAAAGCTATAAGTATATCGCTTCACTACTGAAACTGACAGTACTGCATTTTTATAAGTATGGGTATCAGTAAAAATTGATTACTAAGTTTACAATTGTGGTACATTAAATCACAGAAAATTTTGTATTGTCTTTAAATATTATTTCTCATTTATTTATAATTTATATATGCTAAGTTATAATTCATTCTAATTAAGCTTACTAGACCAAGTAAGTAAATTCTTATATGACTAGCTTGCATATTGTATTTTAAACATAAGTGAAGCAACGAAAGGGTAACCGCGACAGATTCAGTTTTAAAGTTACATAAAATTTCTAGTGCTCTTTCCTACTGATACCTGAGTTGTAACCGTATAAGGTAGTGGAACCAGGTCTCGATAACGTAAGACGCAAGGTAACGTTTTGTTCTAAAAACCAATATTTTTATTGGAGAAAATAATTATTTTTTTTTCTAAAGTTATTGAACAAGTTCAAATAAAGTAAATGAAATAAAAAAAGTTCAGATTTAACAAATATTAAGGGAGAAAATAATTATTAAAAATATAATGTCGCCGGAGTAGTTGTCGATAACTAGTTTTGGCGCCAGAACAGTTCTCGATACGTAGGTGACACAGTTGTCGATAGCTTGTGAAATGTGAGCCCAAAATCGAGGTCAAAAACTAAAAGTTACAATTGTTATACTTTTCTAAAGTAATAAAACAGTAAATTGATAATTCTTTAACATAACTTATTTATAAATAGAACTGGTGATAATATAAATAAATTAATACTATAATTTATTATGAAAAATCCCCATTTATAAGTACTTAATATATGCTGGGTGACTTTACCACTGGATATATTTGGACCCGATGGATCAAATGACTTTATATGTGATATGATTCTTTGTGATTATAATGGTTAAGTATGTGTTTGAAAACAAATTATTGTAAAAAATCAAAGAAAATGTATGTTATTATAAAATTGTTATGTTAAGTATAAATTTTATTTGGAAAAGTAATACGTACATGCCACAACTATTATAGTCAGAAGGAATATAATATCAAATATGGATCAATTAGTCATTTTGTTCATGCGGTTTCAATATTTCCTGCGATAAAGTAACCCAGCCCATAAGTGAGTTATCGAATAATGAAAGTTGTAAATATTGTATACTTACACGTACAGTCTATAGCTGCAATTTACACACAATTAAAGTTGATTTTGATCCTCTCGTGTAAGAGATCTACAATATTATTTAGTTAATTGAGTCCAAATATTTTCTACGCTAAAGACACCTCAAGTTTTAAATCTATCAACGAGCAACTAAATTGTAGATGTCATAAAGCGAAGGGACCAATATTCTATGCAATAAGATAGAAAATTTTGTATGCTTATAGGTAGTGTCTTTAGCTACAATTTATGCACAATGAAAGTTGATTTTGATCCTCTCGTGTAAGAGATCTACAATATTATTTAGTTAATTGGGTCCAAATATTTCCTACGCTAAAGACACCTAAAGTTTTAAATCTATCAACGAGCAACTGAATTGTAGATGTCATAAGCGAATGGACCAATATTCAGCCCAAAACTTATGCAATAAATTTTGTTGATTCACACACTTCTATAAAAAAAGATGAAGTATTTCAACAATTTATCTTGATACTTGAAGATGTTCTGAAACTTACCAGTAATAGCACAGTACTTGAAGATTTCTTCACTCTTGCAGTAACCACATTATCCGCTGGTGGTGAAAAGGCCAAGTGAGACCATCATTGCTGTAGTTTGAACCACTATTAGTTTGAAGGCAGCTACTGTTTAAAACCATCACTACACAAAAGAAAAATTTGTAACTGTGATGATCGCGAGTGTTTACCTCTCTCGCTGCCCCAGGTCCCTGCAACAAGAAAAACGTACCATCATACAGCTATTCTGCAAATACAAATATAGCTCTGATTGGCTGTCTCTATGACGCACCTCTATGCCGCAGCTCTATCCGCACCATGTGATTTCAGCCTAAGTACAGTCGTATCACCCTTCCCGTCGTGTTCCCAGCATGACAGCGGCTGCTTGTAGTACGCGGAGTCTTCGTGGAGGGTATCCCTCTAGTCGTGTTCCTCGGTTAGCGGTGACTCGTGGGAGATAACAAGGCAGCGGGGTCGGCGGAGATGAATCAGATTCGGTAAGCTCTTTCTCGTTCCTAACCTCTCTGATATGGGTCTGATGGTACGTTTTCCTTGTTGCAGGGACCTGGGACAGCGAAAGAGCTAAACACTCGCGATCATCACTGTTGCAGATTTTTCTTTTGTGTAGTGATGGTTTTAAACAGTAGCTGTCTTCAAACTAGTAATGGTTCAAACTACAGCAATGATGGTCTCACTTGGCCTTTTCACCACCAGCGGATGATGTGGTTACTGCAAGAGTGAAGAAATCTTCAAGTGCTGTGCTATTACTGGTAAGTTTCAGAATATCTTCAAGTATCAAGATAAATTGTTAGAATACTTCATCTTTTTTTATAAAAGTGTGTGAATCGACAAGATTTATTCCATAAGATTTTGGGGTTTTCTTAGAATGAAATAATAAACTAACTCAGATTTAGTTTATTGTTACTGATCTAACTGCAATTTAGAAAAATAAACCAAAATGACACTGGTTTCATCACAAGAAAATAGGGAATACTCTTAAAGCTCTTATGGCATATACAACTCGGGTATCAGTAGGAAAGAATACTAGAAATTTTATATAACTTTAAAATGTAGCTAAAGACACTACCTACAAGCATACAAAATTTTCTATCTTATTATATAGAATATTGGTCCCTTCGCTTTATGACATCTACAATTCAGTTGCTCGTTGATAGATTTAAAACTTGAGGTGTCTTTAGCGTAGAAAATATTTGGACTCAATTAACTAAATAATATTGTAGATCTCTTACACGAGAGGTTCAAAATCAACTTTAATTGTGTGTAAATTGCAGCTATAGACTGTACGTGTAAGTATACAATATTTACAACTTTCATTATTCGATAACTCACTTATGGGCTGGGTTACTTTATCGTAGGAAATATTGAAACCGCATGAACAGAATGACTAATTGATCCATATTTGATATTATATTCCTTCTGACTATAATAGTTATGGCATGTACGTATTACTTTTCCAAATAAAATTTATACTTAACATAACAATTTTATAATAACATACATTTTCTTTGATTTTTTACAATAATTTGTTTTCAAACACATACTTAACCATTATAATCACAAAGAATCATATCACATATAAAGTCATTTGATCCATCGGGTCCAAATATATCCAGTGGTAAAGTCACCCAGCATATATTAAGTACTTATAAATGGGGATTTTTCATAATAAATTATAGTATTAATTTATTTATATTATCACCAGTTCTATTTATAAATAAGTTATGTTAAAGAATTATCAATTTACTGTTTTATTACTTTAGAAAAGTATAACAATTGTAACTTTTAGTTTTTGACCTCGATTTTGGGCTCACATTTCACAAGCTATCGACAACTGTGTCACCTACGTATCGAGAACTGTTCTGGCGCCAAAACTAGTTATCGACAACTACTCCGGCGACATTATATTTTTAATAATTATTTTCTCCCTTAATATTTGTTAAATCTGAACTTTTTTTATTTCATTTACTTTATTTGAACTTGTTCAATAACTTTAGAAAAAAAATAATTATTTTCTCCAATAAAAATATTGGTTTTTAGAACAAAACGTTACCTTGCGTCTTACGTTATCGAGACCTGGTTCCACTACCTTATACGGTTACAACTCAGGTATCAGTAGGAAAGAGCACTAGAAATTTTATGTAACTTTAAAACTGAATCTGTCACGGTTACCCTTTCGTTGCTTCACTTATGTTTAAAATACAATATGCAAGCTAGTCATATAAGAATTTACTTACTTGGTCTAGTAAGCTTAATTAGAATGAATTATAACTTAGCATATATAAATTATAAATAAATGAGAAATAATATTTAAAGACAATACAAAATTTTCTGTGATTTAATGTACCACAATTGTAAACTTAGTAATCAATTTTTACTGATACCCATACTTATAAAAATGCAGTACTGTCAGTTTCAGTAGTGAAGCGATATACTTATAGCTTTTAGAAATGCTCTTTCGTACTAGCTATCATCCGAAGCTTATACATATGTGACTTGAGTACAGTCCAGAATGCTCCTTATTTTCTAGTGATTAAATCAATGGGATTTTTGGACTTATTTTTCTAAGATAGATGATTATAATCAAGAGATTGATTTTAAAGGAAAAGGATAAATATAAGTTCTCATTACAAGAAAATTAAAAGCAGACATAACTTATGTCAGTTCGCACACTTTTATAGAATATCTTTCAGCATAATATAAGTATTGTGTGTTAAATAATAAAAACTATTATTTTAAAGAATTTCATGTATAAAAAGAGTGTGAGAATGTATAATTTTTCAAACATATTATAATTATCATTAAATAAGTTACTTTTTTTTGTCACTCCTTAGCAATTTTGTAAGAGGATTGGGATTTTTGGTTGGGTTTGAGGTTCTGTCTGACATTTCACAAGGTTCTCAGTACTTTCAACAGGGTCATCATCGCCAAGATATCGCCTTGACGAACTGTCGCCGTCGTCGTTGCAACTGTTCTCCTAGCTACTAAAATCGAGTACACGTGGGCGCGCTCGGCGCCGGCTTCGTGTGAATTTGCTATCACGGGTCGGCATCGAGAGCGCGAGCACGAGGATCGTTGAACATCGTTTCTTCTTTTTCTACATTAAGCAAACTATCATCAATGACCTAATTCTAATTTTACAAGTATGTTACATGTCTCTATTATTTACTTACACTTGTATCGGAACATTATAATTGTTACTTATAAAAATAAAGTTATCTATCATCAATTAAATTGATCATTTTTAAAAATGTAATACTTTCAAATAATTATAATTATTATATAAATTCTATATATTATCGCACAAATGTTTCTTTAAACTGTTATTTTTTATTTATAAGCAGTGTTAAACTGCTAAATAATAAATAAATTAAGTTATCAATTATAGATGTTTTCTTTTATAAACTAAATATGTAAATTTCCCATTACTGATATTACAACAGCTTACAATATTTAAATGTTTATTTTATTTTTAGCATACCTTGGCATATAGTATTGTGTATTGTGTTTATTCTTTGCCATGAAATCTCCCACGAGTCACCGCTAACCGAGGAACACGACTAGAGGGATACCCTCCACGAAGACTCCGCGTACTACAAGCAGCCGCTGTCATGCTGGGAACACGCCGGGAAGGGTGATACGACTGTACTTAGGCTGAAATCACATGGTGCGGATAGAGCTGCGGCATAGAGGTGCGTCATAGAGACAGCCAATCAGAGCTATATTTGTATTTGCAGAATAGCTGTATGATGGTACGTTTTTCTTGTTGCAGGGACCTGGGGCAGCGAGAGAGGTAAACACTCGCGATCATCACAGTTGCAAATTTTTCTTTTGTGTAGTGATGGTTTAAACAGTAGCTGCCTTCAAACTAATAGTGGTTCAAACTACAGCAATGATGGTCTCACTTGGCCTTTTCACCACCAGCGGATAATGTGGTTACTGCAAGAGTGAAGAAATCTTCAAGTACTGTGCTATTACTGGTAAGTTTCAGAACATCTTCAAGTATCAAGATAAATTGTTGGAATACTTCATCTTTTTTTATAGAAGTGTGTGAATCAACAAGATTTATTGCATAAGTTTTGGGCTGAATATTGGTCCATTCGCTTATGACATCTACAATTCAGTTGCTCGTTGATAGATTTAAAACTTTAGGTGTCTTTAGCGTAGGAAATATTTGGACCCAATTAACTAAATAATATTGTAGATCTCTTACACGAGAGGATCAAAATCAACTTTCATTGTGCATAAATTGTAGCTAAAGACACTACCTATAAGCATACAAAATTTTCTATCTTATTGCATAGAATATTGGTCCCTTCGCTTTATGACATCTACAATTTAGTTGCTCGTTGATAGATTTAAAACTTGAGGTGTCTTTAGCGTAGAAAATATTTGGACTCAATTAACTAAATAATATTGTAGATCTCTTACACGAGAGGTTCAAAATCAACTTTAATTGTGTGTAAATTGCAGCTATAGACTGTACGTGTAAGTATACAATATTTACAACTTTCATTATTCGATAACTCACTTATGGGCTGGGTTACTTTATCGCAGGAAATATTGAAACCGCATGAACAGAATGACTAATTGATCCATATTTGATATTATATTCCTTCTGACTATAATAGTTGTGGCATGTACGTATTACTTTTCCAAATAAAATTTATACTTAACATAACAATTTTATAATAACATACATTTTCTTTGATTTTTTACAATAATTTGTTTTCAAACACATACTTAACCATTATAATCACAAAGAATCATATCACATATAAAGTCATTTGATCCATCGGGTCCAAATATATCCAGTGGTAAAGTCACCCAGCATATATTAAGTACTTATAAATGGGGATTTTTCATAATAAATTATAGTATTAATTTATTTATATTATCACCAGTTCTATTTATAAATAAGTTATGTTAAAGAATTATCAATTTACTGTTTTATTACTTTAGAAAAGTATAACAATTGTAACTTTTAGTTTTTGACCTCGATTTTGGGCTCACATTTCACAAGCTATCGACAACTGTGTCACCTACGTATCGAGAACTGTTCTGGCGCCAAAACTAGTTATCGACAACTACTCCGGCGACATTATATTTTTAATAATTATTTTCTCCCTTAATATTTGTTAAATCTGAACTTTTTTTATTTCATTTACTTTATTTGAACTTGTTCAATAACTTTAGAAAAAAATAATTATTTTCTCCAATAAAAATATTGGTTTTTAGAACAAAACGTTACCTTGCGTCTTACGTTATCGAGACCTGGTTCCACTACCTTATACGGTTACAACTCAGGTATCAGTAGGAAAGAGCACTAGAAATTTTATGTAACTTTAAAACTGAATCTGTCACGGTTACCCTTTCGTTGCTTCACTTATGTTTAAAATACAATATGCAAGCTAGTCATATAAGAATTTACTTACTTGGTCTAGTAAGCTTAATTAGAATGAATTATAACTTAGCATATATAAATTATAAATAAATGAGAAATAATATTTAAAGACAATACAAAATTTTCTGTGATTTAATGTACCACAATTGTAAACTTAGTAATCAATTTTTACTGATACCCATACTTATAAAAATGCAGTACTGTCAGTTTCAGTAGTGAAGCGATATACTTATAGCTTTTAGAAATGCTCTTTCGTACTAGCTATCATCCGAAGCTTATACATATGTGACTTGAGTACAGTCCAGAATGCTCCTTATTTTCTAGTGATTAAATCAATGGGATTTTTGGACTTATTTTTCTAAGATAGATGATTATAATCAAGAGATTGATTTTAAAGGAAAAGGATAAATATAAGTTCTCATTACAAGAAAATTAAAAGCAGACATAACTTATGTCAGTTCGCACACTTTTATAGAATATCTTTCAGCATAATATAAGTATTGTGTGTTAAATAATAAAAACTATTATTTTAAAGAATTTCATGTATAAAAAGAGTGTGAGAATGTATAATTTTTCAAACATATTATAATTATCATTAAATAAGTTACTTTTTTTGTCACTCCTTAGCAATTTTGTAAGAGGATTGGGATTTTTGGTTGGGTTTGAGGTTCTGTCTGACATTTCACAAGGTTCTCAGTACTTTCAACAGGATCATCATCGCCAAGATATCGCCTTGACGAACTGTCGCCGTCGTCGTTGCAACTGTTCTCCTAGCTACTAAAATCGAGTACACGTGGGCGCGCTCGGCGCCGGCTTCGTGTGAATTTGCTATCACGGGTCGGCATCGAGAGCGCGAGCACGAGGATCGTTGAACATCGTTTCTTCTTTTTCTACATTAAGCAAACTATCATCAATGACCTAATTCTAATTTTACAAGTATGTTACATGTCTCTATTATTTACTTACACTTGTATCGGAACATTATAATTGTTACTTATAAAAATAAAGTTATCTATCATCAATTAAATTGATCATTTTTAAAAATGTAATACTTTCAAATAATTATAATTATTATATAAATTCTATATATTATCGCACAAATGTTTCTTTAAACTGTTATTTTTTATTTATAAGCAGTGTTAAACTGCTAAATAATAAATAAATTAAGTTATCAATTATAGATGTTTTCTTTTATAAACTAAATATGTAAATTTCCCATTACTGATATTACAACAGCTTACAATATTTAAATGTTTATTTTATTTTTAGCATACCTTGGCATATAGTATTGTGTATTGTGTTTATTCTTTGCCATGAAATCAGGGATTAAACACAAAAAACTTTCCGCTGGTTATACGAAGAATTTGCATATTGCACTCAGAAGTGATGAGGGTTATTGGCGAGTGGCTTCCCTCGTTGCCCTCGGGCAGCAAGTGTCCCTCGCGGGAGACAATAATGGCCTACTTTTCTCTCTAGGGGCATAGTATAGTATTCTTTATCTGAAAAAGATAATAATAATATACATAAAATTCACCTATTAATGCAATAATACCATCTAAATAAAAATTATGATTTTTAGGTGAAAATCAGCTGATAATCAGGTGACGTTTTGGCATGATTTTCAGCTGATTTTCAGCTGATTTTCACCTGAAAATCAGTTGATCTTTTTCAGTAGGGTCCTTTATGGGAGAACAACCGGAAACCGCGGTCGGGACCCATGCTTTGAGTTAATGAATTTGCTACTTCTCTTACTTACACGATTGATAAGATTGAATAGTATGGTATTAACTTTCAAAACTTTACAACATAACGGAGCCGATAAAGAAGATTCCATCGATGAGGACGACGTCGATTTTCCTCGATCTCAGACGTGTCATGTGTGGATTAATACACTCACGAATATGAAATGATGAAGAGAGTCAAGGAGTCAAATTAAAATATAACCTTGATTAGCAGAAAGATGAACATTGGAGGCTATGGCTAAGTTGCTAGTGTGTCTGATTTTCGAGTTGGCGTGCCCGTTTCAAGCACGGATTTCGTCACTTTTTATCAAATTATTTACGAAGTCTTACAAAGCATTGTCAAAAAAGATTACAATTTCAAATTTTGTACTGAGTGTAACTGCAAAAGCAAGTTGATTAAGGGGGCTAGACACCTTTTTTCTCTGAAATAAGAAGTCACATTTTAATACATAAATGTAAACTAATTATTTCATACTTTTTACATATAAAAGTGGGTATATTTACCTTACCTTAAAACTTTCTCCGATGGGCCTTTTATATGGTCCAGAACCATAGTCATCGATGAAACAAGTTTTTTCACTAACCGTAAGCTTTAAAATTTTCCTGTGGATGGATTGACTCCAGATTTGAACTAAATTACTCCTGAATAGTATAATTCTCATATGAGTGTAGGGATTTTTGATCTAATGCGAAAAAAAAAAATTGTGCTGTTTTTTAAGAGTTTTTTTTTAAATTTTTTTAAATTTTTTATATTTTTTCATAATTTTTCTGATATAAAAATTTTTTCCGACATTTAATCCTAAATCCCTACACTTATATGAGAATTATACTATTCAGGAGTAATTTAGTTCAAATCTGGAGTCAATCCATCCACAGGAAAATTTCAAAGCTTACGGTTAGTCAAAAAACTTGTTTCATCGATGACTATGGTTCTGGACCATATAAAAGGCCCATCGGAGAAAGTTTTAAGGTAAGGTAAATATACCCACTTTTATATGTAAAAAGTATGAAATAATTAGTTTACATTTATGTATTAAAATGTGACTTCTTATTTCAGAGAAAAAAGGTGTCTAGCCCCCTTAAGCCAGCAACTAACTATCGCAATATTTATATGTTGTCAATAAATGAAACGCATAAGTGCATCCTGAAACTGTTAAATTTCTCCTTGAAACTTTTTTTGAGGCTTCTCTGGACGTGCCTGGTTCTTCTCATATAGAAGAACAATTGGAAACTGCAGTCGGGACCCATGGTTAGAGTTAATAAGTTTGCTACTTCTCCTATTTGAACGATTGATAAGATTGAATAAGGTGATGATATAGAATGATGATAATATGATATAATGATGATACACAAGCTTGGAAAAAGAAACAACAAAAGCAAACATTTCTGAAAATCATTACTTCTGTCGGATTTGTCACGATATTTTATTTCTAATAGAAATTTATTCTACAACACTTGTTCTGAGAAGAATATCAAGAGGAAGCAACGCAAATCTGAATTATTGATAGTGTGTGATTTCGAGTGATTGTAAATGTCTTATCTACAGCTTTTACTATAGTTTTCCCTTAGATCAAGATAGAGTCAAATATTTAATATATAATTTTGAACAGATAATAATTATCTTGAAATTAATGATATTCACATGGGTATATGTACGATGTAATAAGCGAAAAAAATTGGTTAAATTCTGCATGTACCGATTTTTAATGTACTCTTCTATAATTTATTTATATATAGCTATAGTCCTATGCAATCTCTGCGCAATTTTAGATAGCCACAGGAGAATATTCTACACATATTAGTATCTTTTAAACTTCAATTAAATCTTTTACATATAGCTGTAGTAGATCATGCACTAATTTTTGTACTCGTTTACTGCGGCTTTACTCTGTAATTTCTTATGTACTGAAAGGGGCTTATACCCATTGATAAATAAATAAATAAATAAATACATTTTTTTTATTTAATTGGTACGCATTTCATTTTCAAAGTACGTTTTCATTCCTAAAACAATATTTATTTATGATTAGTTAATTCGTTTCGCTTTATATTCTTTTCATTTTTATAATACAAAAATATGTTCTTTTATAATTGTAGATGAGTGATAAAAACCAGCAGGTAGTGGGAAACAATGGTAAATATACTTTTTTACATTACAAATTTCGTTTTATAAAATAGGATATTGGAAAGTAGCTCTTAGAGGAAGTAACTTCCTTCTGTAAATGCGTTGGCAAAAAATTATAAGAAAGGCTTTAAAGTATACTACCAAGAAAAAAATTCAGAACCTCCCAGAAGTGATATTGGCTTTGAAGGGTGCAAAAGTGTAAAATGTGCGTTTTATCCGAAGTAGGTGACATGTCACCTAATTCGGCCAATATTGAGAAAATATTATAAATTAACTAATAACTTTAAAAATTAATATTTTTAAATACAAAAATACTCTCTTGACTATTATATCATACAAATAATAACTAAATATAAAATAAATAATAGTACATTATATAACAAGGAACTAAAGTCGCAAATTATTCCCGTATATGCGGGAATAAAGTAAAAGATGAAATCAGACGACACTTTTGCCCCACTTTCCAGGCTATAAAATGGCCATTATAGTAGAGATGAGAATAAAGGTATTTTTGGCATTGTAATTTATTACATAAAAGGGATTTCCTCGTAAACGAAACGAAAAAATTCTTTTTGATCATATTTTCTCAATCTTTCTATTTGTAAAACAAATATTTAATTATGTTATTATATGTCACAAATTCAATTAAATTAGGTACAAGCCGTCGAGCTGGGAGATTTGTAAGATGGCGTAGAAGGGCTGCGCAGCGCCGCGCCATGATGGACCGCATTGGGGCCCACATGTTTTTTTTGGACGAATTAAATCGCTGTAAGTATAAAATTGACGTGCATGATTGTCTTTTACTTTCTCAAAGAGAATTTTTACATTATTAGCCTTGTAACTTCAAAAATATTGGACTATTTGCAAGTAGGATATTAGGTACATTTTGAAGTTGAACAAGTTGAGTTTCGGATCTAATTGATCATTTTAATTTTAATGTCTTTTTTATAAGAAATAATTTGGCTCCCCTGTTGCAATAAATGTTGATCTTATAACACTAGTCTATTTGTACTCTGGTTGAATAAATAAAACAGTCTTCGAGATAACATATCGCACCAACACTGGAATGCGCGGCCTTTATCAACCCAACTTGTATTGAACACTCATGAATTTACAAAGGCTTATTATCCTAAATAAGTTCAAAAATTGTACAATTTACGAGCTATGAATTTACTTAATCAGACTTATTTTAGAATTTTCTTATAATTAGTAAATAAAAAATTAAATGGAATGACTGATGTTCTTTATTCACATAGTTATTTCAATTATAATATGCATTGAATACGTAAAGCTGAAATAAAGATTGAAAAAAGATTGATAATGATTTTACGTTTTCAAATCTTTATTGAATTCTCGCTAGTAGCAAATCATTATGGCAAGATGTAATTGTAATAACGATTATTTCATAGAAAACTGTAACTTTTTAAGTAATAATTTCATTGTAGATAATTATTTATGGAAAGATCAAATAGACAGATGCCAGTATTTATAAGTCTCGCCATGTAGAAAAAAGGTGAAATTTTCCCTAATTTATAGATTTAAAGGTCGCACCAAAAAAGTATACCATTCAATCGAGCTTGTAAATAATTTTTTTTTTACATTTAGAAAGACTTAAAGAACGAGAAAAACTTTGTCCTGTAGATGTGCCTTCAAAATTAAATCATCTTTTCAAGTTTCGTCGTTTAGAAAAAGAAGGTGAAATTTCCGTCAATACTTTTCAATCCGAAATTGACTTAAAAGTATGGCCAAAAAATGATACCATTAAATTGAACGTATACCTATTTTTTTCACATTCAGAGAAGCTTAAAGAACAAGAAAATCCTTTTCCGAAGAGAAAAAAAAAGAAAAAAAAAAAAAAAATAGAACTTATTAATATATTTGTTATATTTTATAAACAAAAGGTCGTGCAGTTATTATGCACAACTCGCTAACGGGAAAGGACCACGCACACAATACATGGGATTTCATACAGCCGTCAAATTGGCTAAATATTTAGTATGTTATTGTTCATGACTTCCTGACTAAAAATGCTTATGGTCACAAAACCCAAAAAGTTGTATAATTCGAGATATTGAAGGTCAAAGGTCGTGTGAGTGGTCAGCTATTACAGTGACGGCAAGTCAATTATTCATTAAGAAATGAGTTTTTTGAGAGTATCAGATAAAAACTCCTAGGTGTTTAGTCTAAGGCGCCTTACATTGGCCTTTAAAAAAAAAAAAAAAAAAAATTATATTATGATATTAATACAATAATATTAAAGAAAAATATATATAATTATTGAAATATAATATTAAGTTAAAAAATAATGTAATAATATTAGAAATAATATAGAACAAAGAAAACGAAACTTTGATAAAGGCTGAAAGGTGAAAAGTTTAACTTTAACATTATAGTAGAGAAAGAGGATGTATATATGTGTACCATAATATGATTAAGAAATGCATATTGAGATGGTACGAGCAGTCATCGACCGTAGTGCTCGCTAATACAGATGCAGCACCCTTGGTGGCCTAAACGCTAAAATCTGACTCTCCCAATATAACTGCAACTGCAAGAATATATAAGCGCGAGCAGCGACGAGCATGAACAAACACTTTTCTATCACTCTAGTCCGACTAGTCAGTTCAATATGTATGTAATTGTATAAATACATAGTATGCTGAGTCTTACCTATAAATATAATAATAATCTTCTACATTAAGCTTTATGGTTTTAGTTTTGTTGAATGCTGAATGCAGTCAGTTTTCAGTTTACTGATTGTAGCTATTTTATAAGAATATAATTTTGGTACAGAATAGGACTTTAAACACACTGTTCCTTTTTTCGATGTTTTTTCTTTAAATAACTTTTAATAACGATCATCTATAAAATCTAGTATTTATTTTCATCGTTTATCTAGTGTGTTGAAAAATCTATTCTTACTAAAGCAAAATTAATATGGCCCAACGTAGATTGAATTGTTTTGTATGTGATATTGCAGCTGTACCTAGAACAATGTCACGTTTAATGGGTGATAATCAAGAACATAGGCGTACGATAGCCAGGCACTTTAGAACGAATTTAAACAGGCCTCCTGTGAATTTTAATGATGATGATAGGTGTTGCATAAGTTGTACCAATCTCATCAACGCTGAGGTAAGATTAGAAAATGATCCGTCATACACAAAACTAAATATCTTACGAACCGTCGCAAATCAGATTTGTTTCATTTGTCATAGAAATCAAAATCTTCAAAATCTTTCTTTAAAATGTAGAGTAAGTGCGTACTGCAATATTGATGTATACATTCTTCCTTACGCTCGTTGCTGTCATAATCATCTGGATAATGAAGGATGTGTTTTGCGAGCTCTTTTACCTGGGCTGTCATTTTTTCATAGATCGTATCTACTTGTAAGCAGAGAACTCTCTGAGTTCCTCAGTATGTTACAGCAGTGTGTTAAATTGAACCAACCAGATTTTACTAATGAAAACTCATTTTCAGACCAGGAATTCCAACTTATTAGTCCTATTACTAAAGAGCAATTTCACGATTTATTGTCATTTTGTGATGCTGTTGCGGAAGGAAATGATCGCTTAAGACAAATAAAGAAAAAAGATTTAATTATGTTTCTATGCAAAGTTCACCAAGGCTTATCCGATAGTTTTCTACAAATAATATTCCATTACAGTACTAGACAAGCCGTTAGCTTAGCAGTTAGCACTGTGAGAAGATCCTTGATGATCCGATTCGTACCACAAAATATTGATCTAAATGCTATCACGCGTGAACAGTACATTGAAAGACATGTAACAGATTTTGCAAATACTTTGTACAACCGAGATGAAGCTCGACAAGTCATTGCATATATTGATGGTACATATTGTTACATAGATAAGTCTTCCAACTTTCAAGCATTAAGGCAGTCCTATTGCCTTCACAAAGGCAGATATTTAGTTAAGCCTGCATTAATTGTAGTTCCTGATGGTTACATATTGGACATACATGGCCCTTACTTTTCAGACGGTAGAAATAACGATGCTGCCACGTTGCAATATGAATTTGAAAATGATGCTAATGCCTTAAGAGTATGGATGGGAGAAGGTGCTATTGTCATAGTGGATCGAGGTTACAGAGATGCACTGCCATACTACAAAACTTGGGATACAAACTCATATGCCCAGATTACTTGAGCAAGGAGAAACCCAACTTAGTACGGAAGATGCAAATGATACAAGATTGATTACTAAAACCAGATGGATAGTAGAAGCGCGTAACGGGCATTTGAAATCTATTTTTAAAATCTTCAAAGATATTATACCATATCACCATGTCATGCATCTCCGCCAACTCTATCTTATATGTGGAGAAATAATTAATCGATATAAAGATCCCATATTGATGGAAGGAGCAACAGCAGAATTGGCAGAAAATATGCTTGAAAGAGCACGTGTCGATAACCCTCTTAGAGATCGAGCAATAATTCAAGCAAGAGTTCAAACTATTTGGAGGAGATTGCACCATCATGAACTTCTCGATTTTCCGATCTTGGATTTAAATTATTTATGAGAATTAACGATCGGCATTTATCAAATAAAATTAGCTCCGTCATATATTCAAGATACAATTATGAGAGATGAAAATGAAATAGTTGAAATTAGTGAACACAGAGAAGAACCAGGACTGGTTTGCTTCAGATTATTTTCGAGATTTCGAAATCAGACACGATATCAACAGTGGATACAGTATGTGCCGGTGAGAAACCTCCTTGAACCTGCAGTCGATGAACCAATGCTTGCATATTACTGTACATGTAAGACTGGAGCTAGGACACTTGGAACTTGTGCCCATATAGCAAGTATTCTTTGGTTTCTCGGATACGCACGACACCAACCGAATATTAAATATCCAAGTACCGGTTTACTAGATAGTATCGCTGATGTTCCAGAAAGGCATGATCCTAATTAGAGGTCATGTATAATCCCTTTATTGGCTTAATTTATTCAAAAGTTTGAATTTCTGGAATAAAAAAAAGGTTTATTATTCTATTTTTACCTTTAACTGACTTTCATTTACACCTATTAAACATAGTGAAGGTCACCTTACAGTACCTCTTGTATAAGAAATTGATCTTTCAATTTATTGTTTTACTTTCACCTTCAACTGAATTTTGACTAACACCCATTAGTCGTAGTCAAGGTGTCATTTTGAGCTACCTCGAACCCGACAATGTATTTTTGGAATAAAAGCTAGATTCTTTAGTTTGTCATTGAGTTATTGGACTTTTTATTTGAGTTATTTTATTTTTACCATCAATTGATCCTTGATCTTCACCCATGGACCATAGTCAACGTCACTTTGAGGTGTCTGTTTTCAAACTCAGCAATGTATTCCTGACATAAAAAAAGATTTTTTAGTTTGTTATTTTATTTTGACCATTAATTGCCCCTTCATCTTCATCCATGGGCCATAGTCAATGTCATCTTCAGGTGCCTCGCTCCATACCCAGCAATGTATTCCTGACATAAAAATAGATTTTTTAATTTATTTTATTTTAACCATCAACTTCACCAACGTCATCTTATCTTCAGGAGCCCCGCTCCAAACTCAGTTTCTCCGATGAATCATATATTATTTTATTTTGATCTTAAGTTGGCCCTTGATTATGGCTCATGAGGTACGTAAAGATTACCTTATACGTGCACAACTATAAACTAACAATGTATTTCTGGTATGAAAATAGTGTTTTTCGTTTATTTTATTTTGACCTTTAACTGACAATTGACCTTGACCCGCGGGTCATAGAAAAGGCCAATTTAAGGCACCTTAGACTAAACACCTAGGAGTTTTTATCTGATTTTATTTTTTTTATTACTCTCAAAAAACTCATTTCTTAATCAATAATTGACTCGCCGTCACTGCAATAGCTGACCACTCACACGACCTTTGACCTTCAATATCTCAAATTATACAACTTTTTGGGTTTTGTGACCATAAGCATTTTTAGTCAGGAAGTCATGAACAATAACATACTAAATTTTCAGCCAATTTGACGGCTGTATGAAATCCCATGTATTGTGTGCGTGGTCCTTTCCCGTTAGCGAGTTGTGCATAATAACTGCACGACCTTTTGTTTTCTTTTTGGCAAGTCTTGAATGAGCATCCATTTGATACAATCCTGTGATAAGTTCTTGCAACATTCGATATATAATACTTATTCATTAGATGTCTACTCAAACTTTTACCTTTTCCAAAATATGTGATAGATGATATTTTAAAACTAGTTTTTGATGATTTCTTTGTAAGACTTTCACAGTACTCCAGTAGGTATCCCGAACAGTTAGGATAAATTTTACTCTCCAAAATCTTTATTGTTCGTTGCATATTACCAAATCTTGCCCAATTTTGTAATATCACATTATTTGTCAAAACTGTACATAAAACAGGAATACAGTAGTAAAGAGTCCAATTTTTATACTCTCTGGCTTTCCAATATCCTCTGTCTTTAAAAGGCCTTGATAGACGACCTATCTGATTGGGTGACCTAATTTTGGTCAGTAATTTATCAATATAAATAATATCTGATTTTCTTAAGTATTTTACTGTAATCTCCATAAACTGTAAAACGACACCAGAAACGTAAAAGTGCATATAGTCTGGTGTAAAACCCTCAATAATATCGAAATGCAATAAATTTAATAGAGGTGAAGCGGTTTTCACTCCAAATATAGGTCGATTTTGTTCAACAGCTTCATTAGCATGAACAATTGTTTCAGAGTGGGTTCTATTTTTAGCAAACGGAAATTGAAATGGATATCTCATACTGCCTGTGAAATATTCTCCCTTATGTAAACACCAATCACATCCGTAATAAGCATTGAATTGGGATGTACCATTAATTGGAGAACGAGCCATAGTATCTACACAAGATAAAAATGTATAAATTTTTATACGGCGTTCTACATTTTTGATTGTGCACAAAATACCTGTAGTGGAAAAATCATTCATCAATTTTATGAAAACATTTAAAAAAACCGTCATTTCTGGCTTATTTCTCCCAAACCACAAACCAACAGCTATAACGGTTCTCAATCGTTCTTGTGGAGGTATTTCATTAAGTGTTATATATATAGGCCATATCGAATATGCTGAAGATTTAAAAACCGGTGCACCATCTGTATTGAAAATCAACGTTGCATAAGCATGTCTATCATCATCACTTAGATTTTTAACAAATTCTCGATATAATTTTCGGTCGTCAATATCTTTAATTGAGTTTTTTTCATGTTGTCTTTCATTTAACACGTATGAATAATAATTTTCATGTGTTTCGATGTAATCGCGTATCGCATCCGATGGATTAATCATTGAAAAAAAACATGGGTTTGATGGATTTGACATATGACCGAATCCATTTCAAATCAGGTGGGCCACGTATGCCTATGTCACCGATCATTTTGGAATTAAAGTATTCATGTTCTTCAAAATTTCATGCGTTCAGCAATGGCAAATAATTCCGAGAAAAACCTTACTTAGAAAAAAATTTTTTCAATGTAATTTTCAAACCGCTACTGCTTCACCAGTTTTTTAAGCTTTTTAGCGTGTAACACATAATTTCACTAAGGTTTGAGCCCTCTTTCACGTTCTTTATGTTATTTAAAAAAAAAATAAAAAATGCAAGAGTTATGTACTTTTTACTGAAAAAATGCACTTTTTAGAAAAGTGCATTTTTCTCAAAAACGCCATTTTTTTTTGCTCAATTTTTTTTTGTCCTGATAGAGGACCTAAATACCTATCTAGACGTATTTGTGAAATTCCCGACCCGTGCCCAGGAATAGCGATCATTAATGAGATAATACACAAACAAATTTTTCACGCTTAACCCTTACATATATTCAATGGTATAACAGTCAATATAATGGTTTTTATCTTTATGCCTAAGCAATATACAAGTACACATAGTATCTGTTGTATTTTTTATTTTTGTCTTTTAGATTTTTTATTTTTATATCTACCTTTCTTTTTCTGCTTCATTGTTCTTACTTCAATAAGGGGACAATCGGCGGTCTTTGCTGTTCAACAATGTACTTTATCATTGCACGTTTCTTTAATCCATAAATGAGTTTTTTGAATTCCAGGATACTTAGGAGTAGCAAGCCAATCAACATTTTTTACTTTTCTAAACTCTTTTACGTCAACGTCTTGTAAATGTATTATTTTAATTGCTTCTGTATATTTTTGAACGTGCTCTACAAAATCATTAGCATTTTGAATGGATTTTTCATGGGGACCTCGAAGATTATGCGAAGTAGCATAATGCTTTATAAGTCCACCCACACCATCTACAGCTCCTTTGCCGTGCCCAGTAGCAGAGAACAACCATTTTATATCAAATGGTGATCGTTTTAATTCATATAATTGAAAGCGATTTTTAAAGTGGCTAGCGGCGCCATCTGATACAATGGTAATTTTTTTTATTGAATCACGACAATTGTCTTCCAAGTAGATTATAATGTTTTCTATTGCTAGCAAAGCAGACGCTGAATCATGTTTTCGGTCATCACTTATGAGTGCGAAACTTTGTGTCGAATCCCCTTGATAAGATACTGCTGTGAAGATAGAAATTTGATCATTAACCCAATGATTTCTTTGAACAGCTTTATTATGAATTACAGCCCAGTTTTCAGCGAAGTCTATTTGAAGAACTAAATGATGTGGGTCTTTTTTAGCATTTTCTCTTTCTGCTTTTATAGCTTTGCGTTGTATATTTTTTACATACATGTGAGTACTAATCTTCATGGTCCAAACCGAAAGTTCCTCTTTAAAAGCAGAAATTGGCACTGTTTTTTTAATCAAGTTACCATTTTCCCACAAAGCATACGTAATTTCTTCTGTGCTTTGTACATCTTGCAGTTTTAGAACATGAAACGTAATTCCGTTACTGCCTGGACAAATTTTACATTCCTGCAAATAACATAAATCAGATGTCTCAGAACACTTTGTTGCGTTTAGTATTTCTGACCGAAGTTCATCCAACTCTATAATGTTACTCCCTCTGAAATTAATCAAGCTCGTAAGAAATAAATCATAATTTGCGCAATAGATACAGAGACAAACTTCTTTGATGGTGCTAAGTAAAACATATTTAGGTCGCAAACTATAAAACTTCGATTTACCAATTTTTAATTCCGGATAATCATTTTTGAATGCTTTATACGTTGCTTTCAGACTTTGAGTAAGAAAACGTTTAACTTTCTTCTCTTCTTTATCATTTATTTTAACGGTAATAACGTCACTCTTATTAGGACTCTGTCTTGAACAATTAAAATCGTCATTTATATAATATTCCATAACAATTTGTTCGGTCCTTTCGTCAATTGGATGGCGTGTGTACGCTTCTGGTTCTGAATAAACTCCCTTTTCTTGTGCAAAACTTTTCGCTCTTTCTATCATGTACAATGTTATGTCTGGAAATAAAGATAAAATTTCATTTTTCGTTAAGGATGAGGGTAGCAAAGTCAGAATTTTTACTTTTTCTGATACCGTAGAACCCTTTTGCAAGGCTAAACCAACATTTTGTACCCATTCTGTACAACGGCATGCAGTTGATTCGTTTGCTTTTATAGAAACGTCATAAAAATTATTCAACTTCACATCGAGGGCATTAGACAATGTTGAAAGTATATACTTTTCGTTTTCTTTTTTACGTAATTTTCAATTGATTTTTCACGTATAAGATTTTTCCTCTTAAGAGGCGATACACATCCTGAGAAAAATGTACTTATTTTATTATTAAATTCTTACACGCGTTCTGGAGTACTTGGCAAAAAATCTTCATCTCTATCGATTCCGTTGTCGATAAAATTATCATCCGTTGAAAATTCATTGTCAGTGCTAGTCAACAATTCTAAAGCATGCTCGTAACAACGTCTACACAGATATGTAGAGGGGGTCAAAGGTAAATCAGGATAGAGAAGCTTCAATGGATGAGCAAGATTCTCAAGTTGTTTAAAACGCACGGAATTAGGTTCGTAAAAAATTTTTTTGTGCTTATTTAAAAAATCTGCACATTTGATTCTCTTCGTTGAATTATTTTGAGACATCGTAGTTAAGTTAATCAGGTGAAATTGTAACGGGAGGCCTGGGGAAATCTTTTGTAATTCCGCGAACCGAACCCTGGAACACGGTGCCGTCGAGTGCTACTACTATGACGAGCACTCGGGGTTGATGTTCTCTGGATCCCTGTTTACAAATGTCGAGTTCACGATTGAACTCGACTTTTCCGTGTGCCGGAAAGGGTTAATACTCGCGCTAGCTAGACGCGAGGCGCGGCCACTCAGAATGATCGTCGTCTCGGTTCGACGATCCCGCGGAGGCGGCGGTATCCGGGAGAAGGTTAGGTGAAGGTTAATAAATAACGAGTGGTCTTGGTTACATTCAAAACTATAACAAGATCTATTCTAAATTATCCTATACAAAATACGCGTCGCGTTGCGGGTTGACAAGAAGGCGGGGGATCCGCCGCTCGACGCGGGTGGATCGATGTGATTGTTTTTCGCTGGGCCGGCGATCAAGACACCGGCCGCTCGCCGGTGCGAGCCGAAAATACAAATCAATCGCTGCGCGGAAAATAGACGAAGAGTCTTACCGGGAGGGGAGTGCACTCCCCTCGTCGCTCGCTCACGAATCCGCTCCTGCGTCAGGCCTTATCCTCCGGTCGACTTCGGAGTGTTCAGGCCGAGTCCTAACGTCCAGCGTTCACCTACAGACGCTTCGGACCCCAGGAGTGGCTCGGATTGCTCACGTGCGCTGCTCTTCGTGGTCGGTACGTGTACGGGCGCTGCTCTGCACCGGTGAGGATGCACGATACCGTTTTCTTCGCGGACGATCAAATGAACTCGCGTACGCGCGGTATGACAGCCCGAGAGAATCTGATTCAAAAAGAATCGGGCGCGACTTAGCAACGGTCAAAGCCGCGCCTGCCCCGCGCGTAGCTAACGCGAATACATCGTCCGAGCGATGTCAATACTCGCTCGAGATATACGAATTCGCGGGAACGAGAGCCTAACGGATTCGATAGAATATGGAGGATCGAGATGCTTATCTTCTCCGTATTTTATTTTGGAACCTCGTTATAAAATATATAATAATTTTCAAAAATATGATAGTTTTAAAAAATACTGGAGGTGTACTTATAGCAGAAACCGAACTTTTCTTGGTACATAAAAGATCTAACGATAGCCATCTAGCGGACCAATGTATAAGTACATAAACTCATACGTGTACATATATGTATTACTTACGCTCATGTACATATATGTATTACTTAACTACTAAAAACAAAGGTAGTTATAAAAATAAAAAATCTAAAAGACAAAAATAAAAAATACAACAGATACTATGTGTACTTGTATATTGCTTACGCACAAAGATAAAAACCTTTATATTGACTGTTATACCATTGACTATATGTAAGGGTTAAGCGTGAAAAATTTGTTTGTGTATTATCTCATTAATGATCGCTATGCCTGGGCACGGGTCGGGAATTTCACAAATACGTCTAGATAGGTATTTAGGTCCTCTATCAGGACAAAAAAAAATTGAGCAAAAAAAATGGCGTTTTTGAGAAAAATGCACTTTTCTAAAAAGTGCATTTTTCAGTAAAAAGTACATAACTCTTGCATTTTTTACTTTTTTTTTAAATAACATAAAGAACGTGAACGAGGGCTCAAACCTTAGTGAAATTATGTGTTATACGCTAAAAAGCTTAAAAAACTGGTGAAGCAGTAGCGGTTTGAAAATTACATTGAAAATTTTTTTTTCTAAGTAAGGTTTTTCTCGGAATTTTTTGCCATTGCTGAACGCATGAAATTTTGATGCAAGAAAAAAATAAAAATATACGGGTCAAATAATTTTTGGAGAAGAACATGAATACTTTAATTCCAAAATGATCGGTGACATAGGCATTCGCGGTCCACCTGATTTGAAATGGATTCGGCCATATCTACTTCTGTGTTGCAATTTGTACAACGTACACGGGTATTAGATTCTATAAATGTACCAATGTATTCTGAACACAAAAGACACATACCGTGTCGTGTAGTATCAGTAGTTGGTTTACATATTTTATCTATATTGTAGCGTGATTCTGGTACGATTATTCTCCGAAACATACGATTTACAAGTTTTAACAAGTCACAAAGGCCTGTTATTGATAATTTGTTCTTCACCGAATATTTTAAACACATCAATAACTGTTCTGCCGAGCTTACATTTACATTCAGACACCGTTGTCTTAAAAATTGTTCATCATTTATTATACTCAGTACATTATTTGACGATTTCATATTTTTTCTAAAAGTTCCGTTATTTCGTCGTCAGTGCTATAACATTCTTCAAAATTTTAATTATCTGCCATTGTATTATCCTATAAATAAATAGATAATTAGTCGCTTTTGATATTTTCTTTTAGATAAGTAAATGTACGAATATATAATTAGATTATAATTATAAAAATTTGAGGTATCAGAATACAGTACAACAGATGACGTTTTATATTCAGTAGATTCATGATTAAAGCAACTTTACAAACAACTATATATGAAATTTATCATAATAATTGAGTGGTTTCTTTGATTTTATAAATAAGTCATTATATATCCATTACATATTTCAATAGCTTTAAGGAATATTACAAAGTATATATGCGTCTCTTTCAAAGATCATGTCTTTCTGAATATGTACCTGTCTGTATTCTTTGCAGGGTTTTGCTTAACAATCATAAGATATATATGTGTGTGTGGGTGTGTGTGTGTGTTGTGTCTGTGTCTGTGTGTATGCGTGTTTGTGTGCCCCTACTGATAAAACACAAGTGGGAGCCATATGGCACCCATGTGAGAAATTGCTGCGGGAACCACATGATTCTCACATGGTTCCCACATGGGTCCACAAGTGTCCTATTTGGTTCCCCCATGGGTTCTCACGTGTCCAATATGGGTCGCATATGACTAAATTTTTATATAATTTTTAAATAAACTTCTTGTTTATTGACAATTTATTTGAAAAATATAAAACTGAGGAAAACGTTTTGATTTTCGTTTTGAAAAAAGTAATTTTCATTATTATCATAATGAATATCTTATTTAACGACAAAACCTATAAAAAAGAAATTCAATAAATAATTTATTAATGAACAATAAGTTTATTGAAAAATTATGTGATAATTTAGTCATTCGGGACCCATATAATACAAATGTGGGACTCACATGGGACCCATGTGCCTAGTAGGGGTGCGTGCATGTGTGTGAGTATGTATGTGTGCGCGTGTGAGTATGTATGTGTGCGCGTGTGAGTATGTGTGTTGTGTGTGTGTGTGTGTGTGTGTGTGTGTGTGTGTGTGTGTGTGTGTGTGTGTGTGTGTGTGTGTGTGTGTGTGTGTGTGTGTGTGTGTGTGTGTGTGTGTGTGTGTGTGTGTGTGTGTGTGTGTGCGCGCGCGTGAGTTGTCACGTGCTTGTTTCTGTCAGTGCTCTCTTTTTTCATATTATAACTGGTGCATTCTCTTTTTCTTCATCTTCGAAAAAAAGAGTATCGTATACTATTTTACAGCACGTGTGACATAAATCCACCAGCTTCTTATTTTATATATTTGGGGCGTCAAGGATGGGGCGGAGAGGGGCGAGCGTGTAGCCCTTCGCCTTTAAAGAAAATTACTAAAAATTATTTAAATAAGAAAATTTCCTTATATAGAACGCTATTTCTTATTAAATCGAGAATAGTTGATGGACGTACAAAAATTATAAAATAGCATTCTTTGCAAGTTTTTTTTTTATGGTTAACAAGAAATTTGTATACTTTATTTCATTGAGTAAGACGTTCAAGACAAGTACATACTTCCACACCCGTGTGGTGGAAAAGTACTATTTAATTTTGTGAAAAGATATTTTACTTAATAAATAAAAATATAACACAAAATATGACAAAATAAAATGAATACTGTTTAAAATTAAATATTCAAAAAGCGCGCGGTTTGCTATCCGATAGCAGATGAAACTAACCTGTAATATAGAGAAGCATTATTATCATAATTTTTATTCATTTTTTGTGGTTTGTCAACTGTTTAAAAAGTTTTACTTCTTTTTCCGTTTATTCTCATATGTAAAACCACATTTTAGAATAATTTTCGTAGATAATTTGCGTATATTATGTGCCTGTGACTTAAGTAAATTGATTATTTAACGATGTAATAATGGGCTGTTTAAGTACAGGTAAGCGTGATTTAAGTCCGATTTAGGTCACACAGTGCTATAAAAGAATATTATTATTATTTATTATATAAAATATTATAATATTTAAAAAGGATGATTGTATATGTTTAAGACAAAATTATTGATTGTTATTAATGGTAGACAACACTGAAAAAGGTCGAAAGAATTGAATTTTTTTCACGGAATTTTGTTTAATATAATATATTTGAGAAAAAAAACAAAGCTGTTTACACGAATTTTTTTTTTGTTTTTTTTTTACACTTTTGAAATTAAATTACAATAATACTAACTGTAAAATTGCTAAATTGGCTAATTTTCTAATTTCTATAATTTAATCCATCTTTTTTTGCATTTTACTATTCGGGTATAAAGTATGTAGTATTTTCAGAATTTTTTTTTAATCTAAAAGAGTCATCTGGACGGTATTTTCTATAAAGCATGCTTGGTCGCATAAGGGTGTCTCAGAACTCAAGGCCATAAACTAACAAAATAACAAGATACGTATTTTCTTTCTGTTATTAATAATTAATTAACAATTTTAAATAAAAAGTAATTAATATGCTATATGAAAATTAATCATTATAGATAATAAATTTGTTAACGGAGGAGAGATTACAGAAATTAGAAGAGAAAATGGGAGGAGGAATGAAGAGAAAGGGCACAGAAAGCGAGAGTGAAAGTGATTGGAGTGAGCGGGGAGAAAGCTGGAGGAAAGAAAGATCAAGCGGCAGCAGCACGGAAAGAGGGAGAAGTAAGAACAGGAGGATAAGAAGTGAGGTGAGGAAGGCAAGCCCGGTGAGAGGAAGGCAGAGTCAGACAAGAGGCAGAGAGAGGTCAAAAGGAGGGTATGACGTGGTGCAGACATAAAAGTAAGGTGCTGATGATCAGAAAAGGAAGGAATTGGGATGAGGAATTGGGGATGACGGAGTGGCTGCAAGCGGAAATGGGGGAGGATGTCGAGGTGGAAGTGGAAAAGACCAAGGACACGCAAGTATTTAAGATATGGTGCGAAGGCAGCGAAGCAAAGAAGAAGATATGGGAGGCAAGAAGGAAATGGGAGGAAGAGGAGGTGGCGAGGGTGGAGGAATGGAGATCCATCGCAGAAAGGAGAGTAAGAGCAAGAGCGATAGAGGAAATGAAAAGGATGGCAAGAAGGGCAGGCTACAAGGATGCTAGGATAGACATAAAAGAGTACGGATGGGATGAGAAAGGGGAGGAGGAGGCGGAGGAGAACAGGGGGTAGAACCAGAGGAAAGGGAGGAGGCAGGGAAAATAAGAGAGAAGGAGGGCTCAAAAAGAAGCAAGGAAGACAGCCAAGGATAAAAGAAGAGAAATAAGAAGAAGAATAGACTTAATATTAAGATAAAACAATGTAAAGCATATATGTGATGTGATAAAGTAAAGTGAAACCAAAGCGAATAAGTGGAATTGAATGAGTACGCGCGTCTCACTGTCGGGCATTAAGTTCCAATCACAATGTAAATATGTGTAAGATATAGAAATGAATTTAGACATAGAAACATGCATTTATATTTATATACATATACATGTATATATAACTTTTGTACTTTGTAAGGAAATATGACCGAAAGGTTCAATAAAGATTATTATTATTATTATTATTATAACTTTGTTTTAGGTTTAAAAACAAAGTACCATCGAGCCCCAAAGTCTGCAAGGAAAATTTCAACGTTGAATTGTTTTCAAAGATTCTTTAATTTTTTATTCTAACAATTTATAGAGTATAACTTTTGTAAATAAATTAATTTTATGGCAAAGATGTATAAAAATACTTAACTTATCATGCCTTTATAAATTATTTATTTTGTTATTAAATTATACTTAAATAAAAAATTGTTGTCTTCTCAGTGTAGTCTACCCTTAATAAAAAGGATATAATGATGAATATGATTAATATATTTGTAAGAAAATGAATTCAAGATATTAAGTACTAAGTGGATTCAAATTCAGCAACTTTAAATTGAAATACATCTCTTAATTTTTTTTTTCTTACTAATTGATTTACTTGAATTAAAATACTTGTATTTAATATCAAAAAAAGGATCTCTATAGATAAGCTGTCAAAACTGGTCAATCATATTAAAGGGATGCCGAAGTCGAATTATACATAGAGCGTGGCGCTATATACATTATAATGCGTTTTTATCATATTAATTAAAAGATTCTTATCTTTTGGGATATTGGAGACTTGTGCACGCTTTGGATATTGATATTTAGTTATTTCTCAAAATTGTAACTCAATGAATTGCCGAAAAACCTAAAAAACTTGCACGGCTAACATAATCTATAAATTATGAAAGTGAAAAGATAACAATTTTGTAAAAATTTAAATTTAAAAAAGACTAGTGCGCTTCGTGTATAGATTTTAAGTGTTCCCCAAAAATTTCAGTCAAAGAGATTAATTATTTGTAGAGAAAACTTTGAAAAACTTACTGACATGACTTCGGCGTCCACTCAAAACATTTATAAATGGAAATTTACTCTGATGATAATAGTAATAATAATTATTTATTTATTTATTTATTTATTTAAACCAGAGTAGTACATGTTGTATTACATGTTATTGCTTACTTCAGGACATGGTTACATGTCTGAAGCAGCAAACATCCTATAGAGGTAGACATAGCTACCTGTACATAGGTCCGGTGTACTTAAAACTAAAAAAAACTTAAGTAACTTATAAACTAGGCATGGAATCAAAGATTCCACTATAAATAATATATTTGGTCCACATTGATTATCTCACCCACACTGGAAGGTTAAATTTTTATTTATTTATTTAATTTATTTTTTTTTTCTTTGTTTAAATTCTAGAATATATTAGTACCAATCCAATTTTTTAGCTTTTTCTTATTATAATTTTTTGCGATATCTAGAATTTTAAGATTTGGATTAGATTTCGGAAGACAATTAAATACTTGTATCGCTCTGACATAGTTATCTTTATCACTAACAGTTTCCGAACACTTTGGTGGTATTATAAGTTTATTTCTAGTTTTGCTAGTCGATGTTAAGTATAAATTCTTAAGTTTATTATAATGATACGTTACACATTCGTAAGCAAAAATTTGTTTTAGATTCAAAGGGTTGTTTCTATTGAAAATATTTTTGTTTAGAATTTTAAAAATCTTATTTTGGATGTTTTGTAGTAATTTTAAGTTGTTTTTATATGCACCCCATGCAATATTTCCATAGCTAATGACACGATGAAAAAATGTATAATATATTGTCTTAAGTGTGTCAGATTGCATATTTGTTGATAATTTGTACAGTATATATATTATATATTTAGTTTTCTTTTATTATATATTCAATATGTTTATCCCACTTTAGCCTATAATCAATAATTATACCTAGATATTTACAGTATTCTACCCTGCTCAATTTAGTACCCTGTATGCGTATGTTCATATCTTCGGGAACACTATCACAATAGTTACCAAAAGTTATGTACACAGTTTTCTTTATATTTAGTGATAGTTTGTTAAGTGCTAGCCAGATATTTATATCTTCTAAGTACTTGTTCATTTTATTTTCCACTTTCTCCCAGTTATCATCTGTTGAAATAATAGCTGTATCATCCGCATATGAGATGGTACTATCTGTTCTGTTTGTTAGTAAATCGTTTACGTAAATTATGAATAAGAGTGGCCCTAGTATAGTACCTTGCGGCACACCTGTAGTTATCGTTTCATAATAGCTTTCAGTTGTTCCTATTCTTACTTTTTGTTTTCTGTTACTAAGATAGTTAGATATAAGTGCATGCGCTTTACCTCTTATTCCATAATTATATAATTTGTCTAAAAGAATAGCATGGTTGACAGTATCAAAAGCTTTTGCTAGATCTAAAAATGCAATAGCTATTGGTTTACTTTTGTCTAATTTCTTATAGATTATGTTCATTAAGTAACTAAGAGCATCTTTGGTACCTTAGTGTCCAAAAATGATTGTAAACGAACATATACAATTTTTTCAAATATCTTTGCTACGTTAGAAATTAGAGATAATTATAGTGATACTGGATATTTTCTTGTTTTAATTTTGGTGGCTTATTCAATTTCAAGAAAAGTGGATAATGATCAGTAAAAGGAATCGAGAGTTTAAAAGTTTTAGTGTCTATAGATGTAGCTTTTATGTACATGTTGTCAATGCATGTACCGCTTCCGCCACTACCGTTTGGTCTAGTTGTATGTATAAAACCCGGGAAGAAACCCTTTTCCATCATATTGTCTAATAATTCTAAGCTATATTCATCATCTTTCATAATATCGATGTTAAAATCACCAATAATCAGGTGGTTTTTTATATTTCTTTTGCTATTGATAAATGATTTTACATTTAAAATAAATTCAAGGCGCGGTAAATCATGGCATCGATATAATGCGGAAATTTCAAGATTACTGTTGTTATTTAGACTTATTCGTGAGTTTAATACTTTGAGTCTACCAATTTCGATGATTTCAGTAATTTCTGATACACAATCTTTTATATATACAACGACACCATCATTTTGATTTAAGTTACCGTTATTGTAGTACAATTTATATCCCTGTATTGCAAAAAAGTGAGGATTGGGTAAATTCCATGTTTCTGTACATACAATTATATATGGTTTGATCTTCAAGCTCTTAATAAGAATGTTCAATTTCGTATAATTGTGATTTAGACTTCTAATATTGACCTGTAATATCAAACTATCTTTTTTATTTATATTTTTATTGAGAGTTTTAAGATCAAGAAATGACGTTTCTTCTTGTATTACTTCTTTTTGCAATTCTTCAATGAGATCGACGTGTTGCTTCATTATTTAGTTTGCTGTTTCCTTGGTGTCGTATGTGTTAGAGATGCGGTGCTGACTCTAAACGGCGAAGTCAGCAAAGTTGCGTTAGTCCAGTTGTCTCTAGACGGCGAAGTCAGCATAGTTGCGCTAGTCGAGCTGGTGATCGTAGTGGCTTGATTGCTGTTTCCTACTTTACCTAAGTATCTTGGTATGGTAGGTTTTATCAGATAATCAGTCATATCTATATATCTATTGAGCTTATTCTTAAATATTGTACATTTCTCTGTGTCATTGGCCATATGTTTAACCTCGAAATTTGTGTTATATTTCGAGTTGCTGTAAAAACAATTGACACATGTAATGTTGCATGGGTTATTATCACATTGCAAAGTCTTATGCGGACCTGCACATTTTAAGCAGCATAGAGTGTTTTTGCATTTCAATGTGTTATGTCCAAATCTTCCACAGTTTAAGCAGGGCTTGATGTTTATTAAATCCCATACCTTACAGCTTTGATACCCAATGAAGATTCTATTTTGATTGTCACTAATATGTTTATATAGCTCTCTTGGAACTTCAATTATTATGGTTGTCTTGTTTGTAATCTTATGTTTGTCTATATTTAGTATCTTACACTTATCTTGATATCCAATAAAATTTCTTTTATTTAATTCCTCTTCCAGCTCTTCTATATTCATATTAGTATAGTTGTCTACACCAACTATTTTCATCTTTGGGGATTCAATTTTTTCAATAAATGTTTTATAATTGTTAGATAGTTTTTTTGAGAGTAATTCAATTGTTACTTTAGCACTTTTTTCATTCATACTTTTAATCTCAATTTCATTGTCGTTCACTACTTTTAGTTGTTTCATCTGTATATCTTTTTCTTTTATTAAAACGTCACATACCTTTTTCTTAAAGTCATGTGGATTTTTAATGTCCTTTTTAAGATTTTTCACAATTATTTTCGGTATTCTTTTGTTTTTAATTGCTAGTTTGTTAGTTGCTACTTCTGCATATGTTTTTTGGTTATGTTGCTTTATTTCCATCTCCTGGTCATTTTTATCCTTTTTTATTAATTGCTTCAATATGTCGTTTTTTTCCATTAGTTCTTGATTTAATTGTCTTAGTAGTTGAATTTCAATTTGATGTTGATTTTCCAGTTCAGCATTTTCAGTTAGCATCGTAACGTTTAGTAGTTTTTCATTATCTACTTATTTATGTACAATATCAGAGATAATAGATATTTCATTTAATATTTTATGTTTTATTTGTTCCTCCTTTTCACTTTTAATTTGCGCAATTAATATTTTAGCTGCTTCACAGAGTTTAGTTTCTTGATTTTTTAAGGTTATATTAAGCTCCACGTGGTCTGGACATATCACTAATAGATTACTTATATATTTTTTGTCTTTACACTTTTCATAATCACTTTTATGGTACACGTTTTCGCACAATATGCAAACTACAAGTGACACTTTCCTTTTTGGGTGGCATTTATACACTAATTCTAGATTTTTTTTTTTTTTTTTTTGGGTTCATTATTGTCAAGTTGTAATCGATATTTTAAAGTATTATTTTTATTTAAAGATTCACTTTGAATTGGTGGACATACATTATCAACAGTCAAAGGGCCTCCAGTCTCATCTATTTGCATCTGAAAAAAATATTTTAAAAAAGTTTTACGATAGTCATTCCATAAATGTAATCAATTTTAATATAACTCTAATATAAATGTATTTTGTCATAATAAATTGATTGTGATAATTTATAAATTAATTATTATTTTCAATAATGTCTATAAGATTAATCATTACATTTCTTCAATTTATATTAAATAAAAATATTCACTATAATTATATTAATAAAATCTATAAAATCTGTATGAAATACTAAACAAGATCTTATATAGAATATTTTGGTAAACTTGGATGCTGACCAACAAAATTGAGTATAAAAAGTTTGTAAAATTGATTGAAAAAAAAAAACTCAAGTAATTACCAAATCATTCTAAAGTAACTATGAACAATATTCATTTTACTATACAAAATCCTAAACATGCATTTTGATAAAGTGCAAAGTTGATGTACATACCTCTTCATCTTTATGTGAATTTTTCATTTTCCATATGGCATATTTTGTAGGTGGTTTTTCACCAAATAAATAAGTTTTTCTCTTTGCTGTTGACATCTTCCCCGTTCGTCTTCAGCTTCGTTGCACTATATTTGTTTACATAGGTTACGTTAGGTTACGAATGATTAAACCATTTATTAGGTACACTTGCTCATGCATACGCTATGTTTCCATAGTAGCTACTTGCTAGTCATAAGGGGCGTTACACGCAAAAAAACGGGGAACATATACAGAAATAACATTATAATATATATAAGGAACAGAACTTGTATCTTATATCTATATTACCTCTATTTAATTGAATTAAATCATTAGTAAGCCAGATTATTATCGAAATATGGAATATTCGTGAGAATCGTGAGAACTTCTTTTGAGCTTGTCAGAAACTCACAATTCACGAATCAGGTATGGAGCCTTCTACAATACTTAATTCTGTACCGCCTGTACACAATTGTTACTGGACTATTGTAGTACCTAAGGAGCTGTCTACAACCTGGATGTTGATCCGTGTTCCATGCGCTTTGGGCCAAGCAAAAAAAAAAATCGTCCGATATCTAGCATACTCGTTACCAATGGCAGAAGATTAACATATGAACTTCTGCCATTGGGTAGCGAGTATGCTAGATATATCTATAGATAAATATATATATATATAGATGGACTATGTAATGGTCACCGATTGATAATGGACAATGGACTGTACTGGACTGTATTTATTACATAACATGCAAATGAGTAATTTAAAAAAAATCATTCAATTATATATGATGATTTGTATGATTGTTTTATGAGAAGGATATTACGTTCAAGATGAAATTTGCGTGGGTGCGATTTGAATCTACCAAAGAAGAGGTCTGCAAAAAAGTTTCTGATATTAGGCAAAAAGTTAATGGAAAAGGCTTTGCAATCGCAAAACCTATAGATTTAGATAATACTGATGGATTACCACAATATTGTTGGTATTTTTGCCAGCAAAAAGATCATAAAAAATGGTCAAAAATAAGTATTTTACATGTAGGTGGTAAGTATATACAAAAATAAAAATGAAAAATATAATAATAATAATAATAATAATAATAATAATTGCTTTATTGAACCTTTCGGTTATAACTCTTCGTCGCTTACCCGCGACTTACAATTGTATAAAATATATATATAACATTCTTTTCTCAGCCCGACAGTGTGTATCACGACTTATGTATATACAGTACTTTCATTTACTTCATTTATTTCTCTTCTCCTTTCCTTTTCCTCTCCTTCTCCTCTTTTTTTCTCTCTCCTACCCTTACTCCTCCTTTTCCTTCTCCCATTCTCCTCTGCCCTTTTCTGTTCTTTCGTCCATCTCCCCTTCTCTCCAACCATTTTCCTTTATTACTATTTTCGCATCTTTAAAACCAGCTTTTCTGGCCATTTCCTTCATCCCTTCGTACATCTTAACTCTCGCTCTCCTCTCCGCCATTGATCTTCATACTTCCAGTGTTACTACCTCCTCCTCCTCCCACCTCTTCCTCTCTTCCCATATCCTCTCTCTCGTCCCTTTTCCTTCGCACCAAATCTTGAACATCTGCCTGTCCTTCGTTTTTGTCACTTGGATGTCCAACTCTTCTCCCAGCTCTGCCCGTAACCACTCCTCCACTTCTAGATCCTCCTCCCAATTCCTTCCTTTCCTTACCATTATTACCTTATTTCTGTGCCTCTCAATTATATCACCTCCCATTCCCGTTTTTCTCTCTCTGCTCCTATGTATCTTCTGTCGTCCCCTCTCTACACTTCTGCTTCTCCTTCTGGACCCTCCGCTCACCTTTGACACCTCGCTCCTCATTCTTTTCCTTCCCCTTGTCCCTTCACCCTCCTCCTCACTTGACTCAGCCTTCATCACGTCCTCCTCCCATTCACTCCACTCTCCGAATATCACGTCCTCCTCCTTTTTTCTTTCATCTCCTCCCATTTTCTCCTCCAATTTCCTCAGCCTCTCCTCCATTGCCTTCTTATCTCTCTTCCACTTCGCTTGTTGCATTTTCCACTCCCTCTCCTTCCTTTCACCTTCCTTCTTGAATCTCTCTATCTTCTCCTCTACCCTCCTCAGCTTGTTTCTTACTTCGTACAGCCTCCGCTGTGTTTCTATCAGCCTTCCTTCCATTTTTTCCACTCTCTTTCTATTCGCAAATTTCTCCCCTCGTGTTCTACTATGCCTTGCTGTCTTTTACTTTTTCTTTCTTTTTTTTCCAGCTTTCTGCTCTGCTCTCTCTCCCCTCTTAGGGTCTTTCCATCCCCCTGTTCCATGCCCCTCTTACCTTAGGGTCTTCCCGACGTTCCTGTTCCCTCCCTCTTGCAGGTCCCCCTGCAATGTTCCCTGCGTGCTATCCTTCCCAGTTCCACTTTTAGGGTCCCCCCACCATTCCGTCCTGTCCGCCTTGCCTCCTTGTCTCCTCTCTTTTTCTTTTCCATTTTATCTCATTTAACCTGCATATACTTATCCCATCTCCTTTGAGCTGTCTTTACCAATCCATGCTACTCCTTCCTGTGATGGCGCAGTCCATCAATATGTGCCTCATCGTCTCCGGCTCTTCTTTGCAAGCTCTGCATAATTTCTCTTCCTCTCTTCTCCAATACTCATTTGCCTTTGCCTCATTGCCCATTCTGAATCTTCCTATAATCTCTAGCCCATTCCTCGCATTTCTTACCTCCTCTTTTCCGTAGATTTTTTCTTCTTTCCCTAGCACTTCTTTCACTTCTTCTGCGTAGGTCGATCTCATCACCTCCCTGTCCGTTTGCTCTCTAAACCTATCATCTCTTTTCTCTCTTACCTCCGCTCTTTTTCCCCATCCTGCTCTTATGCAGTCATTCCACTCCTTCACGGATATGCCCGCGCTCTCTAGGAATTCCCTTTTTCCATTCCACGATTCTTTCCTGTCCTGTTTCCTCCATTTTTCTTCCTCGTCCAGGCATGCCTGTTCCCACGCCATCCTTTCTAATGACCCTGCCACTGCTCCGCTCAGTTTTTCCTCGAACCTCATTGCTCATTCAGCCGCGTCCACTTCCACTTTCCTTATCCCTGTGTCCTTTCTTATCGTATGCCATGGTGTGGTTCTGTTAAGCTTTAGGGTCCATCTTACGTATTTCATCTTAACGCTCTCTATCTCCTTCCACTCTCTCCACCCCCAGTTTTCTGCCCCATATAGTACCACCCCCTTTACCATTATCTCGAACAACCTCATTCTCCATTCCCAGGAGTTTTTAAATTTCCTTTCTGCCAGACTCCAGATCCTTCCTACCGTCCCATTTGCTTTCCCCTTTATCTTCTTTATATGTTCAGTGTCCGCATTGTTTCCTTTCATCGTGTATCCAAGGTATTCAAATTTTGTCACCTTCTCCAATTCTTCCTCCTTCCATCTAAATGTCACTTCCTTTTTTCTACCTCCCTTTTTCCTAAACAACATGATTTTCGTTTTCTTTGCGCTCAGCTCCAATCCTTTCCTTTCACTCCACCCTCTAAACTTTTTCAACATATCTTTCATCACCTCTTCCTCCTCTGCAATTAGGGCTACATCATCCGCGTATGTTATAGTCTTGATCCTTTTCTTTTTCCCTAACCATGCTCCACTTCCCTGTACTTTCCCCATCTCTTCTTCCAGGTCTGACATCGCTACATTGAACAGTGTAGGGCTCAACGGGCACCCCTGCCTCACCCCTTCTTTGACTCCAAATTCATCAATTACCTCGCCTCCAATTACCAGCTTCACCCTCGAACAGGCTTCTTATTCTCCTTACCAACCTCGTATTTATTCCTTTCTTCGCTACTCTCTCCCATATCCTGTCCCTTTTCAGTCTGTCGAAAGCGGCCTTCATGTCTGCGAAGCACACTAGAATCTTACCTTTCTCTCTTTCTATCCCCTTCCTCTTTTAGTACATATATGGCCTCTGCCGTTCCCTTTCCTTCTCTGAACCTCATCTGTGTGATATCCAGCACCTTTTTCTCCTCCAGTTTCATCTCTAGTCTTTTTCTTACTATTTCCGCATAGATCTTATACCCTGTGTCCATTAACGTGATTCCTCTGTAATTTCCCACCTCTTTCTTGTCCCCTTATGTATGGGTTTAATCATTCCCGTTTTCCACTCCCCTGGGACCTCCCCTCCTCTCCAAATCCCGTTAAGCACATCCGTCAGTTCCTCGATTATTAGCTCTTCTCCGTAGATCCACGCCTCATTTGTTATTTGGTCTTGTCCCGCTGCCTTTTTCTTTTTCAGCTTTTTTATTGCCTCCCTCACTTCCTCTATTGAAATGTCTTCTAACCGTTCACCCTCCTCCTCCTCCCCTTCACCTCTGCCTGTCGTTACTGCCCCTTCCCCCGTTATATATTGACCTCTAAAGTGGTCTCTCCATTGATCCTTCGTTATTGCATCATCCGGCGTTTCATTCCTCCTCCTTATACAAACTGCGTCCCAGAAGAGTCTTATTCCTCTATCCATTTCCATCTCCCTCAGCCACTCTTTTCCTTTGTTTTTTTTTTTTTTTTGCATTCTATAAAGTTCCTATATCCCCTTCTCCTCTTTCTCCATTCTTCTTCCCCTATTCTCAGATTTTTCAACTCTTTCAATGACTTTTTTAAGTCCTCCTTCCTTTTATGACATTCCTCGTCCCACCACTTCTCTTCATAATGCTCCTCCCTTTTTCCTCTTATCCCTATTCTTGGCATTGCCTCGTTCACCCTTTCCTTCAGCTCCTTCCAATTCCTCGCCTTCACTCCTCTCTCTAGCTTATTTTGGTATTCTTCTATGCCTTCCGCGTCCCATCTTATTACACTCTTCTTGCTCCCTTCTTCCTTCTCTTCCGTCTCCTTCCTTGCACCTCTCTTCCCTTCAATTCTCACTTCTATTGGTAAGTGGTCCGATTTAATCCTGCTTCCTACTACTATCTCTTGTATCTTGAGCCTCCCTTCCTCATTTCTGATCACATAATCTATCGTTGTGCATCCTCTCTGTCCGACCTGTGTTCACTCCCCTTCTTCATCTCCTTTTGTAGCCCCGTTTCCTATACCTATTCCTTGGTCCTCCGCCCAATCTATCAGCTCCCTTCCTTCTTCATTTATCACCTTGTCCTTGCTCTTCCTCCCTTCCTTTTCTCCTTCGCTATCCCACAGTCCTCCTTCTTCCGCCGTCCTTGCATTAAAGTCTCCGCTTATTATTGTGACTCCTTCCTTATTGTTCTCCATCCAATCTTCCATGACTTTATAATTGTCTTTCCTGCTGTGCCTCATGTACGTTACACCCCATACCCACGTCTTACCGTCCTTCCTTCACCTTGCCGCTATGGCCTCTTCTGTATCCTTCTCCTCCCATTCCATTTCCTCTACCAGGCTCTTTCTTATAGCCAGGAGTAATCCACCTTTCGCTCTTCCCCTTTTTTTTTCTCTAATCGCAAATTTCTGCTTTACCACGAAGTCCTTCAAGTACGCTTCTGCTTTTCTTCCCCTTCCTCTCTCCTTCCATGTCTCCGCCAGTCCTATTATATCAAACTTCCTCACATAGTCCCAATCCCCTTCCTTCATTTTCGCTGTACCTGCAACATTCCAAAAAATTGCTTTAATGTCCTTACCTGTCCTCCCTCTTTTTTCTTTCCTCTTCACCGCCTGCCTTGCAACTCCGTCCCCATTATCCCCTTCTGTTCTAGTCCTGGTTTTGCAGTTTAACCTCCTTATCCAGAAACTACTTCCCCTTCCTCTCGCTCCACGTCCACGTTCCTTCGCTCGTCTTAACCTTCCTCAGCCCCACTACCTTTGCCGTTATTCCTTCTTCCTTTAGTTCTGCGGCTTTGTCCCATGCTTTTTCTCTTAACTTTCTCTCCGTCCACGTTAGATCGTTTTCTATATATATCTCCTTGTCTCCCAGTTTCTTCTTATTCACCATCACCTCTATCTTATCCCTCTCGCTTCCCTGTCTTGGTCCTTACTCTCCATACTTTCTCTATTCTAGCTTCCACTTCTATTTCCTGCTTCAACCAGGTCCCTATATCTTCGCTATTGTATTTCTTATTTCCCTCTAATCCTACGATGATTATATTTTTCCTCCTCTTATCCCTTTCCCTTTCCTCTGCCATCCATTCCATCTCCTTCCAGTTCCTTAGTTCCTGTTTGTCCCCCCTAGCCTCTCCTGTTTGCGCCTGTGGTATGGCCTCCTCCCCCTCCTTCTTCTCCTTACTCACCACTTCCTCTCTCCACTTCTTCAGCTCCATCACCTCCTTTCTCAATTCTTCCTCTCTATCTATGTGGTCCTGGCCCCCTCCTAGCCCCTTCCATTCTTCCATTTCTGATTTCATCTGCCGTATCTCTGCCTTCAGGTTTCCTATTTCTTCATTCACGCCTCTTCTCCATTTTTCGTTGCTCTCATCCACATGCTTTTTCATATCTTCAAATCCTTTTATTAGCTCGCTCTGATCTTGTTTCCCCTGTTTTGCTTTCTCCCTTTCCAACTCCTTTGTTCTGGTCCTGTAATCTGACATCACCATCTTGAGCAGCTTTTTCACTTCGCTCATGCTACATTTTTCGACCGTCTCTTCCACCTTTCTATTCCATTCCTCTTCCTCTTCATCTCTCCCCTCGTTATCTTTTATCTCTATAACCGTGTCATGTACACACTCCGTGTCCTCTTCCCACTCCAATTCCTCTTGTTTTTTATCCTCTTCTTCCTCGTCCGTGCCAATCCCTCCGTTACTCATGCTCCTTTTCGTCCTCTCCCCTTCTCCATCTACCGGGGATCCCTTTTTCCTCTTTTCCGTTCTTTCCTTGAGCCCTGTTCCTCCCCTCGACTCCTGGTTGGAACTTCCCCTGCACGTCTCCATGCTTCGCGCCCTCATTCTCCCCAGCTGAAGTGCTCTTGCCCTACTCGGTTTGCGCATCTCTATATCCCCTATCTTTTCCTGTTCCTCTTTCCTCTGCCTTGTCTTGTTCATTTCACAATGTAGAATTCACTTGGTTCTTTGACTCCTGCCTGTTCCTGTCTCACAGTGTGGCTGTGCCTTAAACTGCTTCTACTCTATGCCTCCGTATCGTACCAGTGTGGCCGTACCCTTATCTTTCCCGCCTATCTACTCCTAACCTCCTCCTGCCCGCAACTTTCACTACCTTCTTCCTTCTCTACCACCTTACAATATCACTTCTCACTTTACCTTCTTTCAGCGCCTAATCTTCCTTTAACACCTTCCGTAATCCTACTCCTGTATGCCTTCCACTAACCTCTATTTTTTATACTATAACTCGCAACGGTCTAAATCGCGTCTACACACTGTCGGCCATTTTTCCTCCCTCAAAATGAAAAATATATATATAATGTTAATGTACCCTGATGGAAATGGAAAAAATGCATAAGCACTTTAATAAATATTTAATTGTAAAAGAATAATAAATATTTAATTTTTAATGTTAATAGTAAAAATATTAATAGTAGTTTTCGATACTAGTGCAAAAAAAATGATTTTTGCAGGAGTTTGAGTTTGTCGCACCAGCAAAGCAAGGGTGTGACAATTATATGAGAATCATTTTTATCACTTGTATCGAAAATTTTTTTTTGACACTATGTGTAAAGCTCTTTAGTACACACTTGCAAAATTAAGCGTGCATGTAAAAGTAATTCTTTGTACAGAATGTAAAAAAAATTATAGGTATATGAATGTTGCAATTGGAATATATATTTATGTTGTATATTTATATTTATGTGCTATTATTACTTAACGAATGTAAGAATGGTATTAAAACGTCTGAATTAGTAACTGTTAAATAGACTTATTGAATAAAGATGTGATAGTTATGTATTAGGACATATACGTTTATCTATATTTGTGTATCAGTGTACTTATATTCTTATAAACATTTCTTTTCCGTCCGAGTACATGCATACATTGTATTAAAAGAGCCAAAATTATTTATTTACAAATCTATACTTTTATTTACAGAAACTGAAGCAGAAGTTCAAAATAAAGTGAACCATGAAAGAAAAAAATACAAAAGTATTAAATATATTCAAACTGACTCAAGTTTTGAAGAGAACAATATTATAATATCGCAAATGGTAAGTAGATTTTTATTATCATTACGAATAATTCTGTGGTGCCAAGGAAGAAGGGAACAAGTCACTTCAGAAAGTTTTTGAGATATTACGATTTAAATGCTAAAGCTTAAAGGGATTTTCTATACAAAAGTTTACTTATTGCCTTTTTGAATTACATTGTAACTCAAGAATAAAAACTACTTTTTAATAAAATCTTAATAGAAAAGTGTATTGAACGTCAAAGAAGTAAAAAATGACATTAGCTCGATTTTCATAACAATTGTACTTAATCCCTTCTTCCTTGACACCACAGAATTTATAGTATGGATGGTAACATGAAGTATGGCAACGAGTTAATGAACATAACTTTCAATTTTTTAATTTGGCATTACCATTTTTATTTTCCTATAGTTGACTTATTGTGAAGAATATTCGTGTATTTCCAACACTAGTGGACAAACGTTTATAAATAGGAATAATTGGAACATAGATATACATTTATTTAAATCTGTTCATAATATATATAAATAATGTATATAATATAAAATTATAAATAATGGAGAAGAAACGATCAAAAGCATGGGTCTGAAGTTTGCAACGTTGGAGTGCAACGAAATGAAAAAATAATTTACTTTACTTCACGTTTATACTAAATAATATTAATTTTGCTTGTAGATTTTGTGTTTATTATAATATAAAATAACTTTATAACAAAAGTTCAGATAAAATTTCTATTGTTAAATAACTTTAATCTGCCATAAAAAATTATTTCGTTGCATTCCAACGATGCAAATTCAGACCTATTCAGAAACAAACCAAGTTGTTAAGTAAAACTTATTTTTCATTTATTGAAGATAAAAGATGAGTAATTTTTAACGACTTGGTTGGCTTGAGGTCGCTTCCTCTCGCATATTTATAATAGTCTTGCAAAATTTATCTTCAAATTTAATATAAAATTATTCCTATTATTATTATTATATTAATATATATAATACATTATGGTTTGGAAATCATAAATATTTCCAGAAATAAGTCAACAATAGAAAAATAAAAATGACTTTTTTTTAAAATACATGTAATTTGGTTAATTTCTTGTAACAATTAATATTTTTTATTTTGACGTTATAATTAAGTTCTGTCTTATGTACAATGAATATTATAAAAATAGTATATCACGCAACTAGGCATGGCCCTCTTTATCCCCACATTGTGTATACTATTTTTCACCATACCTAGGCCGAAAATATCATATTCACATTTGTCAGCTAGGAGCAAAAGTGGTGCTTTCGGCCGGAGTATGCTGAAAAATTAATAATAAAAAAAATGTATTGCTAGGATTTATAAGGAAATTAAAGGCTTCAGTTTAAAAATAAATGTATGAAAATGTAAGATAGTAAAAAGAAATGTAAAAGTGTACTTTTAGGTTGGATTTCAGACAGATTTTATGTTCTCAATGATCTCTTATGTCTTGTATTCATTGAAACAATGTTTCTCAATCATTTACATTCTACAATATTTATGTACATTTTATAACTTTAATTTTTTAAATCTCCACTCTTAAATTAGTTTACAGTTCTTAAAATTTTTTGACAGACTAAATATTTCATTGAAAAATTGAACAATTAATGTTTTTAGGTATATTATGACTACAACGAAAAATAACACATACAGAAAATTAAAATATATCCCCTCCGTATCGATTACACATCAACAAAAATAATGTTGATAACCTATAAAAATACAATAAAGTAGAAAAGAACAAAAAATAATCCCCAAATACCTCATTTCGTCTGTGAAAAAAAAAAAAATCCAAGTCGATGGATTTTTCGATTGCCAAAAATGTTATTATTGCAAGATACTTTGTAGCACGCAGAAAATTGTTTAAAAAAATGCTGTCTAATTTTGGTTTTGGGGGACAATTTCGAACATCCCGAGAGGTTTTTTTTCATCAACGATTAAAAAGTAGATATCGCTCAATAAAACAAAATAAATAAACAATGAAAATCTTTTTTATATTTGATCTGATTTAAAATTGGAGATATACTCCTTTTGTTCCACGTGCAATTTCATAAGGAGTCACCGATATCAAAATTGAAAAATTTTAATACATCCACATGTTTATACGTTTCTACATGCTTTTTATAAACAAATAAATGTATCTTGGCACCCTAGAAAAAATTAAAAAATGTAAATAAATGTAGATAAATGTAAAAACACGTAAAAAAGTGTTAAGAAAGTGTAAAAAAAAATGTAAAAAAGTGTAAAAATGTGTAAAAAAAATCTAAAAAAAGTCTAAAAATATGTAAAAAAACTCAAAAATGTATAAAAAAAATCTAAAAAAGTCTAAAAATGTGTAAAAAAATCTAAAAAAGTCTAAAACGCTGGATTTCGGACGTTTTTTTACATTCTACACTTCTTTACATTTTTTTACACAATCTTAGTTTTTTTTTTAACTTTCTTCAACTTTTTTTGATCATAATTCAAAAATCCTTATACAGTTTTTTACACTTCGTCACATTTATTAACATTTTCTGAAAGTGTTTTTAATAATTATTAACATTTGATTATAGTGTTTTTACACTTTTCTTACATTTATTAACACTTTATTATACCTTTTTATACAATTTCTTACAGGTTCTTACACTTTTTCAACACATTCTTGCAGTTTTTTTATACTTTTTTACAGTTGCTATTTTTGACATTTTAATATGTTTTTTTACATTCTTTTACTGTTTTTAACACTTCTATACACTTTTTTTTACACTTTTGTACATTTTTTTACACTTTTTTACACTGCCTTATATTTTTTAACATTTTTTTACATTTTTTGATATTTATAGATTTTTATGATTAATAAAAATTTTATGAATTGTAGGTAAGTGTAAATAAGTGTAAAAAGATGTCAAATATGTCCGAAATTCAGTATCAAACTACATTTTTATTACACTTTTTTTGTTTTTACACTTTTATACACTTACTAAACGATTTGCTATATATTCGATTTTTGCTAGGGCAGGTTTTGAAAATTATTTAATTTTTATATAGTATCAGATGAATAATACAAAATATTTGCATTGTTTATTGAAAACTTTTTATTTGGCGATATCTACATTTGCAATGTTGAAATTTCGTTGAAAAATGTTTGTTTGTTTCTTTATTTTATATGATATTGTTTCTTACAATTAAAATTTTTTAATTAATTAATTTAATTAATTTAAATGAAATAATAATTATTTAATTAACTTTTCTTAACATGTGAATAAACGATTGTAAACAAATTTTGTTAATGTCATCGATTCTTGCTCCAAAGACTTTCTAACATCTAGAAAGGCTTCAAAAATTTCGCAACCTTATTGGAACCTAGGGACATACCTAAAACCCTCATTTATTTAAAAATAAAATTTAAAAAGTGCTGACTTCTAATGTTTCTCTGGTTTCTCCAACAAAATGGGGTATTTTGTGGTATTTTTTAGCGTTTTTATGAATCAATACGGAGCAGATATTATAATATTATGCAATTAAGATTTTTCGTTGGAGTAGCAACGTCCCAAATTTCAACCACATTTCCTTTTTATTTTCTTTTTACTTTCTTTTTATTTTCATCTACATACAATCTAATCGCTAGTACTATAATCATGGCATATAATAAGTATTCATTGACAAATATATTTATTTAGGAAGATAAAGAAAACACAGCGAAAAAGCTTATAGCAGCACAAGGCAGAGCAAAATTAGTTTTAAAAAGAGTCAGTGATTCGTATACATTAGCAAAATATATTGACTCTGGGTCTGAAACTGAAATGGAAGGGAATATAGACAAAAATGATGCTGTGAATAATGTACAAGTAAGCCTAGTCAGATTGGAAGATTTTCAGATTCAGAATGGTTCAAATACATCGTGGGGCAATCTTAAGCCGTTGTCACAGCCATTGTCACCCATACTAAAGTCGCTAAAAGATAGTAAAAAAAAAAGGGACGGTGTCCCGGTTATCATTACATGAAACGTCCTCTGAGACAGCTCGTCCTAATACGAGGTCATCGTTACGGTCAACGTCGCCAAAAGCATTGCTGGAAAATAGTCCCAATGGAAAGTCACGGTCATCATTACGAAAAATGTCGCGGAGGGATCGTGCTTGTCCGGCTATATATAAAAGGCCCTCTCATATAAATTGTACTAGTGTAAGATCGTTGTCACGGTCACCCTTACCTAAAATACCAAAGAAAAATAGTTTTAGTGAAATCTCTTCACGGTCCCTATTACTTCAAAAGTCCAGGGACAATCGTTCTAGTCAAGGGTCGGTGTCTCAGTCACGTGAAGTGTTGTCGGAAAATAGTATTAATGGAAATTCGCCGTCACTATTATCGTTACGTATAAGTCGTCGTAGACTAATGTTACAATCACCGCCTCCGTTACCTGAAGTGCCAGAGAATAATTCTTGCAGTCGAAGGTCGACATGTTTACCGTTATATCAAAAGTCGTCGTCACCGTCACTTTTGAGAGAAAACTCGTTGGAAAATCGTAGTCGTCGAGGGTCCGTGTCATCGCTACTGCCACATGAAAAAAAAAAAAGAGAACAGGGGTCTAGACAAAGGTTACAATCACCACGTCAGGAGTCTCGTCAGAGGTCACAGTTATCTCGTCAGGAGTCTCGTCAGAGGTCACAGACACTAGGTCAAGAGTCTTCTCAGACGCCACACTCACCACGTCAGGAGCCTGGTCAGAGGTCACAGTTACCACATCCGGAGTCTCCTCATTCGTCACAGTCATCACGTCAGGAGTCGGTGTCTCAGTCACGTGAAGTATTGTCGGAAAATAGTATTAATGGAGGTTCGCCGTCACTATTATCGTTACGTACAAGTCGTCGTAGACTAATGTTACAATCACCGCCTCCGTTACCTGAAGTGCCAGAGAATAATTCTTGCAGTCGATGGTCGACACGTTTACCGTTATATCAAAAGTCGTCGTCACCGTCATTTTTGAGAGAAAACTCGTTGGAAAATCGTAGTCGTCGAGGGACCGCGTCATCGCTACTGCCACATGAGAAAAGAAAAAGAGAACAGGAATCTAGTCAAAGTTTACAGTCACGACGTCAGAGGTCACAGTCATCTCGTCAGAAGTCTCGTCAGAGGTCACAGTCATCTCGTCAGGGGTCTCATCAGAGGTTACAGTCATCACATCAGGAGCCTTATGAGAGGTCACAGTCACCACTTCAGGGGTCTCGTAAAAGACCACGTCAGGAGTCTCGTAAGAGTCCACTAGGTCAGGAGTCTCCACATCAGGACGCTCCTCGGTCGTCACAGGCATCACATTATGAGTCTCGTGAGAGTTCGCAGTCACTATGTCAAGGGTCTCCTCAGATGGCACACTCACTACGCCAGCAGTATCGTGAGAGGTCACAGTCACCAGATCAGGAGTCTCGTCTCATGTCACAGTCACTAGGTCAAGGGACTCCTCAGATGGCACACTTACCACGTCAGCTGTTTCGTCAGAGGTCACGGTCACTAGATCAGATGTCTCGTCAGGAGTTTCATCAAAGGTCAGAGTCACCACACCATCGACGTTACCGTGATAGATCAGGGTCCTCTGATGGAGTAGATGTGGATGATAATCGACATGGGCAAAGGAGACGAGGTAATTGTTATTAATGACCGGGTGATCATACTAAATAAATAGGATGAATTACGTAAAACCAAGACATAGTTGCCATTCCTCTTGGAACTATTTATCATTATGCCTAAAGATCTAATAGAAATTTAAACCCACATAATAAATCGCATTTGAACGAAAATCAGTAGCTGCAGCGTAAACATACGAAATTCCCAGCATATATACGCTGCAGCTACTGATTTTCGTTCAAATGCCATTTATTAGTGCATTTTAATTTCCATTTAATCTTTAGGCATAATGATAAGTAGATAGTTCCAAGAGGAGGAGCAACTATGTCTTGGTATCGCGTAATTCATTATATTTATTTAGTTTCAAGTATTTTTGTGTCGGTAAAAATTGAGTATGACACCGCCTATCCATGAATAACATGAAAAATATTTGTTGGATTGCAATTACGTGTGATCATAATTTGTAACCGACGTTTTGTGTTACAATTCAATTTTCAGAGCGAACCTGCATCTTTATTGTTTAGTTCTGCTGTCACTTCATGTAGTTCTGACCGGTTCAATGGTCGGTACGTTGTCCATATTTTCTTTCTTTGTAATAATTGACTCTGACGCATCAGAACCATCAGCCAACCAGATAGTTGCATCGTTAACTACTTGAAGTTACAGCAGACTTTAAATATGTTAAAAGCAAGTTGGTCCTGAATAGTGATTAGTAATAATTTCGAAATGTCGTCAGTAAGATATGATCATGTATGGTTGCGATCCGAGAATTCATTAGATATTAAAAATAAAACCACTTTATAAGATTTATATTTTCGTCTATCAATTTTAGGATTACGAAAAAAAGTCAAAAAAAGTCTGATTTCATCTTGAATTGTCTTAAATACTACGAGACAACAGATCATGGACTCCGTGAAATGCGCCATCGTTATAAACATGAAGATAACAACGTATGTAATATACGTACACATTTATACACATACAGAAAACAAACAAATATTTTATATTTTATACCTAATAGGTTTATCTTGGTGAACACATATACATAAGCAGTCGACGCTGGGAGATGATGCAATTACATAAACCGACGATTCTTTTAACTGAATTAGCAGTATCTTTATGGACGGATTTAAATTTATGCAACCGTGCATTTGATTTGACTCGCCCCGTTCAAAATATTCCAGGAAGATCTCCAGTCCAATTAATAGAAGGACATCTGTTACGTTTTCTAATCAGTGAGAAATATATTTTACATACACGTATATATTGCACGCACACACATTGGGAGAATGATAAATTTTGTCATTAAATCTCGAGTGAAATGAGCAGAGACCCACGTCATTCTTTTGTGTGTGTGTGTATGTTTATATATATATATATATATATATATATATATATATATATATATATATATATATATATATATATATATATATATATATATATAAATATATATATATATATAAATATATATATATATTAGTTAAGTAAATATAAACAAATTATTGTAGGTCTATATAATGATTACCTAAAGCGCAACAATTATACTGCTGTGGAGAGGATGGATTATCTTCTTAAAACTATTTATGTCATTCGGCATAAAATCAGAGATATGCGAGCAGAGGAGAAGACATCACGATACAATAATCCAATGCCTAATCCAAGCAGACGTTTGCGCTACAATATGATTTGAATATAATTTTCACTCATTCCATTTCTTTATATTTTTGATATGTTCGCTAAATGAAAATAAACGTCATTAAGTGTTGTTTTATTAATTCTTTTAACGTGTCTTAATCATTGATTTATGCATAAGACATCAAGATTTCCCAATATTTAATTGTTAATTAATTCACTTTTATTCATAATTTAATTATTATTTAATTCACATTCATTATTGAATTAATTATTTATAATGAAAATATAGATACAAAATGAAACATTTTTTTGTTGTTCAATTTCGATTAGATCGCGCGATAATCGCGCGATTATCGCGCCAGAAACCGTTCGATAAACTGACACGATCATCGCGCGATAGATCGCGCGAGAAATCGCGCGAGTAGTCGCGTGATAGTCGCGCGATATTTTTTACCAGGGTACTTATGCATTTTCGGAAAGAACAGAAAAAAAGAATTGGGAATAGGTTTCTTTGGTATAAATTCGGTAAATGCGTTACTTTTAAATAAATGTACAAAATCATTAATCTTGCGATGCAAACGGAAAGAAATGTGGATGAGGCTTCAAACGTTCGGTAAGGTTGGAATAGAGGAATGCAATGAAACGCGCAACTTCTCGCCGCGTCAAAAAGAAGAGGCTACTTGCTCTGTTTACATAACGACCTTATGTTCGTCGCTTAGAGATGTCGCCAATATGTTCGTTCTGCGTTTTCTTGGGAACTGAAGATGGATAATTAGCGAAAAGAAAGATATGTCATAATAATTTAAATAAAGATACTAAAAATTTTCGTGATCGCTTTCGGTGTTATTACATTAAATTTGTTATATATATATATTACATAAAATTGTTATTCTATTAATGAGTATTATTATCATTCGCTTATTATTATTATGCATAATAATTATAAGCGAAAAGAAGAATCCACCCGTGTGAAAAAATAAAGTCTGGCTCTAATTTGTCGAACGGCTGTTTACAGCTATGTTTTTTTAATTTTTTTGTCATGTTTGGAAAAGGGTACGAATTAAAATATAAGGTAAAGCTTTTTCTTTCGTAAATTATCCCTCTTTGCATTATTTAACTGCTGTTAATAGCATATCTTCTCGGCTACTCTTAGTGCACGCGCGCTTCGTCGCCCAACGTACCGCGAAGGCGGTGGTATGCGCACCGCCGACCACTTGCTGGAAGGGAAAATCTTTCGTGCATCCGATTAAATTTGGCTTTTATTGCCGGTAAAATAAGAACAGTATTACAGACGTTGTCAGCCTCCTGCGGCTATACAACGAGAAGCGCTGCATCCTCGTACGTGGTACACGACGGCGTGAGTACTGCTCGTACTCGACGGCACCGTCTTTCGCTAAGCGATGAGGAAATCGCGTAATCTTGAAGTCCCTCTCTCTCTCTCTCTCCCTCGCCGTTACTTAAGGCGTGGCGACCGACGGCTCGGCGCAGCGGCTAGCAACGATTGAATATCATCCAAGTGTCTTGTCGCATTCATCGGCGCACAACAATGTTTGGTGTAACAGCCCGTTGTAAGCTTGGGGGTGGCCGATGATGGAGTCTAGGTGGTGCGCTCCATAGTTATTAACGTCTATGTGTCGTAGCTCATCCTACGGGGGATCTAGGTGTTCGGGGTGGCCGATGATGGAGTCTAGGTGGTGCGCTTCGTAGTTTTTTACGTCTAGGTGTCCTAGCGCATCCAATGGGGAGTCTATGTGTTCGGGGACGCCGATGATGGAGTCTAGGTTGTGCTCTTCGTAGTTTTTTACGTCTAGGCGTCGTAGCACATCCAGTCGGTGGTCTAAGTTTTCGGGGTGGCCGATGATGGGGTCTATGTTGTGCGCTTTGTAGTTTCTTACGTGTAGGTATCGTAGCACAACCAATGTGGGTCTAGGTGTTCGGGGTAACCGATGATCTAATCTTTGTGGTGCATTCCATAGTTTTTTACGTCGAGGTGTCATAGCGCATCCTATGTGGGGTCTAGGTGTTCGGTGTGGCCGATGATGGAGTCTACGTGGAGCGCTTCATAGTTTTTTACCTCTAGATGTCTTGGCGCATCCAATGGGGGTGAATGTGTTCGGGGTGGCCAATGATGGAGTATAGGTTGTGCGCCTCGTAGTTTTTTACGTCTACGTGTCGTGAGGCATCCAATGGCGCATCTAGTTGTAATGTAGGCTATATCATGGAATGTTCCTACACTTCGGTTCGTCAAGCAGTAGGTAATAAAATTAATTTTTTAGGTCTCAACTGCTAATTTCAGCAAAAATAAGGAGTATAATTTAGCTACGTTAATGTACATGATTGACAAATGGTACAGTATCGCAAAGCTGCGAAATTGATACACATAGTTAAAATTTGACTATACTCAATTCCAATTAATTTGTGAAAGCCAAACGTGACGGTGGCGATTGATCAACGTATTCGACTTTGAAAATGCCTTAACTATTGGGGTCATATCGCATTCGTCAATTTTTCATGCAAGATGAGACTGACTATAACTGTCTGCTCAGCATTATCGATATTTTATCAAAATCACAAGTATGCTCCATTCACAAATTTTTGTTTTTCTCTTCGGCACAGTGGAAAAAAATGGAGACCGAAGTTCCTCCTGCCAAAGGGACGGTGGGATAGCCGTCTCCTGTGCGCAGAGGATGTGTGTGAGGAGAAGGTTTTTTCGTAAAGTACACTCTCAATTTACATTTAAACAAGACCAAACGCTTTATTAACTCTTATTATGCCATTGACGCTTCTCGCACGAGCACGCGCAATTGCGCTCCAAAATAGCGCGCCACGCTATTGAGAGTTATTACTTATCACCTCGCAAATACCTAAGAAAGTACGTGCTCACCATCACCAGGAGCGCAGCTTCAACTCACTCTGGCGGATCTGAAGGGACCTAGGTGCGCCCTTCTCGCAACGTGCGATCGACCACAGCCGGTCTGAACAGAGATATGAGGAAATCTCACAAATTTTCCATTTTTGTAGAACTTCTAGATATCGTCCAATCAACAATATATTTTTTAATCACCAAGTCATCAAATGTTTTTGGATGGCTCAGAAAAAATACTCCATATGTTTTTTGACCATATTAAGTATTTTTGAAAAGATATAATGATTAATGTGACGGAAAATTATGGAAAATCAGAAAATTTATTGGGAACTTTTAAATCGCATAGAAATATTTAAAGTTCTACGTACCTGACCGAATGATTTTAGACTTACAGACTATAATAGAATATGACAAGAACATAAACAATTGATATCTTTCAGGGTCCATGGATGTGCTTTATTTCATATCGTTGTATCTAAAGGTTAAAATTTTTTAACTTTTTTTCACCATAAATAATAGGAACTCATTTATTGACTTGTGGAGTCGTAGCGTATCTTAGATAAATTAAAAAAAATTTTTGCTTATTGTGGGAGTAAAAACAAATAAAATGAGTCGAATTTGAAAGATTTGCTCTGATTATTAGATGAAATATGTACTTTACATTTTATAACGCTGTTGCGAAAACTTTATTTTCAATTGACATTTTCTAAATGCACCAAAATAAAAAATAGAATGATTCGCTATAAACCATTGTTCTCTCTTCAAAAACTGTGTAAAAAAGTATGTTTAAGTCGCTAAAGCCGATCACCTTTTTATACTGCAGTATATTGAATTTAAAATGCTGAATTTATTGACTGTCATAAATACTAATGTACTATACAGGTAAGGGTATCACTTTTCTATATGGTTTGCTGGAGTACCGGGAAAAAAATTAGTAGATAATTATAAATTTTAATCTATGGTTATATCTAATATTATAAGAATGATGAAAAAAAAATATTTGTATGCATGCATTTTTAATCTATAGAGGGTAAAGATGCCATTTTTAGCAATTTTAGCCTTTTTAGCATATTTTTTATATCTTATATTTTTCCTACTTTAATGTCACTCTTTGGTGGTTTACATTATTATTTTTTATGAATTTTTTATCACTTCGAAATAAAAATTAAATAATTTTCTTAATAAAAATTAAATAATTTTGTTAATAAAATTGGCATTATAAAATTATAATAGATCGTCGGGTTGGAGGAAAAGGATGCTATCTCGAAGATACGTTGAAAAACGTGCTATCTCGCTGAGAATTGGAAAACATGCTGTCTCGGCAAATTTTTTTTTTTTTTTGAAAATTCAAATTGGTACTTCTGCAGAAAGTTTTAAAGAAAACGGTTTTTTTCAATATATTTAGTTTGATTATCAATGATAATAAATGTATAGGATAGTACTTTACTATCAACTTGACTCTCTTACTATATTGGCCCTTTTAGAATTTTAAATGAATAATAAAACTTATTGACAAATTACCATTTAAACAAAATTTTTATATTACTTTAGTATGATTACATTATGTTTTATTGCAGTTCATCTATGAAAAAAATCGATAAATTTCATAAATGCTTTGCTTCATTTAGTTTGAGATTTTATTGTATCCACTAACCTATGTAGCTTACAATGTTCACGAAACATGAGGCAAATCGATATTTTGTAGCTGATGGAATTTTTAGATAATTGTTGCACATCAGCTGTCAAGTAATACACTAACAGTAAGTAGCCGATTGCAAAAACGTGAAATGATAAATACCCATCAAACTCACTTGAATAAGGTCCCCGAATCCTAGCGTCATATTTTGATAAATTGAAATAAGAAAATTTTAGTTGGATTTAATTGATGTAAATGAGTACACACATTCAATATTAAATGTACAACTTTTCGATAACTTGATTGTTATCCTTTTCAAGTACTGAAATTTATTAAAGGAGTATTTTCTACAAGTCAATGATAATACATTCGTCACAAATAATAGTCTTACCTATATTAAATTCCATGGATTACATCGTCATAAATTTATAGTCTCGACATAAGAGTTTTTTTCCTTTCTAAACATTAAGAAACAAAAATGAAGTTGATGTATGAATTGTTGCACAGAGGTTAGCGTCAATTAAGTATAACTGATACCTTGTAGTCATTTATGGTTAAAAATGTAACATTGCACATACTCAATAAATTGGGACAGCAATCGAATAAATTAACAAATATAAAACAACACCAATAATAAGTTAACAGATAAAACAGCATATAATAAATTAACACAGAAACTAAACTAAAGCATTCAAGAGAGTAGAATAAAAGTAAACAAGTAACTGTCAATCTAATCACATTATGACAACAATGATACCACAGTTATGTTAGACCGTTATACTTAATTGTCATAGACTAAATATTATTTTCGTGATTTTAGTTTGTTGAGCAATTGCGAATAATAACTACTTAAGTTTTGTGTATCTTCTTTTATGTTTATCGGGTTATTTTGTAGTTTTATATTAATCATCTCTGATATTAATCTTTTTCTCCAATTTTCTTCATTATCTAATATTACAGTGTTCTGAAAATCGAAATTATGTTTGAGATTTTTTACGTGTTCGTTTATAACAAATTTTTTATCATCTTTTTTCATATTCGTAATATGCTCCTTAATCCTTGTATCTAACATCCGCTTACTTTCACCTACGTAACTAGCATCGCAGTCCTTACAGTTTATTCTATATACAATGTTAGTTTGTTCATTCGTTTTTTGTCTATCTTTACCTCTTATTATTACACTATTAAGATTATTTTTAATTTGCGGAACTGATCTAATACCAAACTTTCTTAGATTATTTGAGACCTTTTCAAAGATATGCGGTATATACGGTAAACTTAGTATTACATTTCTTTTTACTGTTTTTCTATTGTTATCTTTACTATTATAGTTAAGCTTGTTTAGTCTTTCTTTGACATAGAAATCTATGAATCTTTCTGGATATTGGTTGTTTTTTAATAGGTTCTTAACTAAATTGATGTTTTTTTCCCAAAATTGCCTGTTAGATAGTAAAATCACTCTATCGACTAGATTATAAACCATTGCTCTTTTTTGTGATGTTGGATGATTTGATTTAAAATTTAAAAATCTACCTGAGAAGGTAGATACAAGGATTAAAGAGCATATTGCGAATATGAAAAAAGATGATAAAAAATTTGTTATAAACGAACACGTAAAAAATCTCAAACATAATTTCGATTTTCAGAACACTGTAATATTAGATAATGAAGAAAATTGGAGAAAAAGATTAGTATCAGAGATGATTAATATAAAACTACAAAGTAACCCGATAAACATAAAAGAAGATACACAAAACTTAAGTAGTTATTATTCGCAATTGCTCAACAAACTAAAATCACGAAAATAATATTTAGTCTATGACAATTAAGTATAACGGTCTAACATAACTGTGATATCATTGTTGTCATAATGTGATTAGATTGACAGTTACTTGTTTACTTTTATTCTACTCTCTTGAATGCTTTAGTTTAGTTTCTGTGTTAATTTATTATATGCTGTTTTATCTGTTAACTTATTATTGGTGTTGTTTTATATTTGTTAATTTATTCGATGGCTGTCTCAATTTATTGAGTATGTGCAATGTTACATTTTTAACCATAAATGACTACAAGGTATCAGTTATACTTAATTGACGCTAACCTCTGTGCAACAATTCATACATCAACTTCATTTTTGTTTCTTAATGTTTAGAAAAGGAAAAAAACTATTATGTCGAGGCTATAAGTTTATGACGATGTAATCCATGGAATTTAATATAGGTAAGACTATTATTTGGGACGAATGTATTATCATTGACTTGTAGAAAATACTCCTTTAATAAATTTCAGTACTTGAAAAGGATAACAATCAAGTTATCGAAACGTTGTACATTTAATATTGAATGTGTGTACTCATTTACATCAATTAAATCCAACTAAAATATTAGATATGAGTGATAGAGACAGAACGAGAATTGGAAATAAGAAAATGTTGATAAAAAATCGCGAACTTTACAATTAATTGCTAAACCCTAGATAAGCGAAGGAGACGAGTTAGACGAGTTTCAGATATAAGTGTATCTATGAATGTACCCATTGGCATATGATAAGTAAAAATTCCACACACCAAATAGGCGGTGGAGACAAGTGGCACGTAAAAATGTAACTATAGGTACATGTATAGATGGGGGCAAACGATAAATAGTTTTAGTTTAATAAAATAAAAAACCTAAACCTCAAACAGGCGGTAGAGGCGAGTTCCATATATATGTCCATATATATCTCTTCTCCCTCATCATTCATATTTCAAGAATTTTCTTTTTGAAAAACTCTCCCTGCTCATATGTGCTGTGTGTACATATTTTTTTATGTGGCTCTCATCTTCTTCACCTGTTTAGCGACTGAAGTTTGAGTTTTTTATTTAATTGGTCCTATTGCCAATAATCATCAACGTGAAACTTAACTCTCTACCCGTTTGGTGTTTGCATTTTCGATTTTATTAAACTATGTATCGTCTGCCCGCGGTTACGAGTATATAATTTTTTACGTCGAACTTGCTTCTCTCGCCTATTTGTACTTTAGGTTTTTCTATTTTATTGCATAATTCTCGTCCTGTCTCCTTTTGGGAAGATATTCTTCTACGTGGAACTCGCTTATTTTGCACATATTTGGGGTCTGGATTTTTTATTTTATTAAAATTGTTATTGTCGGCTCGCGTTTACATGTATGTATACTATTTTTTTATTTAAAAGGTCAATAGTAAGGAAGTCAAGTTCATAGTAAAGTATACTATATCCTATACATTTATTATGATTGATAATCAAACTAAATATATTGAAAAAAAAAACAATTTTCTTTAAAAGTTTCTGCAGGGATGCCAACTTAAATATTCACGAAAAAAAAATTGCCGACATAGCATGTTTCCCAAATCTCAGCGAGATAGCACGTTTTTCAACGCATCTTCGAGATAGCATCCTTTTCCTCTCACCGGACGAGATATAAAAATATAACAATTTTAAGATGGCTTCTGAGGAGTAAACCCTCTGCTACTCCAATGTCGTTCGCTGACGACCGCTTGTCGGTGCTCCTCTCTGGAGGCGGGAAGGCAGCATCGGTGATGACGACGATGGTAAGCTGTCTCTCTCTCTCTCTCTCTCTTTCATAGTGCTTTTCGATGAGTTTCTTCGACTCAGTAGCGAAGTCGACAAGCGCATGGAACAAGAACGTAATTCCTTCCTTCATAGACATCTTACAGACGCTCTTGATGAATATAAGAATATATGGAAGATGCGCAACCTTGTCCTCCTGCCAAGGCATAAAAAGGAGCAGCTTCATGGTTTTTCATCCGGGGAGCTGAATGCCCACTTTTTCTGGTACCTCCATTTCTCCTATCGAACACTCAGATAAATATTAATGATATGATACTTGTCATCTCACACTTCTCCATACAGGCGAGAGGGGTGGACTATATTTCCCAAAAGGTGGTGTTGAAGGCACTGCCGATTATTGATGACTTTTTAGTACGTAATTTCAACTACTCTTTTGCCCAAGGCATTTTTCCAGGCTTCTGGAAGAAAGAACAATTGATTGTTTTGAAGAAGTTCGTAACACCGTCTTCTGTTTCGGAATTACGTCCCATTGCGCTATTGTGCTTTCTCTCCAAGGTACTTCAAAAGAACTCTAATACTCAAATCACGAAATATCTAAATGAATACAATTTATATTATCCCTTCCAGTGCAAATACAATTTCGTTGTCTCATAAATCAGTCTTTGAGAAAAATAAAAATCCTTTCATCTTGCACATTTACGTTTACGTATTCGATTACCATTGATGTTTGTGATTAAGATATTGTCGTTCGGTCGTCGACGGGAGAAGAGGTTCGCATTGTTCTATCTTCGTCCGATTGCGCTTACCCGTCAGATTGACGTAACGCGTGCCTGAGTTTACAACAGAAGAAGGATCGGAGCGCTGGCGCGGTCAACTCGCACTCGGAGGCATGCGTATAGCTTCTTTCCCCAAAAATTTTTCTATATCTACTAAATCTATATTTAGCTTCGACAAGTACAAGTGACTAAGAGAATTATAACCAAGTACGAACTACTTTCGAAAAGTCATAAATATTATTCAATAGAATAATTGACTTTGAACCAGGTGCATTTAATTAGTATATTTTTTGCCTAGTGGGCCGAAAGTACCACTTTCGCTCCAGGCGGCTGATCGCAAATGTTGTATTTTCGGCCTCGCTAGGCAAAAATAGTAATTATGCAACAAGAACGTAAAATGTATCATTCTCGGCGACTGCGAGCTTTGGGGCTGAGAGCAGCGAGGCCTCCAAAGCTCGCACTCAATGATACATTTTGAGAATGAAACATTTTGCGTCCTGGTAGCATATACTATGTTTTTGTGCAAAGGCCGCAAACTGTCTTTTCGGGGCCCGTATAAAGGTCACGAAATACTAAATGTATTTTATGGACTAGACCTTACATTTAGTATTTCGCGGACTCTATACGGGTTGCAAAAATTCATTTTGCGGCCTGAGGACAAAAAAATCGTCTACACACCATGAGAGCACATAAAGAATGTCTGAGATCGCATGTTTGTCACCCTCGCCTGTGTAATATACTATTATTTTCGTTATTTAACAATTTATGAGCGATTTCAGAATCGTTTTCTTTTTGTTTTATCAAAATAGCTCGGATCTCGTGGGTTTTATCAAAAAAATGCAAGAGAAAGTTTGTTTATTATTAAATTTTCTACAAAAGTAGATCTTAATGGAGTCTCTAAAATTAATGTTAAATTTTCAAAAAACCGCCAAAGTTGAGAAATGTAATTTTTTTCATTATTCAATATTGTTTTCAAAAATCACCAAAAAGACTTACAAATTCTTGGGTAACAAGCTTTTATCGATGCAAAAGTGCATGCCAAAGCATATAAATATGATTATTATCGATGTTATTGAAGGTTAAATATTTTTTTTTTCGATTTCTGTCAGTCCCATGTACTCAGGGTAATCAGTCGAAAAGTTCAAGTGGGCCCCAAGAGAAGAAACAGCTTTAAACGTTGCCGCGAATTAAAGTTTATTGTGTATCCTTGCATTGAACTGGATTGCGGCTATCGAGATGATCTATGACAAAATAATGTCTATATTCATTGCAGACTCGATCTGCGTGCGTTTGGCGCAGAAGCGAGAAATAGCCGCCGCATGCGTAGTACGGTAAAACGTATATTCTCGCTTAACCTGATTGCGGCGATCGTAATGCTCTATGAAAACACCATTGCTTTATTTAATGCTGAATCGATCTGCAATAGTCTCATTGTCGTAGGACAATTATATAAAAAGTTCAAGTGGTGCCGGGCCTTTTGAAAAGGGTCGTACGAGACGCAAGTAGCTGTTAAGTTCATCTAGCAGTTTCATTGCAATGTTCACGTAGAAGTCAGATTGTATTTTTATATTTAATCGATTTCTGTAGGTCACATGTACTCAGAATAATCCCTCGAAAAGTTCAAGTTAGCGCAGTCGCGAGAAATAGCAGCCGCTACGTAAAACGGTGAAAAGTATATTCTTACTTAACTTGATTGTGGCGATCGTAATGCTCTATGAAAACACAATTTCTTTATTTAATGCTGATTCGATCTACGTTAGTCTCATTGTCGTAGGACAATTGTATAAAAAGTTCAAGAAGTATGAGGGCTTTGATGAAGGGCCACACGAGATGCAAGTACCTGTTAAGTCCATCTAGCAGCTTCATTGCAATGCCTGCGTCGAAGTGAAAAGGTTTTTATACATTCATTCGATTTCTGTTTATCCCATGTCTTTAGGATAATTCCTTTAAAAGTTCAAGTTGTCGCAAACAGGAGAAACAGCTTACCCCTCGAATAAAGGTTAATTGTTTAGCCTTACATGAACTGGATCGCGGCAAACGAGATGTTCTACAGAAACACAATTTCTTTATTTATTACTGAATCGATCTGCGTACGTCTCATTGTCGTAGGACAATTTTATAAAAAGATCAAGAGGTGTCGGACCTTTTTAAAAGGGCCGTACGAGATGCAAGTAGCTGTTAAGTCCATCTAGCAGTTCCATTGCAATGTTTCCGTAGAAATCAGTTTGTTTTTTTATATTTATTTGATTTCTGACGGTCCGATGTCATCAGCATAATCCCTCGAAAAGTTCAAGTTGGCCCAGTCGCGAGAAATAGCAGCCGCTGCGTATCATGGTGAAAAGAACATTCTTACATAACTTGATTGTGGCGATCGTAATGCTCTATGGAAACACAATTTCTTTATTTAATGATTCGATCTGCAATAGTCTGATTGTCGTGGAACGATTGTATAAAAAGATCAAGAGGTGTCGGGCCTTTTTAAAAGGGCCGTACGAGATGCAAGTAGCTGTTAAGTCCATCTAGCAGTTTCATTGCAATGTCTGAGTCGAAGTCAAATTGTTTCTATACTTTTATACGATTTCTGTCGGTCTCATGTCCTCGTGATAATAAGTCGAAAAGTTCACGTTGGCCCAGTCGCGAGAAATAGCAGCCGCTACGTATCACGCTGAAAAGTGTGTTCTTACTTACCCTTGTCCGGCAATCGTAATGCTCTATAAAAACAGAATTTCCTTGTATAATGCTAAATCGATCGGTGTGCGTCTCATTGTCGTAGGACAATTATATAAAAAGTTCAAGTGGTGTCGGGCCTTTTGAAAAGTGTCGTACGGGACGCAAATAGCTGTAAAGTCCATCTAGCATTTCCATTGCAATGTTTCCGTAGGAGTTAGTTTGTTGTTTTATATTTAATCGATTTCTGTCGGTCCGATGTCATCATCATAATCGCTCGAAAAGTTCAAGTTGGCCCAGTCGCCAGAAATAGCAGCCGCTGCGTATCACGGTGAAAAGTATATTCTTACTTAACTTGATTGTTGCGATCGTACGGCTCCATGAAAACCCAATTTCTTTATTTAATACTGATTCGATCTGCAATAGTCTCATTGTCGTAGGTCAATTGTATAAAAAGTTCAAGAAGTATGAGGGCATTGATAAAGGGCCACACGAGACGCAAGTACCTGTTAAGTCGATCTAGCAGCTTCATTGGAATGTTTGCGTCGAAGTCAAAAGGTTATTATACATTTATTCGATTTCTGTTTATCCCATTTCTTTAGAATAATCCCTTTAAAAGTTCCAGTTGGCCAAAACAGGAGAAACAGCTTACTCCTCGATTAAAGATTAATTGTTTAGCCTTACATTAACTGGATCGCGGCGAATGAGAATTTCTATGGAAACACAATTTCGTTATTTATTACCGAATCGGTCTGCTAGAGTCTCATTATCGTATGACAATTACATAAAAAGTTCAAGAGGTGTCGGGCCTTTTTAAAAGGGCCGTACGAGATGCAAGTAGCTGTTAAGTCCATCTAGCAGTTCCACTGCAATGTTTCCGTAGCAGTCAGTTTGTTTTTTTATATTTATTCGATTTCTGTCATTCCGATGTGATCAGCATAATCCCTTGAAAGTTCAAGTTGGCGCAGTCACGAGAAATAGCAGCCGCTGCGTATCACGGTGAAAAGTATATTCTTACTTAACCTGATTGTGGCGATCGTAATGCTCTATGAAAACGCAATTTCTTTATTTAATGCTAATTCGATCTACGATAGTCTCATTGTCGTATGACAATTGTATAAAAAGTTCAAGTGGTGTCGGGCCTTTTGAAAATGGTCGTACGAGACGCAAGTAGCTGTTAAGTCCACCTAGCAGTTCCATTGCAATGTTTCCGCAGAAGTCAGATTGTTTTTTTATATATAATCGATTTCTGTCGGTCACATGTACTCAGCATAATCCCTCTAAAAGTTCAAGTTAGCCCATTCCCGAGAAATAGCAGCCGCTGCGTATCACGGAGAAAAGTATATTCTTACTTATCTCGATCGTGGCGATCGTAATGCTGTATGAAAATACTATTTCTTTACTTAATGCTCATTCGATGTACGATAGTCTCATTGTCGTAGGACAATTTTATAAAAAGTTCAAGATGTATGAGGGCTTTGATAAAGGACCACACGTGACGCAAGCACCTGTTAAGCCCATCTAGCAGCTTCATTGCAATGTTTGCGTAGAAGTCAGTTTGTTTTTTTATATTTATTCTATTTCTGTCGTTCCCATCTCTTCAGGATAATTCCACGAAAAGTTCAAGCGGTAGGTGTTGTGAGAAATAGCCGCCGCTGCGTATAACAATGGAAAGTACATTCTTACTTCAACACGATTGCGCCGATCGAGATTCTCTATGAAAACACAATTTATTTACCTACCGAAATACCTTAACTAGAGAGGAAAAAACTTGGATAGCCACAGCTCGTGTAAATTGCTACCCGAGCCGAAGGCGGGGGTGCAAAACACGAGATGTGTTGTTACGTCTGTGACGTATCTCTAAATTCAATTTAACAATGCATATTTATCACCAGTAATTTTCTGACATACAAATGTCGTATATTTCGTATATGTTTAATGACGTTATTAAATCTCAATATTAATTTCTTTGACCCACAAAACGATGCGAGTGCGAATTTTAACAGTACAGCAATTTCGGCTCCGCAACAGCCAGCGTGACGTAGCGAGCCACTGACCTTGTGAAACCAACCGCTCATCGCAACTTTGTTTAGAATCAGCACTTTTAAATGTGAAATCGAAAGGATGATATTTAAATGTTTACTAAATTTGTTTAAAAAAAGGATTTTTACTCAGCGTCAAAATCATCTTTAACCCAAATTAACCGCTTAATAAATACGGCGACTCTCAACACACAAATCAGTAATCGTGCAAAAGTCGCGAGCTCCGTACCACTCCAGCCGACAAGAGAAGAAGTGTATATTTTAAAAGGGTCAGATACCCTACATACAATTACGAAGAGAATTTCTTATATCAATAATTTCAATAATCTATCGGTATTATATATTGTTTAACAAAGTTAATAAGTTGTAAATCGCATAGTCTTATTTATAAACCTTATATCTTTCAATAAATAGTGCATCTAATTAATCAGCTGTTTATTATTTAGGAGAGCCTACGCCCAAAATAAAGGTAATATAAATCAAATATCAATTGAAAATATAATATATATATATATATATATATATATATATATATATATATATATATATATATATATATATATATATCATTCAAATATAATTTGAAGATAAACCATACAAATTTCAATACACATATAAGAGTACATTCCTCAACACTCAAGACTTAACAGTGGTTCCGGTACCGATCGAACAATCGTTCACTAGACTATTTCAAATTAAAGAATAAAAATAACTTTTCTCCGGAACTTAACAGTGGTTCCGGTACCGATCGAAAATTAGTTCACTAGACTATTTAAAATAAAAGAAATAAAATAACTATTTTTGGGAACGTCACATTGGTTCCGGTACACAGTCGAACGAAAAGTTCGTTAGATCAGCTAAATCAAACTTTAAATGTTTTAAAGTAGATAAAATAAGCTCTTGAAAGACGAGGAAAATATTCTTATATAAATACAACTAACATAGAATAAGTCCGAGCTTCTTGCTTTGCAGTAAGAAGTTGGGGGGATCATTGTAGCATGAATCGCCCAAATTTCGGAAGATAAGCAAGTACGGATCGTCGAGTTATTAACAAGTATTCAAGAAATGATAAATACGGAAATAAGAAAAATTTCTACAAAACAAATGACATTTTTCAAAAATATATTACGCAAAATACAAATACAGTCTAACACAGATTAGAAAATTAAAAAATAAAAATACAAACGAAAAAAGTTACGACACTACAAGGAGTAATCAAACAAAGAAGTAAGAAAAATTTTTAACAACAAATTATATAACAAATTATAGCTGAAATAGCAAGTGAAAAGATAAATTTACAGAGTGAAATCAAGATATATTACGCGAAAATAGCAGTCTAATACAAGTAAAAAATTGAAAAAATCAATAATAAAAAGATATAAAAGTAAAACCAAAAGAAAATACTACAATAGATAAAACAAAATATCATAAAGACAAATTATAATTACAAAAAAATTAAGAACAACGATCACATAAATCGAAAATACAGCACACGAAAAATAAACATAGAATAATGATCAACGCAGCTCAAGAAAACGAATAATAATATTAAACAAATTGATCAATTAAATAAAAATTGCATAAATAAACATTACAGTTTAAACAATAAAAGATAAAACACTAAAAACTAAGCAAAGGAAAAAATTTATAAAAGTGACAAATAAATAAATTATATTGTGAAATAAACAATTACAAAATATATACAGAAAAATAGTGGAATTAATAATAAAAACATATTTTAAAAGATATATTAAGTATAGTATAAACAAAGAAGTAATATGTCATGTCAAATCAGAAAGGTATAGAAAATAAGGGAAACGAAGGGATTATAACCAGACGGACTACCCAAAGAAATCCAGAACTTAAAAAGCAAGTAGATGATATAAATAAATAAACGAACATTTTTGAAGGAAGATCAAAAGTACCAAGATCACCTCCAAATACACAATTAAATAGAACTTCATCGGACATCTACATTAACTCAAAAACACAGGAAAATGAGGAAATACTTTCAATTCCATCAACTTCAAAAATAGACCATAACGAACTAGATGCACAACATTCAGTCAAAAAACAGAATATTAAAAACCCACACAAAAACAAGATATATCAAATAAAAATATAAATAATCTTTTTATTCCGGAAATAAAACGGGATATATTATCACCAACAAATTTTCATACTCCAAACACACCAAGTCAGAGCCCAGCATTTTTTGAAGAATCAATATATGTAGAAAACGGTAGGCAACACGACTACACGGATATAAAAGGATTTTTTAATGAACAATGTTTGATTTTGGCTAGAGATAATACAAGTAATAACGAACAGCCAGAAATTCAAATAAACGAAGATTTAATAAATCTAGAACCAGAAATGGCAAATCAAGCATTAAAATTACCACTTAAAGAAGTTGCAAAGTTAGTACCGGATTTTGACGGGAAAAATATCGAACTAGAGGAATATATAGAAAAATTAAAACAAGCAAAAAGAATAATATCGAATAATGATGAATCGAACCTAGTACAGATCCTCAAAATAAAGCTCAAAGGAGAAATTTATAAAGCATTATCAAATGTAGAAATTGAAAGTATTGAAACTTTTATTAAAACAATACGTAAAATATATCCATCAACGGATAATATACATTCATTATACGGAAACCTAACACAACAAATTCAAAAATCAGATGAAGATGTACTATGTTTTGCAAACAAATTACGAGTGTTGGGTACACAAATAATAGAATTAAAAAAATTAGAACCTAATGTAACAGGAGAAATTCTAACAGAATATTAAAGTAGATTAAAAACCGACATACTCAGTAGTTTTAAAAAAGGATTAAAACAAGAAATTAGAATCGAACTTAAAAAAGCAAAATAGCTTAAGAAATGATACTACAAGCATATTGTTTAATTTGGAAACTCCAATTCCAAACACAATTAAACAAGTTCTTTGCCAATTATGTAAGAAAATAAATCACGAAGCATTATTTTGCATGAAAGCTTCATGTGTTTATTGCAAAAGTAAGGAGCATGTATCATATCATTGCAGAATAGCTAAGCACGTAATAAAATTAATTTGCAAATTGTGTAGTACGGAAGGCCACTCAATAGATGCGTGTAAGTTAAATAAGATGCAGAGTAATCATTGTCAATACTGCCAAAATATGGGGCACGAGGTTACGCAATGTCCTACTATTACAGAATACGAGCTGTGTTGGAGATGTAAGGAAAGAGGACACGATCCGCTTACGTGCAATAATTCGGTAAGAATTACGGAAGTATGCGACGCCTGGGCAGCGCGTCACACACAGCTAAAAATTGCCCGTCAGCATTGTGTAAGAGGTGCAACAACCTCGGGCATTTAATGAAATACTGCACGATAAACAAAGGAACGATATGGTGTGCGATATGTGCAGATGAAGGTCACGAAACCGCGGATTGCGAGAACGTAAAAGTTTTAATTATGCAAAATAGACAACAAAACTCTCAGAATAAAGAAGTTTGTCAATTTTGCGAGATGCCGGGGCATTCAGCAAAAACTTGTAGGAAAATAAGCAATAACCAACAATGTACATTCCCAAGTAACAATTACAATGCCTTAAATAAATCCTATGAACATCGAGATAAAAATAGGAATGGATTTTTCCGAACAAATAACCAGAACAGCTATCATTTTTCAAGGAATTCAAACAGCAATTATCGGGGGAACTTTAATACACAAAGTATAAAATGCGAATATTGTAATTTCACCGGGCATATATTGGAAGATTGTAGAAAATTAAAAAATCTGACGGCACAAATTAAATGCTCTTTTTGCAATAAAAATGGACATCAAATAAACAATTGCCATGAAATCAAGATGCTACAAAATAAATTAGATAAATTTTGTAAAATTTGTAAAAACACGAATCACACAACTGAGGAATGTGCGTCACGATCAGTACTTAATCAACAAACTTCGAAAAACTAACAAATTCTTCTGGAAATGAGTGGACTAGAAGGATTAACAAAATACCACTCAAAGATAGCGCATATATTAAAGTAGGTACATTTAATAGTGATGGTATCACCAACGGAGAGAAAGACACGGACATCGATTTATTGATTACAAAGAATTTAAAGAATATTACGGAAAACATGGAGAAAAATAAGGCAAAAAATAGATCAGAAATTGTAAATAATAACGAAATAAATTTAAGTGATTTTGAAATAAATAGTATTAAAAATGAAAAAACACAAGAAAGAATAACAGCAACCAAAATTGCAATGTATTTTCTGAAATTAGAAAACTCACTGCAGTATATCGAAAGAGAAAACCACTACACAAATAAAAAATGTAATTTACTTGTAGATAGTGGGGCTCAGTTAAATATTATCAAGGAAAATCAGATACCTTCTCATATAATTTTAGAAAATAGGAAAATTCATTTATCTGGTATTACAGATAAAACAATTAAAACATTAGGAGCAATTAAAATGAATGTAAATGAACTGAATATTGATTTCCATGTAGCACCACCAAATTTTTGTTTACCTTACGACGGGATTTTAGGAATCAAAATTCTTACTGAACAAAAATTAAGACTAGACGAGGGCTATTTACAAATAAATCATAGTAAGATCAAACTAAAAGCAGCCCATAAATTAAAACATAATCTTAATACAGTATCTGAAAAGTCACAAAAAACGGATAAAGAATTAAAATCAAGAATAACAATAGAACAGAAGGAAGTTTTAAAGAAAATGTTAGAAAATACGGACGAAAAACAAAGCTTAATACCCATAATTCATGAAAATTGCGAACAAGTAATACAAATAAACGAAAAAACTGAAAATTTTCAAATTGAGGATGAAATGGAGAAATCATCTTGTTTAATATCTTATGAACCTGAGTTAATCAATAAAAATGAAGTAAATATAAATTCAGAAATAACGTTATATGATGACGTTATGAAAATTTTAAATACGATTCCAATATTAAATGCAGAAGGAAAGGATTCACAAAAAAAAAATGTTAAATGAAATTCTACCAGAAAATATAAATGATTTACATTATGAGGAAATTTTGGAAAATGACGAAAATAATATTAAGTCATTAATAAATAATATCAATATTGCTTTTGAAAATAATGACCAAGCAATCGATTTTGAGGAAATCGAATCAACAGATTATAAACAATTTTTGACAATAATGAATAAAAAGATTGAAGTAGATTTAGAAGATTATAATAAACTCTATGGAAATGAAAAAGAATATAGCTTTATATCTTATGAAATAGACAATTTACCTGAAGGTTTTCAGATAACAGAAGACTTTAACATAGATGAAAATGAAATTTTAAATTTGGGATCAATAAATTTTATAGGAAAAAATGAGTCAGTACAAGATTTTAAAGAATATAATAGAGAAGAAAGATTATTAGAAAAAATATGTTACGAAAACTTGCCTGGAAATAGTAAAACAATGATTAAGGATCTAGTATTAAAAAATAAGGATGTATTTTGGCTAGAGGGAGACAGTTTAGGATCATGTAATGTAGAACAACATGAAATAAATTTAACAGATGATAAACCCGTATAAGTAAAGCAATTTCCTTTACCTCATAAATTAAAAGAAATCGCGATAGAGGAAACTCAAAAATTAATAACAAATGACCTAGTTCGAAACTCAAAAAGTGCTTTTAACGCTCCAGCATGGATTGTAGCAAAAAAACAGTTAGCAGACGAAAAAAAACGATGGCGTTTAGTAATAGATTACAGAAAACTACACGAAAAGACAATTCCAGATCCATATTTACTCCCAAACATTACAGAAATATTCGATCAATTGGGGAAAACTAAGTTTTATCACGTTATAGATTTAAAGTCGGGATTTCACCAAATTCCTATGAAACCAAGTGATATACATAAAACTGCATTTAGCATCAATCCATTGGGACGTTTTGAATTTCGAGTATTACCTTTCGGATTAAGAAACTCACCGCGTATATTTCAAAGAGTTTTAAATACAGTCTTAGGCGATTTAATCGGTAAGATATGCTTCGTATTCATCGACGATATAATTATTTTTGGCGAAACTATGACAGAAGCCAACGAAAGATTCAATACAGTTGCACAAAAATTACGAGAAGCGAATTTAACATTAGAACCAGAAAAATGTGAATTTTTTAAACAAGAAGTATGTTATTTAGGTCACATTATTAGTGAACACGGAATAAAACCTGATCCAAAGAAAATAGAAGCAGTAAAGAAATTTCCTACATCGAAAAATGTTAAAAATATTAAAGAGTTTCTAGGGCTTTCAGGTTACTATAGAAGATTTATAAAAAATTACGCAAAAGTAACAAAACCCTTAAATATATTGCTAGAAAAAGACGTGAAGTTTCATTGGGAAAAAGACCAACAAAAAGCCTTTGAGGAAATTAAAGAATTATTATGCACAGCACCAATCTTAGAATATCCACGTTTTGACGAACCATTCATTATTACAACGGATGCTTCAAATTTTGCTTTAGGTGCAGTTTTGTCGCAAGGCAAAATTGGCAAAGACCCAGCAATAGCTTACGCATCGAGAAGTTTGCATAAAGCCGAAACCAAATACCATACATATGAAAAAGAAGCGTTAGCTATAATGTTTGCAATAAAAACATTTAGAAATTATGTTTATGGTAATAAGTTTACAATAGTTACAGACCACAAACCTTTGTTATGGTTAAAATCAGCTGATAATAATACAAGAGTCCAAAAATGGAGACTGAAATTATCAGATTACGAATTTGATATCGTATACAAGCCGGGGAAACAGAACGCAAATGCTGACGCACTATCCAGAAATCCGATAGAATTATTCGTAGTTGCGAGAGCACAAAATAGACAAATATTGAATAAAAATAGTGAGCAACCGAAAATCCTTAGTAATGATGACAAAATCAAAATAATGAATGAAGACAGACAGAAAACAACGGGAAAGAAGGGCAGACCGAGGAAAAATAATAAAAAAAATACAACTGTGCGTAAAAAAGAGGTGAAAGTTGATGAAAATAAAGAAAACACGCCGAAAAATAACAATATCGTTTATTCTAAAAATTCAATACAATTCAGAAAGGATAATATTGTTAATTTAATAAACTTGAACGGAAAATCGCTAGATAAAAATACAGAAATATTAATTCAAAATAAAAACATAAAACCAAAACTATCACTTACAAAAGATAGTATAGATATAATAAATATAGAGAATAAAAAACTATTTATGTTATACATAGATACGCCCGTATCACGTAAATTAATAAAAGAAAATTTAGCGAAATTATTTAATCAATTAAAAGAATTATTAATTACTAAGAATATATGTATTTATAGTATTTCTAGGGATATAGAAATTTTAAATATAAATTGGTTAGAAATAGAGGAAGTATTAAAAGAAATATTTAGCAATACAAATATAAAAGTAATAGTATGTTTAAATAATATTGAATAGGTAAAAATTGAAGACAGGGATAGAATTTTTGAAATGTATCACTCCTCTATGATAGGAGGACATTCAGGTGTAAATAGAACATACAATAGACTTAAGGAAAAATATTTTTGGGAAAACTTAAAATCAGACATCCAAAACAGAATAAAAAAATGCGAAGATTGTCAAAGAAATAAATTAAAGCGGGAAAAGACTAAACAACCAATGATTATCACAGATACACCGGGGAAAACATTCGATAAAATCGCAATGGATATTGTAGGACCATTTAACATTACTAAAAATAATAATAAATATATTTTATCTATACAAGATCAATTATCAAAATTTGTAATTTTAGTATGTTTAAAAGATCAAACAACAGAATCGGTTTCAGATGCTTTTATAAAAAGATTTATATGTATATTTGGATGTCCAAAGATAGTACTAACCGATAGAGGGGCAAATTTCACGAGTAAAATAATGAAACAGATAGCTAAAAGGTTTAAATTTGATAAAATTGAAACTACAGCTTTCTCGCCGCAATCTAATGGTTCATTAGAAAGAGCACACCACCCGTTGTGTGAATATTTAAAAAATTTTTCTACAAAGAAATATGAATGGGATGAACGATTGGATTTTGCACAATTTCATTATAATACTAGTGTACATACTAGCCATCAATTCACACCATATGAACTAGTTTTTGCCTGTCCTGCTAGAATTCCGTCTAGCGAACCAGTAAAAAAATCAGAATTATTACCGACCTATAATGGATATTTAGAAAAACTGATTAATAATATGAGAGAAATTGCCTTAATAGCAAAACAAAGATTAATAATGTCAAAAGAAAAATCAAAGATATATTATGACAGATTTATTAACCCAAGAGAATTTAAAATGGGAGATAAAGTATGGTTGATCAAAGAACCTAAACCAGGGAAACTTGAAAAAGATCATTATCATGGCCCTTTTGACATTATTAAAGTAAATGAAAATAATAATGTTGTCATAGACTATAAAGGAAAGGCAAAAACAGTACATACAAATAAATTAAGCCTTGTTAATAATAAAAAATAATAACATAACATTTTTGTTTTAGGATATGGATAACATACTCAATATTAACATCGATCATAATCTCTTCTTATTTTTTCCAAATTTAATACAGCAATAGAGAATTATAATTGCAGCTGAACTTTTCCATTTGAAGCAAAACCATCTTACTTCTTGATGAACTAACCCTAAGGTGATCCAGATTTTACCAAATATACAATTTAAAATTATAACCACTTATCCGTTTGTCTACAATTGTTCGTATCAACTTGTCAGAATTTTGTGAAAAGCAACTATATTTCCTAAGAAAGTTAATAACTTTATAAAAATGCGATCGGAATAATATAAGTTTGAATAATGAAATTCTAAGAAATTTTTACGAAGACAGTAAAAAGATTCACACATGAAAGATTTTAGAAGTAATGCCACGACTAACAATAACATCGATGACAATTAAAAAAAATATACATTGTTCTTTTCTTTTTTAACAACAACAAACAAAAATATTGCGATTACATATTAAAATACCTCAGTTTTTGGATGCTAATGAAACAAGCAAAAGTTTTATTTGTAAAAATTATGTGTTATTAAATAATAGAAATATTTAATTAATTATTTAGTCACAAAGTAGAAAACATTTCAGGGATCAATTTAATAACTTATTATTCTATCTATAGCTTTGAATAAGAAATTATAGAGCTAATCCAAAGGAAAAAGAAAATAAAACTATTCCTAAACCTTGCAACCCTAACAAACATATAGATAAAAATAATTTGACTGTAATTTTATGCAAAATTAAGCTGTATTTGCCTTCAGAAAAATTGTTCGCACTTATAAGAACAAAAGGAAGAAATCAGGTAGCTATACTCACATTGCTAAGATTAAATCGAATATAATGTATTGGAAGTGATCAGTTTCATCATATATTGACATGATCATCCTACAAGATACACTATTCGGCACTGTATTGAGTAAAACAAATATATACTCTAACGCACTGCATACTCTATAATGCAAATATGTGAATAGTACTCATGCCCGGAAAAAAATCTTGAGATCTAAAATAAACATTGAAATGGCTGAAAATTTCCAGGAAAAAAAGGCAATACAATGATGCATAAGAGTAATAACAAGTCAAAATTAACAAAAGTCACTCCGTCCTATTAACCTTCATTTTTATCAAAAATACTTACCAATATAATTAAATTTTTCTTTTCGAAATAATTATAATTTTTCTCAGTATACGGTTGAAAAATATTTTTTTATAATGATAATATCAAAAACCCTTTAATGTTATTCTACTTAAACAAAGAGGAAAAAATAATATATCTTTTGCCAAATATCTCAGCAGGGAGGGAAATGAATGATCACTTGAATCATTCCCTATATTTCTCCTCACATTTTATTTATTACAAAATTATTTAATACACACATTATTTCTAAACTCAGTTAATTAATGACTGTAATTTATGTAAAACCAGCAAAACAAAATTTATTATACATTAGCGTAATAAAATAATTTAATTGTCGAAATGCGATGTTCAAACAAGATATTATATATCTCTATACAAATTCTAATGCATAACGTATGCTATACTTTAAAAAACTATTTTTTTTAAGTATATTCTAACAACACAATTTGTCTATAGCCCTTTTATTTATTCTAATAATTAGACTCTCTACAAATGGTAATATTTTTTTCATGACTGTACGAATAACAACAAAGTATAAAATAAGGCAAGTATAGAAGTTTTTTAGTCTATAAAATAATAATATTTATGATTTTTTAAAAGAAATCAAATAAATACTAGTGAAAAAGTCTTTTACTTCTTTGAGTCAATGTATGCTGATGCTGAACAAATTATATGTTACTAAATACATTCAAATTATTCACTGCTAATCAAACAAACGAAAGTTGTGAAATCAATTATCGATAGTCAAGTAATGGAAACAACTCTCCGAAACAACTGTATATGACTATTCTCAGAAATGTATTCGAATTTGTTCAAATTTCTATACAAATTAAACACAAGAAAGTACTGAAATCAATTAATTGTAGTCAAGTACCGGCCATAAGAACTTTTCGTACCTCGCGTGTAAAATTACATTTTACGCTCACGTTGTAACTTCAAAATTATTCAGCCATCGGGTATAAAGTATTACATAACGCCCAAGAGGCCCAATAGCTCACACACTCCTCAAAACTTTATAGTACCTACGTACTTTATGCCCGAAAATTATTTTAATTATATAACTATAATGCCTTCTTTTTATTTCTAAAATTCATAAGAATTTTTTCAGGTATTCACGAAAAGTCAAAGCCTATATAAAAAAATTACATAGTTACCAACACATCACTATTTTTGAGTATTCCTTCTCAATTTTGAACTTTCTATAATATTACACATCTTGGAAGGACAAGAGAAGTCTAGAGCTGCTCTAGCGGGGGTGGTCCTCCGATCTCCCATACATACTTGGCGGGCCCGACGGTTTGCAGTTACGTGGGCTACTTAAATCTAGATTACTAAATTTTTGCATAAATTCATTAACAATATTTATATCTATAAGTCCACCATAAATAATTACATTGGCTCTAATTTTTAATTGATGCCGTTAAGTACAACATATCCGTACATGTGCAGAATCATGATTTATATTACATTACTAAACATATTTTTCCTTGTGTCCGTCGTCCTTTTTAAATGAGAATAAAATAAAAAATTCATATAAATTTATAGCCTGCTCAAAAGTCCTTTACATTTTACTAAGCGTTTTATAAGCAACATATGTTATATCATTTTCCCCCGTGTAAATATCATATAAGATCTCATATGAGAATTTCAGACAGCGCATATCTCGTATGAGATATTATATGTGGTGTCATATGCAATTTTATATATTATGAGATCTCATATGACATCTCATATGATATTTTCACGCGGGTGTGTACTATCTATTTAAAAACAGAGTGATAGATTCATAGATCAGTAGTTAATATGTAGAAGCAACCCATTTATACATTTTATCTTTAAACCTATGAATATTTATATAAAAATGACCATGCCTTACACCTTGAACTGCAAACCGTCGGGCCCGCCAAGTATGTATGGGAGATCGGAGGACCACCCCCGCTAGAGCAACTCTAGACTTCTCTTGTCCTTCCAAGATGTGTAATATTATAGAAAGTTCAAAATTGAGAAGGAATACTCAAAAATAGTGATGTGTTGGTAACTATGTAATTTTTTTATATAGGCTTTGACTTTTCGTGAATACCTGAAAAAATTCTTATGAATTTTAGAAATAAAAAGAAGGCATTATAGTTACATAATTAAAATAATTTTCGGGCATAAAGTACGTATAAAGTTTTGTAGGAGTGTGTGAGCTATTGGGCCTCTTGGGCGTTATGTAGTACTTTATACCCGATGGCTGAATAATTTTGAAGTTACAACGTGGGCGTAAAATGTAATTTTACACGCGAGGTACGAAAAGTTCTTATGGCCGATATTTGACTACAATTAATTGATTTCAGTACTTTCTTGTGTTTAATTTGTATAGAAATTTGAACAAATTCGAATACATTTCTGAGAATAGTCATATACAGTTGTTTCGGAGAGTTGTTTGCATTACTTGACTATCGATAATTGATTTCACAACTTTCGTTTGTTTGATTAGCAGTGAATAATTTGAATGTATTTAGTAACATATAATTTGTTCAGCATCAGCATACATTGACTCAAAGAAGTAAAAGACTTTTTCACTAGTATTTATTTGATTTCTTTTAAAAAATCATAAATATTATTATTTTATAGACTAAAAAACTTCTATACTTGCCTTATTTTATACTTTCGTAGAAAGTTTTATTAACAATGTTATTATTCGTACAGTCATGAAAAAAATATTACCATTTGTAGAGAGTGGTTGTTGAATAGATGAGATTAGAATAAATAAAAGGGCTATAGACAAATTGTGTTGTTAGAATATACTTAAAAAAAATAGTTTTTTAAAGAACGTGTTGATTGTTTTGAGAAAATATTTAAGCTCTCATTTAAAGAATTTGGTACTCAGGTTGAACGGATATTGAAAGGGAGGGTGAGAGGGAGAGAGAGAGGGGGGAGTGAATGAGAGGGAGAAAGAGAGAGCCTGAGAGACAGGGGGAGAGGGATGGGGTGAGAGGGAGGGAGGGAGGGAAAAACTAATACTTGCCTTAGTTTAAACTTTTGTAAAAAGTTTTTTTAGATAGATTCCACAACTTTATAAGAGAAAATAATAAATAATTACATAGTATGTGAAAACTGCATTATGAGATTTGTTATAGTATATTATTAATAACATTATTAAATGGTAGTATAGTTATTCAAAAAAGTTTTAAATTTGAATGTTTTTTAAGAAGCTTGATAAAATAATTACATTAGTAAAATTTTTTGAAATAATATCAAACGTGTATTTTTTTTTAGGTATGATGATAAATTAACAATTAACAATACTATTAATTGTAAAGTCCTATGAAAATATAAATTTTTTTATTTTTATAGATACTTATACAGCGATAAATGTAGAATATGTTATGCATGCAATCCAAACTCCAGAATGCATGTTACCAAACCAGTATCACTATGGGCAAATGCTTCATAAAAATGCTTATAGCATAACTTTCTGACAGAAACAAAGGTTCTAATGTACATACTTCGATCTATATGTCAGCACATCTTTTGCTTTCTTTAAAAGTTGATTGGAATCTGAGCACTATGTGTTTTATGTGAAAGTGAGAATAGACTCAATTATATTTACATTATATTACAGATTTATTTATTTAAAGATATAAAGAAAATATGCTTCGGCCCATACGAGTATTTAGAAAACTTGAAGCTCAAAGTTTGCCAAGAAGTTGAGTTTTTGTGTCACCTACTATTTTCATAACAGTAGCAAATACAAATTTTGTTCTTTAGTTTTATCAAATTTGAAAAGCTCTGAACACAGTCATATAGTCAGTTCTAGTCCATTCGCTAGGTGTGTTTCGTGTGCAATCGTAGGTCCCCTAGACAACTAAAGTTTTTTTAATAGGCTTTTATACGTAGATTTAGAATATATTGGTTGTTCGATCGATTTATCGCGAAATTAATTTTTTATTAACAAATTTTATAAACAAAATATAAATTTTAATTTTTTTGCCTAGAAAAAAATTCTATCGTATAGATTGCGCGTTTTTAGAGCTAAAAGGTCTCTTGTGTTTTTTTCGTAGGACTGATAGTTTCCGAGAGAAAAAATCCCAAAGTTTCGAAAAATCGAGTTTTTCGAAATTTCACCGTCTTAGAACAAGAAGAAATTTGAATTTTTTTTAATCTTCTTTAGCTCAAATTATTCGTTTTAAAGTAAACTTTAAGGTAATATATGCAGTTAAAAAAAAATTTAGTGTTAATATTTATTTTTAAACCCCTAAAGGTGACGTGTTTGCCAATAGTCCATTCGCTAGGTGTGTTTCGTGTGCAATCGTAGGTCCCCTAGACAACTAAAGTTTTTTTAATAGGTTTTTATACGTAGATTTAGAATATATTGGTTGTTCGATCGATTTATCGCGAAATTAATTTTTTATTAACAAATTTTATAAACAAAATATAAATTTTAATTTTTTTGCCTAGAAAAAAATTCTATCGTATAGATTGCGCGTTTTTAGAGCTAAAAGGTCTCTTGTGTTTTTTTCGTAGGACTGATAGTTTCCGAGAGAAAAAATCCCAAAGTTTCGAAAAATCGAGTTTTTCGAAATTTCACCGTCTTAGAACAAGAAGAAATTTGAATTTTTTTTAATCTTCTTTAGCTCAAATTATTCGTTTTAAAGTAAACTTTAAGGTAATATATGCAGTTAAAAAAAAATTTAGTGTTAATATTTATTTTTAAACCCCTAAAGGTGACGTGTTTGCCAAACAGCGGTGCACCTTATTTTATGCGGTTGAACTGTCGTGCAGTTATAACATTTACCTATGCATGAGTATAAGAAGATTTCGAATGTATTTTATATTATTGAATAAAAATAATTAAGAGAAACTTTATAACTGTTAATATAAGTGTTATTTAATAAAATCCAAAATAAAATTATAACATGCAAAATTTATATGAACGTGTATCGCTTGAACGAGTTTGAATTATTAAATTTTATACTTATATTATGATAGAAACAATATTTATGTTTAAAATCAGAAATATATTCTGACAATATTTGTGATATATTATTACTTAAAAATTAAGATTATATTGGTTTATCTGGGGTTTGTTGAACTATACTTGAAAGCAACCATTTTCTTTCTTCTACTTGCGAAATGCATTAATACATTTTATTCCACAATTTGTGTGTATTAAATAATAATACTTAAGAACAAAGCATAGCAAGCCATTATGTCTACATATATTTTAACTTATTGCATGCTCGCAGAGGTAAACAAACATTCCTCGCGTGAGTCTATGCGAGTATCGTCACTACCGAACAGGCTTAAACTTGCACTACTGTTTAGACGTGCATTTGTTAATTTGTATTGACTTTTTGTTAGTCTGTCGCTGAGAGCTCGAGGGAGCGGGCATACGTGTTATAGTTATTCAATGTATAGTTCTAGTACAAAATGAAATAATGGCAGAGTTTGTGAATTTGCGCGGTTTTAATAAATCAGTTTGTATTTTTGCCAACTTGATGGAAAATTAACGAGTACAGCACAAGGTTGTAATACTATTCGAGGAGCGGCTCGTGAAAGAAATAATGGTTTAGAAATAGGTGATGAAGTGCATGAAAGATTAAAAACAATCTCAGTTGGTGAGTTATTTTTTTATCATGTAAGTAATCCGTGTTATCGTAAATATACTCATAAAAAGAACGTTGGAAGAGCCAAAAAGAACGCTGCGTTAAATAAAAATAAAATAGAATCAAAAAGAGTTGCAGATACAGAATCAGAAAAAATCACCGACGTAAAATCGGAAAGCTCTTCTTGTAGTCGTATTACTAGATCACAAGTGATAAATAAGTCTCATACTAGTCTTACACACCCGTGCATGATTTGCGGTAATTATTCTGATAACGATCATTCGAAAAATGTATACAAAATTAGTGTTTCTGAACGTGCACAAAGGTTATTAGAGATTACACAGTTCTATAAAGACGACGTTTATATAAGGATGTGTTTATTTAAAAATGCAGACGATGTTGTAGCTGCTGGCCCTTATTATCATAAAAACTGTATACGTGCTTATGAGCTTAAATATGAGCGTGACTGTAAAAGTGTCCAGGATAATGACAATGATAAGTGTAATAGTGACAATATCCCAAACTATAATTCTAACGAGATCACATCATTGCATATAAATGAAAATGATGATTCAACTTGTCCGCCTATCGAACATACTTTTCAGAATAAAACTGATGTGATTTTGATAGTATTCAATAACATTATACCGCAAATAAGGTGCGGACAAGCTTTCACTTTAAGTGAAGTTCGTGATAAAGTAAACCAAATTTTGACTGAAGAATTAGAAGTATGTAATAGAGATATAAGAAATTATATAGAAACTACATTTGGAGATGAAATTAAATTTTGCACACCCAATGATAGTAATAAATCGATCCTTTTTTTTCATCACACAATAACGTTAAACGAAACTGTTAATAAATTATGTTCACAAAATTGTTTGATAGACTGTGCAAAACTTATTAAAGAGTCGTTAAAAGAAGTAGATTTTGATCTAGATGATAAATTCTGTGACGAAATAGATCTCGAAACGTCTTGGAAAAATATGAAAATTCCAGAACCACTTTTAATTTTTTTTTCAGAATTATTAAGTTTTGATAAAAAAGAATTTATGTCAAATACTATTTCTGAAGCAAAAGTATTAAAAATTAAATCACTCTTTCAAATAATATTTTTTATATTTCATCATGGTAAAAAACGAACACCATTACATGTTATGACCGGGATGAATGTACATGCTACTTGCAAGAGTAGTAGTGTAATTAAAGGTTTAAATAAAACTGGAATGAGTATTTCCTATGACGAAATATTAAGATGCCGAACACGATTAGCTTCATACGTCGTTAATTCGAGTGAAAATAATGTTCCAATACCACGTGATTTCGATAAATCTAAATTTACTAAAGGGGCTTTTGACAATTTTGACCACGAGGAGGCAACGCAGTCTGGGCTTAACAGTACACATGATACTGTTGCAGTATTGTTTCAAGAACCATCAGATGTAATTGTAGAAAAGCCGAGAATTTCAAATACAAACGTAAGTAGAAAAGCTACATCGTTTCATGAAGAATTAGAATGTCAAAAGCTCTTAACTTGTTTAAAATCAAAAACACCTGTAATTTTTTCTGATAATTATTTTATAAATTTAACAACACCTTTAGTAGTCTCAGAAAATTATTCATCCTCCAGTATAAATGATTTTACTTGGGTCGTTTGCCGGATGAGTAGTTCTAACTTTCCAAATCTAACAAAACTTGAAACAGAAATACAACATACTCCATCGTGGTCTGCTTTCAATTCAGTTCTATTAGATGATCACAGAAAACCACAGAAAATAAAATTTTTACCGATTTTGCCACATCCTGTCACAGAATATTCTACAGTATACACTGCTATGTATAATTTTAATAATGTCTTGTCGCAATTAGATCAAAAAGACTTTCCTTTATTTTGTGATGAAGGTGTATATCGAATTGCAAGGCACATTAAGTCTTATCGAGAAGATGAATTTAAAAATATAGTATTAATGTTAGGTAGTTTTCACATGGCAAAGGTGACCCTCGCTTGCATTGGAAAATATCTACGGGGAAGCGGTGTAGAGCACATATTTATTGAGACCGAAACTTTTGGTGTAAATGTAACGGAACAAGTATTAAACGGGTCCAATTATTCTCGTTCTATGAAAGGATTTTCTATATTGGCTGAAGCATTACAACGTTTACAATTAAATGAATTCATAACAAAAACAAATTTAGACATTTACGAAAACGAAATAGTTACGTTAAAGGCTTTACAAGATACTTTGATTGAAAAAAATTTTGAAGACGGAAAAGTGCTTTACGCAAGTTTTACAAATAACGCTCGTAAATTTTATTCTGATTTTGAGACATTCGTTAAAAAAAGAAGTGAAGAATCAAATCTATTTAAGTATTGGACTAATGTAATCGCTTTAGTACAATTAGTAAAAGATCTTGTTCGTGCGGATCGTTCTGGAGATTGACTTTTACATGTAGAAACCGTTAAAAAGCTTCAGCCCATATTTCATGTTTTTGATCGTTCAAATTATGCTCGATGGTCTTCAATATATTTACAGGATATGTTTTTATTACCCGAAATAGCTCCTGATCTTTATGAAAAATTCTTGGAAGGTGGATTTACCGTCAAGAAATCTAATGTGCCTTTTACTTCAGTTGGTACGGATCAGGCACTAGAACAAACCATAAATAGATCAAAGAAAAGCTCATTGGGTATAATAGGATCAACACAAAAAAAAGATTATGTTGCTGCATGGGATCTTACGTACCACGAGTGTTTAGCTATACAAAATTTGTATAGGAAAATCACTAAAGTAAAATCTGATAATTATGAATCACAGTGTCATCATGATTTTAGTACTGCGGAGACCGATCGTTCTGAGCAGTCTGTAATGAAAATAATTAATTACATAAACAATCACGGAAATCCCTTCATCGATGGGATACAACCATTGCGCAATATTATTTCTCAAGAAATTTGTTCAATTGAAACAACAAATGCTTTACTAAATATTTTTCAAATTGGATGTGATATTTTTGAAAAATTTTATCAAGAACGGTTCGTTCAAAAAATAAGAAGCTTCGATGACACTATAACTAGAACAAATCTTCCTCAATTTGGTAATGTTCATAAGAAAGATAATGAAACCAAAGCGAATAAAGTAATTTTAAAAAGTAATCAAGCAACTCAACGCCTTATTGATTTAGCACGAGCACGAGGCTATAACATGAAAAAATTATTTTCGTATGAGTTGACTTCAAAAAATATATTATTTGATGATAATGGAATGATGAAAAAAGAAAGCCAAAAGAGTTTACTTACTCGTGAACTAGAAAGCTGCTTAGAATGTAAATATGACAAAATATTTATGACAGATTATTGCATTGTTGTCGATGTAATGTTAATTTGTCGTCGACTGAAATGGAATAACATGAAAACTTTTGAAGATTTTGCTAACGCTTTTTGCAAAACGATAATGTTTAAAAAGAGTGAAGTTAACCGAATCGATTTTGTTTTCGACTGTTACTTTGATATGTCACCAAAATCTAGTGAAAGACTTTTAAGATATGGGAAAATTGCAATAGAAATGTATCAAATCAATGAAAATATACGTATGCCTGTGCAAGAAAATAAATTTTGGGCTTCTACTAATAATAAAATACTATTGCAAAATTTTCTTCGGGAGTATATTTTTCATCATGGGCAAGAATTTTGGTCTGGAATTGAACTAATTTGTAGTAGCACAAATGAAAAATTATGCCAGTCTTCATTTCCTTCAAAAAATTTAGAGAATTTAACATCTTTACAAAGACAAGATATTGAAGAGGCAGATTCACGAATAATAATTCATGTAGAACATGCAATAAACAAAGGAACGCAAAACATTCTAGTTTTATCTTCAGATACAGATGTTTTAGTTTTATTATTATATTTCTGGGGAGAATTTGAAAACAAAGGCTTGAAGGTAAAAAATTTTAATTAAAAAATTTACTCATATCCTATTTTTTTATTTTTATTGTTAACTTTATTTATATTAAAGGAACTATGGATTAAAGCTGGATCTGGTTCAACGACAAGAATGCTGCCTGTTCATAGAATTGCATTATTTCATAAATCAAAATTTTGTTCCGTTCTTCCTGCTCTTTATCATTTGACCGGAGCAGATTATACAAGCAAAGTAGGGACAAAAAAAAGTGCTGTTAATGCTATTCCTGAAAAATATCTACAGAATTTCGCTCAAGGTGAATTAAATTTAAGCAAAATTTTTTAATTCACACATTTTTGTGGCTTTATTTACTATTTCATTGCTTTATAAATTATTTTATAATTACTTAAAAAACGAAGCCAGTGGATTTACAATTAGTTTATAGTCACCATATTAACATTCTATTAAAAATTATCTTCAATAGTACTTCAATATCCACTCTTTAAAGTTGATTAAAATTACGTTAATTAATTAATTCTTTTTTATCACAAGTTATTTCCCTAAAAAATTGGGGAATTCTTGTTATCGAATTTAGTTGTTCAACTCTTTAAATAATTTTTCAATACAAAACCATTGTCTAATTTTTAAATTCCATAAAAGTGTTTTACTATTTTCAAATTACTTAAATATTTTCGAATGATTATTTCAAGAACTATTTATTAAAATAATTATTATTTCTGTGCAATATCTTATTATGGGGACTGGAGAATCAGAGTACTATAGACTTCAAAGAAAGTTTTATAAGTTATAACAATTGTAATTTTACTTTGTAGGTATATCTGAAGATGAGATTGAACAGTCAGTACAACAAGCCGAAATATTTTTAATTCAAGTACTGCGTAAAAATCATCCTTCAACAAATTTTGACGATTTACGATATTGGATCTATCATCATGCGCAAACTTCCTTAACCGACATGCCCCCCACAACTGCCTCGATTCGATTACATATTCTGCGTGCGTTCTTTATTACTTACAAACAAATTAATATTTTACGTCTCAATTGTAAGCAGTTAGATCACAATTCATTTGGTTATGTCGAAAATGAAAGTTACATAATTCCTAAAAAAAATAGATGAATTATTTCCTCCAATACATGAATTGACACCAAGTTGTAACTGCAAAAAATGTGCAACAAAGCATTGTGGATGCAAAGCAGCAGGTGTAAGTTGTTGTAGTTTTTGCGCATGCGAAATTACTCATACTTGTAAAAATCCACATACTGTTTAATAAATACATTATTTATTAGTAATAATATATCATAAATTACGTCAGAATATATTTTAAAAATAAATATTGTTAATATTATCACATAAGTTACTTAAATAACAATTATAATAATAGTTATAAAGTTTCTCTTAATTATTTTTATTCAATAATATAAAATACATTCGAAATCTTCTTATACTCATGCATAGGTAAATGTTATAACTGCACGACAGTTCAACCGCATAAAATAAGGTGCACCGATGTTTGGCAAACACGTCACCTTTAGGGGTTTAAAAATAAATATTAACACTAAATTTTTTTTTAACTGCATATATTACCTTAAAGTTTACTTTAAAACGAATAATTTGAGCTAAAGAAGATTAAAAAAATTCAAATTTCTTCTTGTTCTAAGACGGTGAAATTTCGAAAAACTCGATTTTTCGAAACTTTGGGATTTTTTCTCTCGGAAACTATCAGTTCTACGAAAAAAACACAAGAGACCTTTTAGCTCTAAAAACGCGCAATCTATACGATAGAATTTTTTCCTAGGCAAGAAAATTAAAATTTATATTTTGTTTATAAAATTTGTTAATAAAAAATTAATTTCGCGATAAATTGATCGAACAACCAAGATATTCTAAATCTACGTATGAAAACCTATTAAAATAACTTTAGTTATCTAGGGGACCTACGATTGCACACGAAACACACCTAGCGAATGGACTATTCTTTACGAGTAACCATTGCTGCTTGTTTTTTTGATGATTGACAAAATACTCCGTACCTCCTTAATACATACCGGGTTCTGAGCTGGGTGTATTTCTTGTCTATACACAATTTTATTTGGGTATACGCCAGCTGTCAATGCTGCTTTTACGACAGCCCAGTTTTCAAAATTTAAATTTAAATTTCTGATATCACTTGATCCTCTAGCTTTTATAAAACTTGAAACTCTAAGTTGACAAAAAGTTTAGTTTTCATGCCAACTACAATTTCCGTAACAGCAGCTCATACAAAATTTTTTCACAAAATACTCATCCATATTGTAATCAATAAAATAAAATTATAATTTCAAACTAATTCTTTCACTTTCTGTGCAATACCGTCTAAAACATCTTAGTTGTATCTATTTTATTTATTGTATCTATCTTAGTTGTATCCCAACAGCTTTTGTCACATTTTGAAGATCTATTGAATGTATACGAATTGGAGAATGAAATCAGGATATTTCTACATTATTTTCTTGTAGGTCACGCTTGTAGATTTACATTTCTTCAGGCAGTTGTTTATAATATGCAAAAGTAGGTTTTTCTACCACCAACATATAGTCAAACAACATTAGCTTTGAAATGTATCAGGCAGATCACTACGTTATTTATTATTAGAGAATTTCCAACAATCCCTCGAGAAAAGCACAGGTTGAGCTTGTTCCATGAGTCTTCAAAAAACTTTACCAGCTCTAATATGATCTCCAACTAGATAGATGATTTCTCCTTCTAAAATCACAATTTACTTATTTTATTTTGAAGAACTAATTTTTAAAAACTTGTATTCTTTTAATTCATTCATTTTTATAATACTTTTTTCGCACTTTCTGTGCAATACCGTCTAAAACATCTTAGTTGTAGCTCCCAACAGCTTTTGTCACATTTTGAAGATCTATTGAATGTATACGAATTGGAGAATGAAATCAGGATATTTCTACATTATTTTCTTATAGATGACACTTGTAGATTTCCATTTCCTCGGGCAGTTGTATAATATGCAAAAGTAGGTTTTTCTACCACCAACATATGGCCAAACAACATTAGCTTTGCAATGTATTGAGCATATCACTACGTTATTTGTTATTATAGAGTTTCCAACAATCCCTCCAAAAAAATCATAGGCTGAGCTTGTTACATGAATCTTCAAAAAACTTCGCCAGCTCTAATATTATTTCCAACTAGGTAGATGATCCCTTCTATTAAAATCACAATTTTCTAATTTTATTTTGAAGAACTAATTTTTGAAAACTTGTATTCTAATAAAACTAATTTCTTTTATATTCATAATACTTTTTTTGCACTTCCTGTGCAATACCGTCAAAACATCTTAGTTGTAGGTTAATGTCACTACTTAATGTCACTATTATTAAAATTCATGGTTTTATCCATTCTTTGACGCATTGATATGCAATGAACTTCATCAATTTTTAGTGTGTTTTTATGTTAATATCTTTTTCAAGCAGTATTTGAACTTTAAGCAAAAAATTAAAAATGAGGCCTGAATCTGGAAGAATTAATGTACTGTAAATTAAAAAATACTTGAGCATGATGCACTTTTAATAATCTGAGAAAATCTTATATCTCACTATTTCCGGGTTTTAATAATGCTAGATTACCTTTAGAAATCATAGGGCCAGTTAAAGCATCCATGATTAAAACACCATAAAGTAGAACGAGGCTCTACTAGATGAATATTATCTGCAACAGTATTTCTATTTTTTCTACTACAGGTTGCGTGCTTTGACAGACTTGTACATAATCTTTTGGTGGCCTTAATGCACAATAATAATGAAATTTTGATTCACACCATCAAACATGAAAAATTTGTAAAGAATGCTATAATAATATATGTTCAACTCCTGAACTCTTCTATAATGTTACAAACTATTTAATCATGATCTACTTGTCAATTGTCCTTGTTCTGATATAACTCTGTAATAATAAAAAAAAAGATTTCACAAAGTAACAATACTTATATTAGATTAATAACATTATTTTTTTCATTTTATAATCAAAGTTTGCTACTTATCTGAATATATGTGAAACTTTAAGCAGAAAATGGAACGAAGCCTGAATCTGAAAGAATTTATGTAAAATGTAAAATTGAAGAGTACTTGAGCATGATGCACTTTTAACAATCTGAGAAAATCTTATATATCACTATTTCCGGATTTTAATAATGCTAGTTTACCTTTAGAAATCATAGGGCTTTCCACAATTAAAACACCATAAAGTAGAACGAGGCTCTGCTAGAGGAATATTATCAGCAACAGTATTTATATTTTTTCTACTACAGGAGGTTGCGTGCTTTGACAGACTTGAATATAATCTTTTGGTGGCCTTAAAATGCATAATAATAATTTTGAACTCTTCTATGTTACATACTATTTAATCATGATCTACTTGTCAATTATCCTTGTTCTGATATCTCTGTAATAACAACAAAAAAAGATTTCACAAAGTAACAATACTTATATTAATAACATTATTTTTTTTATTTTATAATGATAGTTTGCTACTTATCTGAAAATATATCTGAGATATACCAAGTCCATTTAAAATATCTATCGAATTTCAATGATGTAAAAAGTCTTGATTGAATATATAACCTGTAAATGATGGTTGTATACGGACTAATGCGTATATTAGAAAGCATGTTTATATGCCTGCGTGCGTGCGTGCGTGCGTGCGCGCGTGTGTGTGTGTGTGTGTGTGTGTGTGTGTGTGTGTGTGTGTGTGTGTGTGTGTGTATGTGTGTGTGTGTGTGTGTGTGTGTGTGTGTGTGTGTGTGTGTGTGTGTGTGTGTGTGTGTGTGTGTGTGTGTGTACACAACACTGAAACAGGAAACCGGAAGTGGGAAGAAAACTGCGATCGAATGGAGAATTGTGAAAATGAAACATGACATAAAATTTTTCACTATTTAATATCTCGCATACGAGAAAATCTTTTTACATGAAACTTTTTTTGCAACATGATATAACGAAATGGAATGTTGTTATTTAATTTGAGCGAATATAAAAGCCATTTAAAATTGCAATAAATACTTCAAATTCTCGGGCACTCATTTCAATGTATATGTAGCGCGGTTGTTCCTCAGGCCTGTTCTACAATACTTGCCTTCGGAGCGCTCCCGCGCTCCTTGATTTATTACGTAACGTTTTATTAATCAATTGTTATATAAAATTAAAACCGTAGGTTAAGTGTAGTCTAGTGTTACGAACAAAAACAAATGATTTACTTTATAGAAATTTATAGACGATACGAAATTTTGTTTAAATTTATTGAATTTTTATTATTGTTTTTGTTATTGTTTATATATATAAATTTTTAGTATGGATTTAATGATATGAATTTTTATTATTGTTTTATTATTTGAATTGTTAGTATTATTGAACCTTTTGTAACAAGAAATTACTGATGGTTCCTATAATTGTTGAATCTCTACGATATTCAACAGTCTAAGGGGGAGGTGTTACGTCCGTAACGTATCCTTAAATTCCATTTGCTATTTATATTCTCATCAGTAATTTCTTGATCCACAAAATTATGTGATTTGCAAATTTATTGACACCCACGTATCAACTAGTATAGAGAAAAAATTGCAACACAAGGAAATTGTAAACATCGTTCTACGAAATGAACTACAATTTTAAACGAACCATATTGAAATTATTTCAAAATTTCTCAAAACATTTTATGAAAGACGTTGTTGTAATTTGAAATTATTGTAACAGAAAATTACTGATGGCTAACTATTATTATACTTGTTGAATCTCTACGATATTCAAAAATCTAAGAGGGGAAGTGTTACGTCTGTGACGTATCTCTAAATTCAATTTAACAATGCATATTTATCACCAGTCATTTTCTGACATACAAATGTCGTATATTTCGTATATGTTTAATGACGTTATTAAATCTCAATATTAATTTCTTTGACCCACAAAACGATGCGAGTGCGAATTTTAACAGTACAGCAATTTCGGCTACGCAACAGCCAGCGTGACGTAGCGAGCCACTGACCTTGTGAAACCAACCGCTCATCGCAACTTTGTTTAGAATCATCACTTTTAAATGTGAAATCGAAAGGATGATATTTAAATGTTTACTAAATTTGTTTAAAAAAAGGATTTTTACTCAGCGTCAAAATCATCTTTAACCCAAATTAACCGCTTAATAAATACGGCGACTCTCAACACACAAATCAGTAATCGTGCAAAAGTCGCGAGCTCCGTACTACTCCAGCCGACAAGAGGAGAAGCGAATATTTTATACGGGTCAAATACCCTACATTCAATTACGAAGAGAATTTCTTATATCAATAATTTCAATAATCTATCGGTATTATATATTGTTTAACAAAGTTAATAAGTTGTAAATCGCATAGTCTTATTTATAAACCTTATATCTTTCAATAAATAGTGCATCTAATTAATCAGCTGTTTATTATTTACGAGAGCCTACGCCCAAAATAAAGGTAATATAAATCAAATATCAATAGAAAATATAATATATATATATATATATATATATATATATATATATATATATATATATATATATATATATATATATATATATATATATATAAATATGAAATTCTGGAAGTTTGAGGATTATATTCAGCACCCGCTTGGAAGTTTGAGGGGTTATGGGAAGTTTGAGGAGCCTCCTCAAACTTCCAATCTATATATTCAGCATCCGAGCGGAAGTTTGAGGGGTTTTCTAGAGTCTATTTGTCTAGAGTCGGTAACCTGAGGGTTATTATTTCTTTAGCCACTCTGACCGACCGGGGTTGAGCTCCTCAAACTTACTAGCCTAATATATATATATATATATATATATATATATATATATATATATATATATATATATATATATATATATATATATATATATTAGGCTAGTAAGTTTGAGGAGCTCAACTGGTCGGTCAGAGTGGCTAAAGAAATAATAACCCTCAGGTACCGACTCTAGACAAATAGACTCTGAAAACCCCTCAAACTCCGCTCGGATGCTGAATATATAGATTGGAAGTTTGAGGAGGCTCCTCAAACTTCCATAACCTCAAACTTCAAAGCAGCTGAATATAATCCTCAAACTTCCAGAATTTCATATTTATATATATATATATATATATATATATATATATATATATATATATATATATATATATATATATATATATATATATATATATATATATATATATATATATATATATATATATATATATATATATATATATATATATATATATATATATATATATATATATATATGAAATTCTGGAAGTTTGAGGATTATATTCAGCACCCGCTTGGAAGTTTGAGGGTTATGGGAAGTTTGAGGAGCCTCCTCAAACTTCCAATCTATATATTCAGCATCCGAGCGGAAGTTTGAGGGGTTTTCTAGAGTCTATTTGTCTAGAGTCGGTAACCTGAGGCTTACTATTTCTTTAGCCACTCTGACCGACCGGGGTTGAGCTCCTCAAACTTACTAGCCTAATATATATATATATATATATATATATATATATATATATATATATATATATATATATATATATATATATATATATATATATCATTCAAATATAATTTGAAGATAAACCATACAAATTTCAATACACATATAACAGTACATTCCTCGACACTCAAGACTTAACAGTGTGTTTACCAATTTTTCTTCTGTGGTGCGTATACGATTTTTTTTCCTGGCTAGGCCGAAAATACAACATTCGCGTTTTTGAGCCGGAAGCGAAAGTGGTCCTTCGCCCTCGGTGCGGTGATATAAATTGTATACGCACCACGGCAGCGAAGAAAGAATGCCTCAGATCACATGTTTCGCCTTCGGTTCGGAGGACAATTTGCATGCGATCTGTGACATTCTTTACTTTTACTTCCTAGGTGCGTAATTTACTATTATTCAATATATGCTTGCAACTTCCTTGTATCCTTTTTAAGTAAATCAGTATTCTTATTTCAATTATTTTTAGTTACTGCGAAGAAAATAAGTAATGGACAGTTGTATCTGTTGCCATTACTAAAATTTAATAAGCAAGGTTTGATTAATAGAAATGAGACCCTTTATGTAGTTTTTTCTTTTTATTCCACTGCTTAAGGAGTTTCCTGCGCAACTTCTTAGTCAAGACAGTGTCAAATGAAGAAAATGTAAAAAAACCGTAGATGTGATGTGATATATTTATATCCAAATTCTAGAGTTCGTCAATCAAATTACAAATCACATTACGCATTTACCATAAATTTTGGTAATATATATTGGTTATATATATATCTGCTAAGCTTATTTTTGTTTTAATGGTTAACCATCGAAGTTATTATGTTCTTATTTTTATTACAAAAATTGTTACTTTTGAGAAATTATTTCAGCGTGAAATAAACTCTTAAAGTTATACATAATTATACATAGGTAGTTTGTTATTTTGTTGCTCAAAACGCGAGAGAGAGAGAGAGAGAGAGAGAGAGAGAGAGAGAGAGAGAGAGAGAGAGAGAGAGAGAGAGAGAGAGAGAGAGAGAGAGAGAGATGACCTAGTTAGGTGTGTGATATTATGAGTGCGAGGCGCGGTTGACTCGTCGTGATTTGATGAATAGCTGATAATAATTATAATAATTTAATAATTAATTAAATTAATTTTTTTATTTTTTTATTATCATAATTTTAATAATAATTGATTATCCAAAATCGAATATATTACTTTAAAATTTCTTTAAATTGATTTTTAAATAAAATATTAATGGAAACGAATTCGTACTTATATATTTCTGCAAAAAAGCATGTTCAAAAATATATAACAAAAACATATATCTCATAAACGTTTTAAGAAGATTTTTTTTTTAAACGTATGGGTATATAACAATCAGGCATTTTTTTTTCGCCGTTCTTAAAAAAAAGAAAGAACAACTATTCAGTGATACCACCTTTAATAAATGTTTTATAAACATAAATTAAACGTCAGTACTTGCTTATTTATAATATGTTTTAAAAACATATCTTTTTTAAACAAAAGTTTCAACTCCCGATAATTATAAAAAGTTATAATATATTTAAAAGACGTTTTATAAACGTAAATTAAACGTCAATATTTGCTTATATATAATATGTTTTAAAAACGTGTTTTTTTAAATAAAAGTTTCTATTTGCAATAATAACAAAAGGTTAAAATACAAATAAAATATGTTTTATAAACATAAATTTAACGTCAGTATTTGCTCATTTATAATATGTTTCAAAAATATATTTGTTGAAACAAAACATTCAACTAGTAATAATAATAGAAGATTAAAAAGACGTAAAAGAAATATATATATAATGTCCCAATATTGTTAATTATACGTCTCGTGAAGACGTTTTTTAAACTATATTTCGGACATTCTATACGTTTTTGAAACGTTTATAAGACAGTTTTTCAACTTAGCCCAAAATGTTGAAAGGTGTAATTTTATCCGTATTTTAAACGTATTCAAAACATTTTGTACTTTTAGGGCGGTAATATCACTCATGAAATTACCAGTGTAAAGCTCGCTGAAGAAGAAGGTTGAGTACGATATTTGCAGAGAGAGGAGAGTAGCGATCTGACCAAGGCAGTCTGAGCCGAGTCGCGGAGCTTAAAAGACGAAATCGCACAGCGAGAATTGAGCTGAAGTAAGGCGACGCGTCATCACCCAGGGAGCGACGAGAGTACTCCGTCGGCGACAGCGAAAAGACGAACACAACCTGGCAGCCGGTGAGCCTTTAATCGCTTTCTCCAAGGATCGATGACACGTCAGCGGACTCGTAATTCCTCGCCTCGTAGCAGAGCGATCGGCAAGCGCGCCAGACTAGCGCGACCAAGAGGTGTTCCTGAGCGACACGAGCCGCCTTGAGGGGTGATCGAGCCCGACAACCTCTGAGGCGCCCCAAGATCTACGGCACCGAGGAATCGATGTACCCACGCTGCTCTCAACGCACTTACCGTTGACAACGCCGCAAGCGCGGGTGTCGAACGGAAAATCGTATCAAATTAGAAATATTTGATAGAGTAAAATAACTACGAGGGTCATTTGATAAGTACCTAGCCTACAAATGAAAACACCAAAATTTTACAAAAAATAAAATTTATTTTTCAATGTAGTCTCCTTTTAGTTGAATACACTTGGTCCAGCGGTGTTCCAATTTTTTTAACCCCGTTGAAAAAAATGTTTTCTCTTGGTTTGCAAAATAGGCCTCCGTGGCGGCGATTATTTCGTTATTGGAGTGGAATCTCTTCCCGGCGAGCGAATTTTTTAGGTTCGGAAACAAAAAAAAGTCGCACGGAGCCAAATCTGGAGAATATGGTGGATGGGGCAGCAGTTCGTAGCGTAATTCGACCAATTGAGCCGTGGCGAGTGCAGAAGTGTGAGCCGGTGCATTATCGTGGTGGAAAAGCACTTTCTTTTTAGACAAATGGGGCCGTTTTTCTTGTAACACGGCGTCAAATCGGCTCAATAGTTCGGCGTAGTACTGTCCTGTGACCGTTTTGCCCTTCTCCAGATAGTCAATAAAAATCACACCTTGAGAATCCCAGAAAACAGTGGCCATCATCTTTCCGGCCAACGGGACCGTCTTCGCCTTCTTCGGAGCAGGTTCACCGGGTAAGGTCCACTGTTTTGACTGCTCCTTGGTCTCTGGAGTGTAGTAGTGAATCCATGTTTCGTCGACGGTCACGTAACGACGCAAAAACTCTTTTGGATTGCGATTAAACAGCTCCAAACACTGCTCTGAACTGGTCACACGGATGCGCTTGTTGTCTGCAGTCAGCAAACGCGGCACCCACCTTGCTGACAGCTTCCTCATGCCTAAAATCTCATGTAGGATATGCCACACGCGTTCTTCTGAGATGCCTACTATCGCAGCTATCTCGTGCACCTTTAATCGGCGGTCTGACAAAACGATATCGTGTATTTTTGTCACGTTCTCCTCCGTAGTGGCTGTTTTCGGAGCACCTGGGCGTGGATCATCAAAAACCGACGTACGACCACGTTGAAACTCGTTATACCAAAATTTAACGGTCGCCATCGAAGGAGAAGCATCCCCATACACTGCATCCAAGCGTTCTTTAATTTCACTGCGCGATTTCCCTTCCAAAAACAAGAATCGAATCACCGACCGATATTGTTCTTTCTCCATTTTTTCAAAAATCAACGGACACATTTGCTTTCACACGCTCTCAAAAATAAACTACAACTCCGATCCGGCTGAAATTTCGTCTGTAACCGTTTACAGGAAGATACTGCACTGTAGTGTATTTCTGGTGCGATAGTGGCACCATCTGGCGGTGAGGCTAGGTACTTGTCAAATGACCCTCGTATGTTTTCCTAATCGCTGTCGCGCAGCTCTACGCTTTTCAGAAATGAAAGACGAGTCGCACGTGCACGAACCATTTTCGGCGGCGTATAGAAGGAGAATCTCGCACACGCTTTTAGTAAATCGCATGCTCGTTAGCCAGCGGTCCCTCATACGCTTCAGTTGCGTCGCTGCTTGGTTGCAGTTCACGTCTTTCACCTCTCGTTGTCTCGTGTGCAGCAGTACAAGGGTGGCATTTTGCACTGGCTGTAATAAACATGTACAGTGGCGTAGCAGAGCAATTTTCAATTAGGCGGGCACTGGCCGTGCCCTTGCGTCTGTTCTCTGCGAATGGTAGCGATATGATGGCATCGTACTTTTTCGCTCCTCGATCCGCCGCTTTGTTTGCTAGTCACATGTGGCGGATCGGTAGCATATGAGCTTGCTGTCTCTCTCGTTCCCGTGTCTTTGCTTTGCGTGCTGTCCCATTTCGTGATTCGTTTTTGCACCGAATTAACTTTTCCTTTACAATATTTTATCGCGTAACCCACAAAAATAACGTTCCCGTGTACTTAATGATTTAACTTGCTCTCTATATTATTGCAGTGCTTTCGTGATAGCGAGTGCACGAGCGTAATTCTTTCGTGTACTCCATTGCGCGTTAGTGAAGCGAGGCTACGAGAAAAATGATTCGCGTGCACTAGCTTCGCTAGCAGTGCGCTTGGAATTAACTCCCCCTTTCTCCAGTAAGTTCGTGTATTTCCTTGAGCTTGGGACTTATCTGGTAATCGTGTACTTGAGCTTGCGGACAGATTTATGTGTTCCCGCGCATGAGCATATATGTGCAAATCCAGCGAAATCTGCGACAAAACCCGAAATATGGTTTTGAAAATTTTTTTTCGAGCACACCTGCCAAGCCTGGTTTTTCTCGTTGTTTGTAGTATATATAAGAGAAATTCGTGGTTGAACAGGGTCCATCGAATGGTATACTTTTTCTAGAAGAACTTCTTACTTTTTTCGAAAATGGCAAAAAAAGCCTTGCTTGCCAAATCTCAGTCATTTAGTCCAGAAACGATCTACTCAAAGTTTCAAAAATGAAATTAAATTAAAAAAAGAAAAAATAGCTTTAATTCCTTTTTTTATAGTTTTAATTTCTTTTTTGAAACTTTGAGTAGATCGTTTCTGGGCTAAATGGCCGAGGTTTGAAGAGAAGGACTTTTTTTGCCATTTTCTTAAAAAGTAAGAAGTTGTTCTAGAAAAAGTGTACCATTCGATGGACCCTGTTCAACCACGAATTTCTCTTATATATACTACAAACAACGGGAAAAACCAGGTCTGGTAGGTGTGCTCGAAAAAAATTTTTCAAAACCATATTTCGAGTTTTGTCGCAGATTTCGCTGGATTTGCACATATCGTGCACAGTCTTCGTGCACACAGGCAAAGACTCGCGACCTCGGCAATATCCTCGTATGCGCGGAAGAAGCCAGGAGTCCCCGTATGGATCACCGCAAGCTCACGTAAGTCCCTGCGCTGGTGTGTGCCCGCGCGCGTCCTTGAATGCCCCCGCGACTTTGCGTTTACCCCGCGCGCAGAAGTAAATGATGCATATTGAATTAATTCAATATGCGAAAATTGGATTTTTTTCCTCCATTTTATGTCAAAACTTTTGCTTATAAGGAATAAAATGATTTGTTACTTATCAGTGTGCCGCTTGTATAATATATTTTATATCTCTTTATTAAATGTCGTTATTAAAAAAGTATCTATTTTTCAAAAACACAATTAATCCACGGCACGCTGAAAAAGTAAATGAAAAGTAAATTTTGTGGACCGTAATCGATATATTTTATCTCTCTAAGAAACACATAATGCATGTCAAATTAGGCAAGTAAGTAGTTTTTCACTAACTATATGAAAACCGTCAACTATTATACTGAAAAAATTGTTTTAACAGTTATAGATCTTATAAAAACTTTCACATATGTTATCCAATCAAAAAATGGCTTTAGAAAAAAATGAGTTAAGGCGTAATTTCTACACTGCGTGAAGCCCACAAACGGAAATAGTTATTTTCGATACAAGTGCGAAAAAGTTATTTTATCCACGTGTGGTCGTTTGCGCCCGAGCGAAGCGAGGGTGAAGAGGCCACACGAGGATAAAATCACTTTCTCACTCGCGTATCAAACACTATTTTTTTACACGACGTGTGAGAAGCTCAATTTAGCGCATGCATTTTTATTCGAGCGTGCGCGAAAACGAACTTCGCGCACGGAGTGTCAAAAAAATCTTTTATTGAAATGGACTAAAATATTTTAATTTCAATTTATCGTTTACTAGAATATGAAAAGTTTGGCGGAATTACTCATATGTGTCATATGGCCCTGAAAATCTGGGCGAAAGTAGCATATATAATTCGTAAATCTCATTATTTGACAACAAAATTGAGAAAATAAAATTGACATTCTTTTCTGTTTAACAATTTTTTTATACAATACTATTGATTTTCTAATTAATTAAGGCGCTTGCGCATCCTTGTTGATCAACCTAGTATAACATAAAAATACTTGTCAGTCGGATCGGCCCTTCTTCTTTGCGTCAAAAAGTGCCCACGTTCTAGAGTGTAATAAAATACTACAAGCAACACGGTAGAAAAGTAGATTTTTCCCATGGGTGATTACTACCCTTCGGAGAAGATTTTTTTCCCGACAGGCGCGTTTACCGCGGCTTTATGAGCGGTATTTTTGCCTCATAAATTTCGTCGGAAATAAAGTTATTTATTCAATAGTTTATAAGTTTTAAGATTCGCCATCGTCTCGCGGATAAAAAGTGCTACGCGCGACGACGCATTCTTTTATTTTTTACCTTCTCCTTCGTATATCTCGTTATAAACTCCACACGTCGTCGTCGAATTTTCGTGAAACAGCGGTCACCGATGTATCTATATAATCTATGTAACGGGGTACAGTTACGGAGAGGGTATTAATCCCTCTCAGGGGTTCGCGGGGTAATATACGGGTGTATTCTACGCCCGGGCAACTCACCGTTGTAGAATCACCTGTAGTCCAGCAGAAGCGCCTCGGCACAGGTTCCGAACATGCGAGCCCGACTTCTATTGTAGAAAGCCTAGGCTGCCTTCCCCTAGAACCGGCGCTGCGCTCTGCCGCTGCTACCAACTTCTACCCGCGAACTACCGGCTGCTCGCTAAGACCTAGCGTTACCAGCGCAGCCGGCTTTTCCCGCGTACAACGCCGCTCGGTCTAACCTCTCGAGCGGCTATTGAGATACTTACTCCCGCTACCGATGTTCCTCTAGGAGGCGATGCCTTCGACTAGCTGCAGCTGCTGAAAAGGGTAGAGGGCGGTATTCGCGAAATCATGCATAGGTTAAGGTGCGCTTAATAATTATTCGTGACTCGACTATTTAAGATAAAATTAAAGTTCTATTGAATAAAAGATAATCGCGCTAAGGGGCGCGAACCCGGACAATATATTCAACAAGTATTCACCGACAGGCCGAGACTTTAAGTTACGCATGCACGTACGCGGCCGCTGAGACGCAGCGGCGACAAGGTTCGCTCACGACGACTCAAAAGTGAAACACGACTTACTCGGGGCTGGCCAGCCATCGCCGTTCCTCGGCGCAACGGCAGCTTGCTCTCTCTCACTCTCTTGCTTGCTGCTTATCGGGGCGGGGATTGACGTGCCTCCTATCCCCGGCCTTTTTATCGCTGTTGCTCTCTCTCTCTCTCTCTCTCTCTCTCTCTCTCTCTCTCTCTCTCTCTCTCTCTCTCTCTCTCTCTCTCTCTCTCTCTCTCTCTCTCTCTCTCTCTCTCTCTCTCTCTCTCTCTCTCTCTCTCTCTCTCTCTCTCTCTCTCTCTCTCTCTCTCTCTCTCTCTCTCTCTCTCTCTCTCTCTCTCTCTCTCTCTCTCTCTCTCTCTTTCTCTCTGTCTCTGTCTCTCTCGCTCCCTCCCTCCCTCCCTCCCTCTCTCTCTCTCTCTCTCTCTCTCTCTCTCTCTCTCTCTCTCTCTCTCTCTCTCTCTTTCATGTCGATGAAGGGCGAGGGACAGAGAGAGAGAGAGAGAGAGAGAGAGAGAGAGAGAGAGAGAGAGAGAGAGAGAGAGAGAGAGAGTCTGGGTGTTTGTGTGTGTGTGTGTGTGTGTGTTAACAAAGTTATATTTTTTACAGGATGAACTAGTATGTGTTACTAATTTAAATACTGACACAATCCTAAAGAAATTTAACACAAAGAGTGTATTAGAAAAGGTTATAACGTCATTGAAATGGATGGGAATTGATGAACCAAAAATAACAAAAATACTGCATGGAAATGATTTGGTACAAGCAGGTGATATAGATGTTGTAAATTTTCCTGACTCCGTATTGAGTGATGACTACGACATAGATATTTTAAAATATTTCGTTATGAATGATGTCTTCACTGAACTGAAAATGAAAATAATAGAAAAGAAGGAGCTCAATATATATCACTGCGGTGTCTGTACCTTAACAAGTGATGACTCTTGGGTTCAGTGCGATTCATGTTTAATATGGTTCCATCAACACTGTCTGAAAAATGCATCCGAAGATATAAATTTAAGTATTATCCAAGAAATAGGTTTTTTTTGTAATAACTGTTTATAATTGATAACAAGTTATTCATCATTCTGAATAATTATAAATAAATATTATTTGTTCTCATACTGAGTAGTGTGACGTGCTATTTATTATTCGGCAAAATATATTGTCAAGTAATGCTTATAAGCAGGTGTTTTTTTGCTTTTTCAAAGCGGAAGTTTTGTAAAGTTAAAAAAAAAATATTTCAGACAAAAAAGTATTAAAAACATGTTATAAGAATAGTGGCATAAAAAAAATGTTTTTTCACATTATTTATTTTTAATTTAAATATCTATTATCGTTCATTTGTTATTAAGATAAATGTGTCATTTTCTTCTCTAATTTTTATCTCAGAAACTATTCCATATTTTTATACGAAATTTGTATAGCAGTTATTGTGACGTTCAAAATATTTGCGTACTTTTCTTTTTATTTTTTAATTCTTCAACTTCGATGAGCTGCGGTGAAGCTTGCGTTACGATTCAGCTGACGGCCACTCCTTCGAACTTGCAGGGAAGGGTCCAAGCGGTCCTCACTCCGCAACCCTAGTCGCAGCCGATCTGCTGACTTTTTACGCCGTCTAGCCGTAATCAATCAGAGAGCGCAAACGCTCGCCCAAACCCTCACCGAGGTATCTTCTTCTGATATTTTTAATGATATCTTCTTCTGCTCCGTAATTTTGGAGCACTCTCGCTCTCCGTCCGACGCCGGAGACGGAGCTCCTGGCCTGGATACCGTGCCAGGTTCTCTCCCGTAGTGGATCTCGCCTGACTCCCACCGCGAGCGAGTTCGTCGCTCGTGGCAAAAGGAGTCCCTTGCTCCCTCGCTCATAGGGAGCTTAGTCCGTCTAGGGCATAAAGGAATGACTCCGAAACACCTTTTGGAGGAACTCGCAACACGAGAATTTCGCACGTTTCGCCGTCGCTATTACTTATCGATACGTTAAAATACGTGAATTAATACTCCGCAAATTTTGATCAACCCTACGCTATTATTTATTAATTAAAATTTTTTTCTAGTATTTTGCACGAACTAAAACGGGAGTGAGCTCGAGTGGGTTTACCTGATCCACGCATTTGAATGTTGAAGACGCCCCGTGAAACCAACTTCTGGCAGTCGCTAATAAGCATGTGGCGCCGATTATCAATTTTATTCGCCGAGGATCGTCCGACCACGCGCCGCCAAGGTCCATCGACGTATTTGAAACTTGAAGCGCGGACGCGATGCGCGGAATCTCCAACAACGCGTGCGTTTTTCACAACCGTAAAAATATAGTACAAACGCAGTAAGTAAGGTGCTTAAAAACAAAATAAAGAAGTATATTATGACAGACGAGCGAAATATGCCTTCAATTGCAAACGATGCGCAGAATAACAGCGCGAACGTGTGAAAATCATTTTACCACCCGTGAACGTGGCATAAAATTGTCAACTTCCGCCGTCATGTGACATTCGTACTTCGTGAATGTACCGCTCTACAACATAAGCTAGTCGACGCTTTTTCACGTGGCCACCTCGCCGAAAAATTGATTTGTTACGGGGACGCGCTTGTTACGCTATCTCGCTTTCCGCGCTACCTCGCATAAATGCTCGGGCACGATTTACTCGAGCGCGTTAGGCAAGTGTAAAATAATGATCTCGTAGAGGTGAAGAGTACCAAACACTCTATGCAACCTATTCAGTAACTGCAATTTAGCGATGGCGCAGATCACATCCACAAAGGTACTCGCCAGCGGCGATTTCATCACATTCCTCCGGCGCGTCATCCAGGCTCCGATGAGGCTCGTAGCGCGAATCTCTGGGATGAAAAAGCGAGATGATGTTCAGTGCATTATCGCTAATTACGCCGTTTGCTATGTACTGGGAAGCTAATCGCTGACTACACAGCATCCGCAGACAGCCGACGACGGTGCCGAAGGACACACACTCGCATCCAAACTGCTCGTATCCGCGCACTTTAAGAAACAACTGTTTCATTAGTAGCATCGGATTTTTTTTTGTCGAGATGGGCTTTACGATGCGCAGGCGCATTTGATACAAATTTCAGGTCTATCAACGTACAAGTCCAGCAACACACAACCAACTGTAGTCAGCGAATAAAATTTCGCCTGTGTGACTACGCAGAACTGCATTGTGATTGCGCAGCGGCGACAAGCTGCGCATCACGTGACCTCACCAAACCACAACCCACTACGAGCTGAAAAACTCGTTCTCTACCTAAACTCGCTCTCTTCAACGCAGCCGAAGGTTCATGGTCCAATTTGTCCGCTGGTGGACTGGGTCTTTCTCGGTGTTGAAGAGCCGTATTTTCAACGTCTGCGCCTTCAAAGGGGCGTTACGAATCTACATCTGCGCCTTGGAAAGCGTGCAACAACCACCTAGCCTACGCCTTCAAAAGGGCGCATTTACAATGACGTCTGTGCTTTCAAAAAGGCGTAACCAACGTCTCGTCAGCGCCTTGAAAAGGGTGCTGCACACCTGACCTGCTGAGGTCATGGATGCAAACTATAGCAGGCCAACTCCACGACACGCGGCACAATGCAACACCTCCAGCTGTCAACTGCATCAACTCCGTGACTGCATCAGCGTTGAAGCCGACACGATTATGAAGCATTACAGATGAAGCGTGAGCTGCATCAGCGGGCCCGCTGACACGAGCCGAGCTGTGAGTCTGAGATGAATAGGCGATACGCCGTCGTCTGCTGACGACGCGCTGTCCGTACACACAGGTTCACCCAGCTGGGCGAGCCATACCTGATAGATGACTTCAAGAACCTTGCTGTAGTCACGCCTCCTCGCCGCTGCCACGGCAGGCCCTTGAGGGAGAGCGTATAGACAACCCAAAGAGTGAAACTATCTCGCTCGCCACAAAAAGCACTTGCTTCGACGTGAAGACGTGCCAACGCTGAGCTAACGTTAATTAAGTGTAAAAAGTACTTTTCCCTCTAAAAATTTCAAGAGGTTACATAAGATTTTTTAATCCGAAAAAAATTATTGATGAAAAAATTGCCTTTTCGTTGTTGCACGATAACTCGAGTAAAAATCGATAAATCTTTATGAAATTTCGCAGAGGGGTAGCTCTTTTATACTTCTGAAGTCCTTTCGTTGGCCGAGTAAAAATGTTCATAAGATTCAAATATATTTAAGGTAAAATTTTGTTTTTATAAATTTTTCAAATAGTATCCCGCGTAGAAAAGTTAGGATGTACAACATATTTCCCATCGTATGGGCAAACTATGGGTAAAATGTGGGCCATAGAAAGCCAGATCTGGGATACATGTGGGATCTATGTCGCCCTTGGTTTCTGGCTGTCATGTAGCCCATAGTGTTGGCAAACTATGAAGAAACTATGGGCAACATGTGGATAAGAAAATTGTACAAAATACGGTGTGTGTGTGTGTGTGTGTGTACACATACATACACTGAAGGCAAGTCGAATGGATTGATTTCGTAGATAATAAAATAGTTGAAATCATTTTGAAAGAAATTGAGCTGGATTTAATGCAAAGTAGGTGCTTTTCGTGTATGAATAGGGGAATAAATAGTATATTACGTAACTAGGGAGGTAAAGAGTTGACCACTCCAGAACATGTGTAAATTGTCAGCCAAACGGTAGGCGTGGGTGCCAAACATGTGCTCTGGGGTGACCTTCTTTATTCGCTATGATAGACCCATCGCCAGCGCCGCTGGCGGTAACGTTGTGAACGTAGGTAGGTTGGTAAATACATGCAGCAGTATTTGAAAAAGGGACAAAACGAAGATATTCATTTCTAGAATTTTGTAATTTTTTTGGTGTTTTATGATTTGTTAAAGGTTTACGCAAAAACGAATGTAAAAAGTAAATGAAAAGAAAGTAATATATGAAAAAGAATTACACGTACTGTGGTGAATCGCCTGGTTCTCTCAATTTATTTATAAATTAAGCAAATGCACGTTACTTAAGATTAGTAACAATAGGTTTATTAGCATCAATTCGAATACAACTACTGTAAAGACTTTACATCCAAACATGATATTTCCGTACCGACAAGCAATACATAACAATCTCGTGAGTTCCTCGATGAATCTTTATTCAAAGGTTAATTGTCACCGTTTTTTAATACATATTGTTTAGTATTAATTTTATTTTTGAACGCAAACATTATGTTACAGCAAAAGAAATTAAGTTTGAGGTAGCTAAGTGCAAATTTATTGGCAGCGGTTTTTGCAAGAGTGAGGGTTGTAATTAATAAGAGACTAAAAACACCTGCACGCAAATTTTGCACATACTATTATTTTAAACAAGGTAACGGAGTGAGCGAAACTCGGAGAACAATGAATTACGTACATACTTGACGAGTGTGAAGTTTGTGGCTCGAGTGAAGCGAGAGCGACAATCACATGAGCCAAGGACAAGATAAAGAGGTTGGAAGTAGGGTGTGGGAGGCGGGGTACTTTGCGCACACTCATTCGAGAAGCGTGCGCGAAGTAAATTCATCTGCACATGCGCGTACTTTGCGCACATCGTGGATAAAAAAGCTACGTCGTGCACGCAAAACAAGCACGAAAAGGCGAGTTACGCACACTCCGTTAAAATAAAAAAAAATAAATATCTATTAGCGAAAATACTTTTACGTGTGCGTACGGATAAATAATGTTGTATTATGGTTGTAATCTTTAATTATCATAGTAAATTACTTTAATACTATTAATAAGCGGTAATATTAACCTTCAATAAATGTACTGACAGTTGTTGGTTTGTCACTGGTTTTAAACATATGTGAAATGCACGGCAACGCCATTCATGATTTATAATGTATTCGCAATCGAAGGTTTAGATATATAGAAAAACAATCAACAACGGCTTCGAGCTGCAGACGCGCAGTGCAGTCTTCCAAGCGTTTGACGCACCGGTGCCACCGATCGGGACTACTGCGTTTAAATAGTATATTACGCACCTAGGGAGGAAAAAACTTGGACAATCCATATCTCGTGTAAATTGCCACGCGAGTCACGAGGGCGGCAAACACGAGATGTGGGCTGGCCAATTCTACTCCCGCTCGGCGCCGGCCTCGAGTGATTTTGCTATCTCGGGTCGGCATCGAGTAGCGCGAGCACGAGGCTTGTTGAACACCGTTTTCCCTTTCCCCATATTAAGTATACTATATTATAATGTCCATATAATTGCATTCAAATGTTACATGTATGTTACATGTGTTTATTATTTACTTACAATTATAGCTCTATTAATGATTATGTATTATATGCGATAATGTAATAAAGTATATCATCTTTTAACTCATCGTAAATTCGGTTATAAAAATCGTTACGCAACTATTGCGTTTCTTGTTCTTACATAGAAAGGAAGGATAAAAAGGGAGTGAAGGTGGGGTCCTTACTTACGCCACCACCAGTGAGGTTCAATCTCTATAGGCTTGAGCTTTCTCGACTTTCTCACTCGTTTTGATTCTTAAGAGAAATGAAGTAGGCCGAGCTAACCTCTTCTTTAGGCAATGGGAGGATAGATGTTAAGGTGCTAGGAGGTGATGTACATCGTTTCGTAAGAACGTTACCCTACCATATGAAAGGACAGGGCCTATTAGCAGCTCGTTGGTGGGAAAAATCTCGTGAGAGGAAAAAAGCCACACGATGCGGACATGAAAATAAGTTTGATTAGGATAATGTTGGGAGTGAAGGGGAGAAGGGAGATGAAAAAATAATTGGTGAGGGGGGTGAGAATGGTTTCTAGATTCATGTAGCCCAATTTGAAGCTAGCAAGTTGCTGTAGATACATGAAAGTTTAAGCAAATTTTCGTTATTTGTTTATCTCGATGAAGTCTTTTAGTCTTCTATATCTATCGCGATGTTCGGACTTATAATTACCGAGGTTTTTAATGAGTCCGTGTTTGAATTTTTTGTATTTTAGGTAGAAGTCTTTACCCACTTTTATAATATAGTCTAAGCACACAGTAAGTCTTATTACTACACTATTATAAAATGATAAAGAAAAAATAAATACATCCAAAAATTAATAGCGCAATGGAAAATGTTCTGTTACCATTTATTACATTTAATGTTCTATAAGAAAAGTTCTGTGGGCGCGATACTGCTTGCTTATCTACTTTCTTATAATTTATGAAATGCACCAATACATTCAATCGGAGTAAGTCATGTCAATGATTTTATATCGATTTATGTTATACACGGCATACAGTCTTCGTATATTTTTTAACTCATTCCATTCTCGACTCATTCCATGAGTTTCGGAGAGTCAGTCGACTGAATGTTCCTTTGATAAAAACAAACCACCATCGTAGGCTATGTTGCTATAGGTGATGTTTATCCAATTTCGGTACCGGAGTCGTCAACATTAGATATCGTTTAATTAACACGAATGTTATTTACAATCGTGTAAATGGCGGAACGAAGGGTGAAAATGTTTGAGGTGCTTGTGCAAAGTGGATACAATTATCGTCAAGCTGAGCGAAATTATAGGCGCCAGTATCCAGAAGAAGATGCACCCTCCCACACTTCTTTTATGAGGTTAGTTGTTTTTTTATAATTATCTTTATTTCTTTTTATATTTGTTTTATGTAAAGCCAAAGCACGCACGCCTACCTCACTTATAAAACGAAAGGCTTAATTTTTTTATTAATTAAATAAATATTTGAAATTAACTAATGGGCTAGATGAATATATAATAATAATAATAGAAATAATCGCGCAAGATATGCTGTCTACGCGCGCGTCTCCTAGTCTAGATCATTCGCTCAATCTCTCTTTCTTTCTCGCCCTCTCCCTCTCTCTCTCTCTCTCTCTCTCTCTCTCCCTCGTTAAGGATATTTTGACGCCTCGTATGAAGAAAAGCACTGCTCCCAGAGTTATACAAAGACTAGCACAGCTCAAAATCTCGGACGAAAAAAAGCATGACTGGCTGTGCACTGACGAAAAAAATCACGACCCGCTGTGCACGGACGAAAAAAAGTACAACTCGCTGTGTGCGGACGAAAAAAAGCACGACGCGCTGCACGTGGATGAAAAGAAACATGACTCACAAGGCTCGGACGAAGAGTAGCACAACTCGCGAGGCTTGGGCGAAAAAAATACACAGTTCGATAAATATTTACGATCACTAGCACTATTCATTGCGTTCTTATAAATAGTACACATAGTTGGTCATGTCATATTATCCGTAAACAAGACTTGCGATATTATTTTAATTAATTAATATTGATTTTTATCACTTTATGTGTGTTCAACTACTGGGTACATACGGTTGATTCTGAAACAATGCAACATATATACACCATCGTGATCAGCGCGAAAAATTGAGTATAGATCACTTGGTCCCGAAAATTTTTGGCAACTTTTTCGTACTCCTTTTGGGTACACTGTGGTGCACCGGCCCTTGCCCCTCCAGCAGGAGCGTCATGCCGCAGCCGCCGCGTAAAGCGGCAAAGAGAGGCGAGACCAGCAAGATGCCTTTGCCATGGAGGTTGTTGACGATAGCGGGACGAGGTGTATTGACAAACGGTTGACGATCAGCTGGTGAGGGATTCTTTCGTTCGATTGATGAATTTTTACTCACTCTCATACTGCTGATTAATGAATGACTCGTAACATTAATTTCACTGATACTCTTGTTACATCAAGTACTGCGATACGCAAAAGTAATTTTTGTTTTTTCATAAGTCGAATAATCGCGGACGTTATCATCTTGCAATATTGCGTCAAAACTTATTGCGCTCAAGTGACTATTTCATTCTGTTAATTAACTCACGTGGCCCCTAATGCCTCACTTTTCTAAAAGTAAAGTATTTCCGGAGATCAACCAACAAAGAAATAAACTTAACAGAGCTTTAAAACGGATAACTTTAAGTCGATGTGCTCACACGAATATGCTTTTCTACTGTCCCGGGCACAAGCTGAGTGACACTGGTGAGCGTCGTGCTAATATCGAGCCTCCGACGTTCCTTCGCACTTCTCCTTACACGTATTATCTACATTCGGATAAGGTTCAGCCAAAAACTGAATGAAATTTTGACAAAGTTTGGATAGTTTCTCCAAAGTGAAAGTTGACATGAGGTTTTGCCAAAGTTCGGATAAAGTTTAGCTAAAGTTCGGAGAAAGTTTAGCTAAAGTTTAGAGAAATTTTAGCTAAAGTTTGGAGAAAGTTTAGCTAAAGTTCGGAGAAAGTTTAGCTGAAGTTCGGAGACAGCTTAGCTAAAGGTCGGAGAAAGTTTAGCTAAAATTCGGAGAAAGTTTAGCTAAAGTTCGAATAAAGTTTCTCCGAAGTGAAAGTTTATATGAAGTGTTGCCAATGTTTAGAGAAAGTTTTGCTAAAGTATAAAATTTTGCCAAAATTTTAATTAAGTTCCTCCAAAGTTTGGATAAAGTTTCCCGAAAGTTCTTCTAATATTTCTAGCTTAAAGACTTGCTTAAAGTCTGACTTTGTACGTACAGGCAATAAATTTTTTTGCCATATTTTTAGCCAAACTACGAGCGAGATCTTAAGCCACATTTTAACTCAGACATTTAGACAGATTTTAAGCCACACTTTCTGCCAGACTTTCTGCCAGGTTCTTAGCCAGATTTTGAGCCGGACTTCTCGCCAGACTTTTTGCCAGACTTTTAGACAGACCTTTAGCCACACTATTAGCCGGACTTCCTGCCAGACTTTTTGCCAGACTTTAAGTCATATTTTATCGAAATATTAGAAGAACTTTCAGGAAAATTTATCCAAATTTTGGAGGAACTTAATTAAAATTTTGGCAAAACTTTATACTTTAGTAAAACTTCCTCTAAACCTTCGCAACACTTTATATAAACTTTTATTTCGGAGAAATTTTCTCCGAACTTTAGCTAAACTTTCTCCGAACTTTGGCAAAACTTCATATCAACTTTCACTTTGGAGAAACTATCAAAACTTTTTGCAAAATTTCATTCAATTTTTGGCTGAACCTTATCTGAATGGAGGCAACACTTATAAGGACAGGTGCGAAGGAACGTCGGAGGCTCGATATTGGCACAACGCTCACCAGTGTCACTCAGCTTGTGCCCGGGACAGTAGAAAAGCATATTCGTATGAGCATATCGACTTACAGTTATCCGTTTGAAAGCTCTGTTAAGTTTATTGCTTTATTGTTTGATCTCGGGAAATACTTTTACCTTTAGAAAAGTTAATAAAGAAAAACGTATATCAATATATTGCCAATAGCTTGCGTAATATTTTTCCAATATATTGCATGTGTGTATATATATATGCAATATATTGGCCAGATATGTCCCATATTAACGATTTTTACGCGGATTTTCATATCTTATGAAACTGTCAACACTGTGCTTTCTATAAAGCTTTCTATAAATTTTTTCTTATTCTTTATTATCTTGATTTTTTAAATGTATCCATCCAACAATCGCTCTTCTTAATAATGAAATAAAACAAAGCCAATCAAATAAAAGAAAGTATTGAAACCAACTTATAGTCAAGTAAACTAACGTAATTGTATTCAATTGAAATAAATAAATCTTAATCATCACTAATATCTTAATTTTATACGAAGTTATAAGCATTTTGTATGAAAAATGTAGTAGAAATCTTTTGTTTTTATTTAAAATACTCAAAGATTTATCTTACACAAAGCACAATATCTAGTCTCACAAGATAATCATACGTACTCGGCTTTTATAAATTTTACCTATGTGTACCTATTAGTTGAACACACATGAAGTGATAAATATCAATATTAATTAATGAAAATAATATCGCGAGTCTCGTTTATGGATGATATGACATAACAAACTATGTGTACTATTTATAAGAACACAATGAATAGTGCTAGTCATCGTAAGTATTTATCGAGCTGTGTATTTTTTAGCCCGAGCTGCGTGAGTCCTACTACTTTTGTTTTGAGTAGTGCTTTTTTAGTCCGCGCACAGCGAGTCGAGCTCTTTTTCGTAAGGGGGCGCTAACTGTACTTTTTTCGTAAGGGTGCGCGAGCTGTGCTTTGGTTTGTTTGAACGCATCGAGTTGTGCTAGTTTCATAACGGCCTGACTTGTGCTTTTCTTTGTACGGGCCGTCGATTTATTAACGTTGACGCCGCTGAACTCACTCTCTCAGCGGTGATTGTCTTCCCTTTTCACACCGCGGCTCTTCTGCGCTCAATCACTCTATCATCACGTCGCAAGCTCTGAGTCAGCCCTCAAATCAGTGCGCTGATGAAGTACGCGACCGCGCGTATATAACGGCACGATCCAAAAACATCACCCTTATTTATTTCAACTTTACATTCATTTCCCTGGATTAATTTTTTTAGCTTTTTTAGCTGTGCATCTGTTGTTATTTTTCTTTCACAAACATTGTATTTTTCATTCAGCACCAGATCTCCCTGCCTCATCTCCTCGTAGCCTTGGAGATCGTCATCGCGCCTATAAGTATTTTAATAAATAACTCAAGTATACTTTAACTCTAGTTGTATTTCACTGCATCGTTTCGAGTCTCGGCTTGGAACGACACGAACACCTCAGAACCCTTCGTACGTGCGTGAACCGAGATAGGCTCACACGTAACAATTTTCTGGTGCTAGGTGTGGGGTGTTCGTTAGAAATACATCTGAGTAAAATCGCGAAGTACGAACCGAATACGTGCCACTCAACGCTTGACAGGAAAGAAGGATGTTACACGTCTCCATCATCCTTATTGTGGCCTGCCTACAAGGGTAAGTGAAACTTTTAATACCCAATTATTGCACCCTGTCTCGCGTGGGGAATCACGTGACCAATAAGGAGCGAGTTAATAGAAGGTAAAATTACGGGCCGTGAATACTGAGTGATTTTGGTTCGCGGAACACTTTAAATCTATCATGTTTAAGAAACTGTTGTCGCGTCGAAACATGAGGAATAACGAAGAATATAGCCTTAACTCCGCGTGGCAAAATGAAGCCGCCGGATTCGATCCCGACGTAGAACTAACGCGATGCTCAGGGGCACGCCCTCGAACCCCCGAGTTTCGAACGACGGATCAGCTGGAGCCTGTGCCGACATGGCAATAGCTCTATCCTCTCCCGAGGCTTTGGAAATCGCGAGTCGGAAGCTCGATCACGTTTTATCTGTGGGGGCCGGAGATCTGGGGATCGACGAGGTACAAATTATTACGAACTATAGAGAAGAACTCGCGGCCAGATTACAAAAATTACCAAAAACGCAATCGAAATCTCCGAACCTGTCAAGAAAACTATTGCAGGCGACGTACTCCACCGGGAGGGCGTCGCCCGGGAAAAGTGAACTTAATAATGGGGAACTCCCGGCAGCGCCCAACGCCGCGAGCGTGGATCGCGACTTACTCTGTGCTCCGCACACAGCCACAGAAGCACCCAATGACTACATACCGAAGTGGGTAACGCCTGACCAAATACCAGAATTTAAGGCGAGAAGACTGTCGGGTTACAATCATTTCCTCGCGCACGCCAAAAGGGCTAGCGGATTAACAAATATAGAGTCACAATTAAAAACAGAGCTTCCAGGCTCCGGGGCAGGCTATATACCGATGCGTCAGCCCCTCGCCGAGCCACTGCCCGAGTCCATCGACCTCCCACCGCCACACCCGCGCGTCTCCCGGCCGAGAGACGCTGTGTGGACATTTTCACTGCAACAGGCTATGAACACGATTCCTCCGTTCGACGGCAATCCCGACTCTGTGGCATTCTTTTGCCACGTTGTGCGCAATGTACTCAACGAATTTGGCCCGTCAGCAGAATGCTGGTTGATGAACGCGTTAGCCTCCAAGTTTCGCGGACGAGCTGCTGATGGTTATATGTGCCGTATGAACCGTTTTACATCGGTCGGAAAAATACTCGAAGATATTACAATGAGGTACACGCACGCTGGAGGCGCCGACAGATTACTCGCCGAACTTAAGGTTATCAAACAAGAGAAACGGGAAAGCGTCGGAAGTTATGGACAGCGCGTAGAAATCTTGCTGAATCGACTACTGAATACCTACGATGCCGATAGATCCCTACAAGATTTCGAGAAACTAACTTACAAAAACAGGGGTGACTCGGAAGCTCTCGATCAGTTTCTGTACGGTCTTGAAGGGGATCTGCAACACCAAGTAAGGGCCGCGAATCCCAAAACCCTGGTAGAGGCGATAACAGAAGCCGTAAGAGTTGAACAGAGAACCGGGGCACGACGCGTTGGAGCGCAGGCAGGCCCCACCTCCGCCGAAGGTATTCTAACCGAACTTATGGAAAAATACGCTAAACTAAAAGACGATAATCCACAGGCCACGATTAGGAGAGCCCCCGCCAGGGATCGCTGCAGTATATGTGGCATGGATAATCACCCCGAGGGTAGGTGCCAGTATAGGGACGCGGAGACAAAATTTTGCATCTTCTGCCAAAAGAAGGGACATCAATATGGTGATTGTTACACCCTACGAAGGAGCCTGAAGAACGCGGAAGTCACCTTAGGGAATTTGGACAAACTGGGAGGAACACCATCGCCACCGCTGCCACCGCAAGTGTTATATACCACCTACCCAATGAGACAGGTTATCGCGTTATCGCACCCCGCAGTAGTATATACCGCGCAATCTATAAACGTGAAATCGCAGAAAGATCCGCCTGACGCGAATAGACAATATACAAGAAACTACGAATGGCGACCTAACCGCTATCGGAGATTGGATTACCGAATCAGTGGAAACCGCGCTACACGCTATCGACCTTATTACAATGGAAATGTCTGGGACGACCGTCTTAATCGCTATCAGCAAAACAATAACCAAGGTCGTGAAGGTGATCGAAGATATAGCACTCATTCGGAGGGCGGATTCAATAACGATAAATACCAGCCGCATCATTATAGAAGGAATCTTAGGAGTGATTGGCGCAATGGTGATCGCAGAGATAACGCAAGATATAACCACAATAACGAAACAAATAATAAGAATGTGATTGGTCATTTAATCTCTCAGGATGCCCGGTACTAGAGTTCTGCAGGACTTAGAACTGTAAGGAAGAGGTAACCGCGAGTAGACCCAAACATACTATAAGATTATCCCAACTAGAGTGCTAGATTTCCATACACCTGCCAACCATAAAAGAGGAGATGCTTGCCAGAGAAATGCTGGACGCCTGAAACGATTCGTACAGAATTGTGCTGCCTGCTATGCGAAGAATTCGTAGCACTCATGTGCTACGAATTCTTCGTATGAATTCTTCGTACGAATTCTTCGTATGATGAAATCTCCGTAAAAACAGATTAATTCCTTGAACAGGACTTGCTATCCAAATATGAAGGTCACGTAAACTCTACTTATGAGACTTCGAAAGCCGAAAAAAAAACAAGAAGTTGTCCACCATCACGTTGGAACCATACGAGGTCGCACGAGAAAAAAAAACGAAAAGTTGAATGAATATTAACAATGAATATTAATGAGAACATAACTTAAACTCGCCAATATACTAAGGGCCATAATCAAGATACAAAAAGATAAAGATAGAGCCCTGATGATATTCAAGGCTATAGATCCAGAAATACTTATGGATCTCGATGATAAAGAAATTAAACCATCAAATGATTAACTAGCGAACGGCACCATACATTTGGATTACCTGTAAAAGTCGGACACGCCCCAAAGCCTCTGAGTCGTATCAGAGATGCGAACACGCGCAACGGCCTCTGAGCTGCGAAAGAAAACAGGAACAAGGGAAAGGTCAAATACGCCCCAAAGCCTCTGAGTCGTATCTACAATGCGAACACGCGCAACGGCCTCTGAGCTGCGAAACAAAATATAAGAAAAGTCAAGCATGTCCTAAAACCTCTGAGTCGTATCAGAGAGGCAAACACGCACGGCGGCCTCTGAGTTACAACGGGACAAAGAAAAAAAAAACGAAAAAGGAATCCAGAACGAGAAAAGGAGGAGCTAACGTAGGATAGCTACAGGGTGGACGGTACATACACACTAGCACAATTAAGAACTCTCACTGCAATGAAACTGACCCAAGTCATATACGAATTTAAGTTTTACTACGATCAAAGGTAAAGCACTCACCATTTCCTCGGGGAGAGGAAAAATGGAATATCTCGCGAAGAAAGCGAGACTCCGCCAAATAGAGACGGAATATGCAAGGCCGTGCGAAATCGTGGAAATTAATCATAGCAGACATAACGCTAAAATAAGAAAAGGGGATCAAACGCGAGTCGTACATACGAATATCGAAAAAGTTACGAATCTTTCAATAAACGAATAAATAAGGTTTCAGAAGAGGAGAGTCGTTCGCGCAAATTCATCGCGGCCCCTCACACGCAGGGGAGCATAGCAAACGCTAAAAAAAAAAAAGGCCGGGGGAATATATATTTTTTTCTTTTTTCCGCGGCCCCTCAGACGTAAAGGTCGATATCTCGTATGTTCTTCTAAAGAAAGAAAAACAGGCCCAATCGCGGGGAGTTCGCGCGCCAAAGTCGAGAAAAAAAGCACATCACGCGTGCAAAGATACCTCAAACATACAGTTCTTTAAATAAGTAATAATAAATATCTTTAGTTCGGCAGTGAGTATCGCTAGAATAACATATAGTAATTGTAATCATCGAAATTAGTTGGGAAAAAGAAGCACGCTAAAAAAGTTGGAATACGTTTTCGTCATGACCGATCTGGTTATTACAGTAATAACATCACCACTCACACTCACAAGCAAATGATTCTAACGAGATACAAACGTGGAGGCAAGAGGCTAAAGTTTAGGTTACGGCGCGGAAATATGATTCCCGATTTTAGAAAACAAGAAAAGAAATAGAAATAAACTCATCAAATTCCATGGTAGCAAGCGAGAAAAGCAATTTACCTCTTAATCGTAAATATAAACAGACGTATGAGTCACGCATTAAAAATGAGTAGTCGGGCTGAATTCACTAAAACCTACATGTACAACGTATAACAAAGCAGGTGCAAGCACCCTACCTCACCGCAGACACAGAGCGATGGCCCAATCGTCGGTTTCCGCACGCGCCATCTCCCTTTCGAAGGTCAGCTCCCTTGTATTGTATCGAACTAGCGACTCGAGTACTCGTAAAGGGAGAAAGTACGCTTATGGAGTGGAGTCGCGGCGGGGACGCGGCAAATGGGAGCCGTATATGTGAGTCACGGACCTTGGCAAAAACTAGGTGTGAAGTAGCCCTCAATCGGCTGCATGAATAAAAAAATGCAATGGTGCAAGTCGTATCTCAACGCTGTGCAGCTTTGAGCCCAACGGTTGCGTGAAGTGGAGCGGGAAACGCTAGCTTGCTTGCGGTATCTCTCCCATGACGCGTCAGGGCTATAGTGGGACACACTAAAGCATATACGATAAAATGCGGGTTATGAAGTGAACCGCACGCCTACTCATTTATCAAAAAAAAAAAAAAAAAAGTCCGCGTTAAACATAGGCAAGGGATGGCGAATTGCTTTTATTGATCGACAAACCCATGAGAAAGTTTTAAGATATATAAATTTAAAGTGACTGACTTGTTAGACAAGGAAATCATAGGCCCGCACCGGGGGTATACGCTAGGCATTCATAATATGCACGGGGATAGTCAAAAGAAAAAAAAGGAAAACCATTTATCAATAATATAATAATAATCGTTGGAATGATTTGCTTAAAATTTATCACCAGAACCCTTAGAAAATTGTAAGCAGGCACACACGATAGATTACGGCACCAACAAACAAGAATAGAGGACTCCGGACAAACGAATCATCATTTCAGACTAACTAGGCGACGCGCATATTATATACATAAACCGAACTGTAGACGGCTTTGTAATCAAGTTAAGACGGACGTCAGCATAAATGTAAAGCGCATACTCACCGCCGCACGACTAATGAATGAAATAAGAAGTTATACTAATAGAGAACCCGACTGGTCGAGCGAATTCTACGCTTTTGAATGGCTAAGTAATGGAATAAGAAAAGGGGAACATGCGGGATGTCCGACCTCAACCGTCCGAAAGGAATAATGGTAGTTCTTTCCATTAGGCACAGAATAAATTTAAACCCAAAAAAAGATTCTTACATTAAGATTGAGAAGGTATAGGCGTATGTAACTAGGACTGCTAGTTAAATGAAGAAGAAAAAATAATAATAATAATAATAATAATAGCAATAATAATAATAATAATAATAATAATAATAATAATAATAATAATAATAAAAACAATACTCTGGAAACTACATAAAAATCTTCATTAAAATTTAATGTAATTCATAGAAATAAACAATAAATTCATAATTTAAATATCTGAACAGGACCCTATGGGCCACATAATCATTTAGAGAAGGGTTCAGAAATAATGGAAAACAGAATAGGTAAGATATTAATTTAAAGGAAAAAACCGACACCATACACTACTAGCTCTGGACAGGCGAGTAAGCATAGGGAGCGCATGAGAGGCCAAATGCGATTCGAGAACGTGCAGCACGGCATTGCAACAACTACAAATGCAGTCAAATGCATTGAGGTATAGCTCAGCGTGCATATACATACACGAGCTTGCAACAACTACATAGGAAGAAGAGTTGCGTAACCACTCATAAAAGCATACGCTGTATGCTTACAATCGGAAAAATGTCAGAGACGGCTTAAACGATCGCTTCTAATTTTAACTATGAGAGGGAAAAGGCATATCACGCCCGGAAGTTAGTTAATTAATTAATAAAGATTAATAAACATTTTAACAATAAATCACTATAATTAATAACCTTACAATCGGAAAAATGTCAGAGACGGCTTAAACGATCGCTTCTAATTTTAACTATGAGAGGGAAAAGGCATATCACGCCCGAAAGTTATTTAAATGATAAATAAGCGTTCATAAACATTTTAACAATAAATCACTATAATTAATAATCTTGCAATCAGAAAAATGTTAGAAACGGCTTAAACGATTGCCCTCAATTTTAACTATAAGGGGGACAAGGTATTTCACTCCCGGAAGTTAGCTAAATAATTAATAAAGATTAATAAACATTTTAACAATAAATCACTATAATTAATGGACTAATAATCAGAAATACTTGAGTGAGGGCTTAAACTAATCCCCTCGACGTTAACTACTGGTAAATAACATAACTGAACTGAGAAAAGTTATTTAAACATTCAATTCAGGCTCATAAACATTTGAACAATAAAGCCCTATAATAAATCAACTAATAATCAAAAATACGGGAGTGAAGGCTCAAGCTCATCCCCTTAACGTAAACTACTAGTAAATAGCATAAATGCACTGGAGAAAGTTATTTAAACATCCAATAAAAGTTAATAAACCTTTTCACAAAAAATCACTATAATAAAACAACTTTTAAGTCATTTTCCTAAGAAATTGTGGAGGTAGAAATTAGACTACTTGACATTGTATGAAATTTGTATGCACCACAAATAACTATATAGTAAACCGACTAAATGGCAACCATCATTTAGATGTCATCCTCCAATGACGCCATAGTAACGATGAAACCATCGGCATGGGATATTAAGACTCCCATAGGAAGTCAGGGGGACAGGCGAACAGCTTACTGACTGCGCCATGTGTTACGTTATTTTTATCTACATTTTCAAAATACTAGCCAAATTCATGCGCGCCGCGCGCGTTATATGTGCTTTCAATTGGCATTCCGTATAACTTATAAGTCGGAAATCCTTTTCTTTCAATTTTGTGGCATCTTTAAGCATTGATGTAATACTGTAGGACATCTACTCTTAACAAACACAAAATTTTGTATATTATTGACATAATTTATTCTAATAGTCACTACCGACGGAGGATCGATGCTGCAACACATAATGAGAGAATCTGATAGCATGCCAAAAAGCAAGCTCGCGTAGCCCGCTTCGCTAGAATTGGGAAACGAGCTGAAGAACATAATCAACCGCGCGCAGGAACTAGAACAACGCGATGCCGTGAACGGCGAGTTTATAGCCCTAAAACAAGCAGTCTCGTATTCATGCGGGTCAATCGTCGCGATCATAATCGTCCTCGCGTTGGGTTGGAAATTCTGGCCTAGGGGAAGGGAGCCCCCGCTACTAATCAATAAAGAACTTTTTCCAGGTACACCATCGCAAGCGCTACTACCTTCAGCGGTACATTATTCGACTACCACAGAGAGAGTCATCACCCTGCCACACCGTCAATACGAAGCACTGGTTGAGAAAAATCAGAGCCGCAAGCCCGATCCTATAACATGTCATAAATAAAGAAAAAATATATATATCCATATCTATTGCATTATCAGTATATCATGTATCCAAGTATTAACAGACTCTATGTACAAGAAGAATATAATAAGAAGCGAGAGAGAAAAATCGTTAGGTTTAGCATTGTATTGTTAGGTACACTCACGCAGACACAACACTACACACGAATATTAAGACTGTAACATACACACATCATACCCTAGAAAGATGAATAATTTTGTTAACACTCCCGACCGCTCGATGTCAACCTTAGCCAATCCTAGCAGTATATAGACTTTAGTATCGAACTAACTCCAACGAATCCTAGCAGCAATTCTACGAACCTAACGCATCCTAACCCTAACATCAAGAAAAAAAAGGAAAATTTTTCTCCCGCCCCATCACTTGTTTCATCGCCCCGGAGGTCGATGTCGCGGCCCTCAGACGTGTTACGAGTGGTAGCTTCCAGAGAGAAAGCGCGTGCGGCCATGAACTCATACAGACTATCGAAGAACGAAGACACGTAGCCCAACACAAACTCCCGGTCAGCAATATGCCGAGCGTTGATAGAGGACGTCGAATGTCGAAGGTGCATGACATCAACCAATGCCAGTCAGCAGAACAGCGAATCCGCGAGGCACTGAATCACCGGCACGAGATCTGGACGTCGAATTAGGGGGAAGAAACGAAAAGCCGATGAACAATGATCCCCCACTTACGATCCCCAAGACAGGGATATAAAAACCAAGGGAAGCGCATCCAGAAGACAGAAAGAAAGAGAACGAAAGCGGGGTCAGAGGGAGGACGGAAGCGAGGTACGAGGGACGAGGACGGGCGGATAACGAATTCACGAGAGGACGTCGATCGGTTGCATCGAGGACGCGCGTTAGGATTATCTCTCTCGCGCCTATAAGTATTTTAATAAATAACTCAAGTATACTTTAACTCTAGTTGTATTTCACTGCATCATTTTGAGTCTCGGCTTGGAACGATACGAACACCTCAGAACCCTTCGTACGTGCGTGAACCGAGATAGGCTCACACGTAACACAATATATCTTTCCTTGTTTAAAGGCAGCAAATCAACTGTTCCGGGAAAATGATTAGAAACATCTTGTATAATAAAATGAGCATCATACCCACTAAGATTATGAAATACTACAGATATAATTCGTGAATCTTTATAATTAAGATTACAAGATGCATGAGCTGGTCCTCTATATGTTTTATCAAGGTGTGAATGATCATGAACTTTAATGCTAGTATTATTGAATGGCTTACAACATATATGACATGTTTCAGATTGAAAAAATGCAACATTTTGCTCTAATGTTAGCGTTTCCATAGGTTCTGCATTACAATATATATTTTCAATCAATTTTGCTATACATTTTAATTCTGTAGCGAACCAAAGAGCTGCATTTTTACCTCTATAGCTTCTATAATATGAAAGACAATCATTATAACTGCATTTTAAGTAATAACCAATACTAAATATTTCATGTCTTTGAAAAACAGTTGTATTACTTTCTTCATTTTTACACTCAATAACAGACTTCAATAAACATTCACAATCAGCATAAATTATAAAAGGTATTTCTTCTTTGTGTTTGTAATTTTTAAATTCTATGATATTTTTACCGTCTTCAGGTAGATTAATTCTACAGTTATTAAGTTGACTACAGTATATTTCATGTTTAGCTAGACTATTTGAATCATTAAAAAAGTGTAAACATCTATCACAAATATAACATTTTTCTTTATGATGTGAAAGGCTTCTCCCTACAAGTCTGGACAAGTTTTTTATGTAGACGTAATGAAATATTGTATCTTGAAACATTTCATTTTCATCACCCATATCTTCAATCAAAAGAAGATTTACATGGTTTAGTTTTTTACTAGATGTTAAGTATAATGGTACAATATTTTTACCATTAAGTCCAAAAACATTAACTGATATTTCAGAATTCTGTTTCTCAAATTTCTGTATTTGTCCTAAGGGAACAGGAAAGTCTATATTTTTCATATTTAGTTCTTCGGCGTGTGATAAATAATTTATTAATCTGTGAGGATTATTTTTTGTAGGTATTGGATGTAAAGCTGCTAAAATAGACCACTTAAAACACTAATTATCACTATTTTGTACGTTAACACAAGCCTTCTTGTTTTGATTAAATTTTGGCAAAGGAATGTATGAACTACCACTACGCATAGGATTATATTTATTTATATTAATCTGAATATTTAGTATGGAGTACAGAGACCAACCTGAATCTCTATCTTGAAATTCTTCAATGTCAGATGTCAGAGGAGTTTTAATATTCTCATTGAACCATTGCTCAAGATCTGTTGAAAGAAAAATTTCAACATTTTTTGTATTAAAATGCTTTTCTTCAATTTTTTCTTCTTTTTCACCATTGCTGTTTAACTCTTGTTTGTACTTACATAGAAGAACTGCGTTAATTTTTAAAGCATCAATATAATTTTCTTTAAATAATTTTTTTACATAACGAGTAAATAAAATTTTGACATCATCTAAAAAAGAATGGACATCAATGTGCGCAATATTTGCAACGATACTTGTCCGCATACGTTTTCCAAAAGCACTATCAACGTCTATCCAACGTACTCTATTTTTAATTGTTTGCTGTGCAACTCCTGCACCTCGTTTTAATAGAGTATCTAGTCTAATAATAAGGCATATAAGTCGTCCCATTGCATGTAAAATACTTTGCTTCTATGAAACTACTAAATTATTATATTTAAGAATACGTTTCAAATTTTTTTTAGATGAAAGACAATGTTTTTTGCATCGGTTGATTGTATTTATATCCACGTTCTGTGCACAAACTAAGTCTACACCTTTATTTAACAGGTGCACTTGTTCAAGACACTCACTTATAATTTCTTCAGTCATAGTTTCTATCTTGAATTGGTAAAGTTAAAATGAATACTGATGATTCACTGTAGACTACTCACGCTTTTATAAAGAATTGCAATAAACTGGAGGGAATAACTTTATCAGCCTTGTTACTCATTATATGAAATTTAAATTTACGCGGTCAGGGTGAATACTACTTTACCATCACTCACTAAGTGATTGTATCGATAGCTAAGGCGTATATATATGTACAAGTACATATAGTCGAATAGACCGCAGGAGTAACCTTTAAGGTGCGATTTCATGGTAGAAAAGTTGTCGCTCTGTCGCTGTGTGTATATATAAAAATTAATGCAATTCTTCTATGTTAGTACAAACAAGAGTTAAATATATAGTTCAAAATTAATGCAGTTCTTCTATGTTAGTACAAACAAGAGTTAAATATATATATGAAAAAAAAATTGAAAAAAATTTTTTTAATATAAATCGTAATATTTTTATTTAAAAATAATATTCTAGTTACAAATATTAATAATACCCACATTTTTTAAGAATAATTAATTATTTATTTATACTTTTGACTTTCCTCTTCAAATTCATCTGTCAACGTATCAAAAAAATTATCTACATTAAAGTCAAAATTTGATGAGTGGGGAGGAGAGGTTGTAGAATGTAAACAAAAAGATGTTGGGTTTGGTTCATCTTGCTGTTGTAGTTGTTCTGACAGTTGATTCTGTTGATATTCTATCTAAAATAAAACAAATGTTAATGAATGTTATTTTATTTTAAAATTAAAATATTTTGAAAATTCTATAAACAATAAATACCTCTGCTATTTCTTGAATGATTGATTTTGCTGCTTCCTCTTTCTGAAATGATTGAAATGTTATTTTATTTTACTTTATGATTAGATCATTTTTAAAATTCAGTAAAAATAAATACCTCTATTATTTCCTACATAATCGATTGAGTAGCTTTCTGATCTGAGTGTGACAGATCATTCTGTTGATCATCTAGCTATAAATGAAAATTTATTAGATTTATTATTATCTAATTCCATAATTAATTAATATTTTAATAATTTTATATAAAATAAATACCTCTTGAATTTCTGGTGCGTCATATTGCACTGCTTGGTCTTTTTGTAATATAATATCTTTAGTATAAAATTCTTGTTGTTTCAGTTCCTACAAATAATTTAAACATATTACTATCTATACGTTATGTCAACTTCTTTTTTAAATTTATAAGAATAAATGTTAAAACAAAAATTAAAAATCAAAATGAAATAAATTAATAGTTATATAGTAAAACTTAGTTCTGCAAATGGTGGTAACGGAAGATCACATATTTTACGAGGATCTCTCCGGAAGTGTGTGACTGTGACTTCACGCGTTCCGTGCTGCGGTGCCACCGATGATTTTTTTATCCTGTAAATTGAAATCATTTTTGTTAATCTATTCACTCACTCACTAGTGTTCGCGATCAGAAACTGAACTAGATTGAACTACATTCGTCACCGAATTCAAGAGTCCCTTATTATCAAAGTACTAGTTTGTAAATATAATGAAATACTTTAGGTGTCCTATTACCTTCCAAAGATTTCCTATAGCATTAGTACTATAGGTTTGAGAGAGGTCACTAAATTCATTACCAACTTTTATTTAAGACTAACTAGTTTTATATCTATAGAAACAAATTTTATAAATAATTGTTAACAAAAATATAAAAATTATAATGATTGAAAACTAATTTTCTATTGAAAAATAATATGTTGAAAGGAGCTGTTGCTAAAAATAGATGATTTAGCTGTAAAAATGCTGTAAACCTTTGAAATTTGAATGTATCTAGCTAAAGAATTTCCTGTTGAAAAATAATACGTTGAAATGAGCTGTTGCTAAAAATAGATGATCTAGCTGTAAAAATGTTTGAAACCTTTGAAATTTCAATGTATCTAGCTAAAAATTTCCTGTTGAAAAATAATACGTTTTAAAGGAGCTGTTGCTAAAAAATAGATGATCCAGCTGTAAAAATGTTGGAAACCTTTGAAATTGAACGTATCTGCTAAAAAATTTCCTGTTGAAAAATAATACGTTAAAAAGAGCTGTTGCTAAAAATAGATGATCTAGCTATAAAAATGCTGGAAACCTTTGAAATTTAAATGTATGTAACTAAAAAAATTCTAAATATTGTTGACTAGGCTAAAAAAATCTCTGCTTAAAGTTGAGTTTTCGATGTGAGCTAAAAATTGATGAAAGTCTTCTTCCTGTAACTAAAGAAAAAATATCTTATAAAATTTAACAAAATTTATAGTTACCTTTCACAACATATGCCCCATTATTCCATGTAGTTGCAGAATTTTATGCAACATTTGGAGCGGTAGATAAGCGCGGAGCTCAGTCTCCTTACGCTTGCTCTTCACTGAGCCACCATCCAGATTAAAATGAGCTCGTGAAAATGGGATTGCAGTGAATCGTGCCACCTCACCGCTGAAATCGTGGAGGGGTGTGGGGTGAACTATCTTATTGTAGTGGGGACTTCGTTTGCTATAGCTAAGTGTAATAAGTGGGGCTGCGGTGACTCGCCACCTCGACGCCGAAATCATTGAGGGATGTAGGGTGAACTATCTTATTGTAGTGGTGACCTCGTTTGCTATAGCTAAGTGTAATAAGTGGGACTGCGGTGACTTGCCGCCTCGCCTCCGAAATCGTGGAGGGGTGTAGGATGAGGTGTTCTTATAAGCTTGCGTAACAATACGAATCAATTAGTCAAAAAAATCTTTCTTAATAAGAACTTCTAATAAAGACATAGTGCTGTAAAGCTTATGCTATATTCCTAATACAGCTATAATACCATAAAAAGTGATTTTGTGTGTGCTTTTGTAATAAACTATTTCAATAAAATATTTTAGTGCAGTGAAATGCTACTTAAAACCTATAATTTCAAAAGATCATTAAAAATAGTCTGCAAGAAACGTTTAATAAAGTTATTATTTAAGGTGTGAAAAAATTATATATTATTTTTTATTTTATAAATTTTAGTTTTTATTTAATTAATTCTCATCCACAGCAAAATGGAAGTAGTTATGGATTTTAAGGGATTTCGTGGAAACAACAATTAATTCATATGTAAAGAATTAGCTCCAGTCAATGTACAAACGGATAGTAACAAAATAGTTAAAATGGTTATAAAATCACCATGTAAATGGTATGAATTGAACAAAAAATCTCAAAAAACTAATTTATGGTTACAAGATTATTTACATGGCTTAGATTGGAATTATGGAGAAGATACACACGAAGATTTAGTAAATGCTTTAGAAGAACTGCCTGAAATGGCAAAGAAAATCACAATTTATGTAAAAGGTATACAAAAAAAAGACTGGCTTCAATCGTTTGCAGTAATCATAATGTTCAAATAGTGAACCTAGAAGATCCTGGCTGTCCAAAAATTGGAAAATTAAAGTCCTATGTGGATGATAGTGAATCGTGTGATGTGCATTTGAATAAAAAATAAATAAGTTGCTGTGCTGTGCAGTGTGTTTTACTTTTAAAAAATTGGATCCTGCAGAACTCCATTTCTACAGAAATGTCTGTAAAGAGTGGATTAATATCTGATATTATAGATCAATTTAATTTAATAATATTAGACGAAAAATTGTCAGAAGAAGTACAAAAGCAAAGAATTTTTACTAGCAATAATGGGGAGGAGGAGCCAAAGGAAGGTGGTGGGGAGCAGATACAACCAGATAAGAATTACGAATACAGTGAGGAGCAAGTACAGTCATATGAAAATTATGAATCCATGGAAATTGACTAGGTGGGGATAGAAAGAAGCGCTGGAGTGCTTATAAAGTGAACGCTCCTAGTGCCAAGACATCAGTTACGCTCACTCTACTCTACTTTACATAAAATAGTCTTGCAATTACACTTAAATAATGGAAGAACTCAATATTGCAGCACGTTCTTCTAACTTTTTACGTTGTAAGAAATTAAAAGATTTAATTGTCAATGAACAGTATGAAGTGACTAAAATAAAAATAGTAACTACAAAATATGGGAAAAAAGCTGTGGTAGAATTGAACAACAGTTTCGACATCTTCTTACCAAAAAAAGCTAGTGATTTATTGGTAAGCAATGAAACTTTATATAATCATCTTCAAGAAGAAATTCATGAAAAAGAAGTTAAATTAAAATATCTTGGTCGCTTTGCAGTAGAATTCATATAACTTTTTAATCTAAATAATAAAATTGTAACAATCAGTTTATACATTTAAAACTTAATATAATATCACAATGTGCTTTTATATTACTTTTATAATACATTTTATACATTTACACATAGCTATTTTTTATATGTTTAATATACCCTTAGTTTCAATTTTGTAATATTCTTTTATATCAGTTCTAAACGATTTCAATCTTATAATTTTTATAATTTACAATTATTTTGTACCAGTATATTCACACATTTAACACATAATATAAAATCATAATGTACTTTTATATTGCTTTTATAATCCGTTTTATATATTTACGTATAGCTATTTTTATATGTTAATACATTAAGTCTCAGTTTTATAATATTTGTTATAGCCTTTCTAAACGATTCTCTATATACCTATATATTTAACTATTATATAATATCAGATTTAATTTTGTATTACTTCTATATTACGTTTTAACTATTGTATTACTATGTATTAATCTTTATAAGTTATATATTTCATATTATAAATAAAAACTAATCGATTTTTATTTCTATTGTATTTTTTATTGTAAGTCTAGAACTCACATTTTCATCTAAAATTATAATTAAAGTTTAATTTTAGTAAAAAAGTTATAATTCAATAAAAAAATTTTATAATTTTTTATATAGAGTGAAAATATTAGATATATTTTAATAAAGTTTTGTTGAAATTGCAATGGAAATTATCATTCAATAATAATTTATTGTACAATTTATTCTATTGTATACAAAGTAATGATAGTTTTATGAATTTAAACAACGTTATAAAACTTTTAAACATCTTAACTTTTTCAGAACAAAACTTTTATTAACTTTAACGATGGGTAATAAACACACATCTATTTCAAAAATGATTTTACATTTTATGTAAAGTATATTACATACTTTGATAAAGTATTATAAAATAATGATAAGAATGAGAGGTATTCAATATGTTTCACACAACTTATTTATTTCATTGACTCTGTCGTCTTATCATACATAACAAAAGTTTGAATATCTTTTCAATTTGTAGTTAATATTAAAATAATATAATTTAATACTCATTTATATTCATTTTATTATATATGTAAAGGAATATTACTCAAGACACATGAGACATCCCGATGGTTGCTGGTAAATCAATCTGATCGATTACCATCAGGGGGAAATCGGCCGCGATCGGTATGGTAGATGAAAACCGGTTGGTACTGCAGGCGCATGCACTACCGGCCGGGGAAATCTCGGTCGCGATCGGCATGGTAACTGAAAACCGGTTGGTATTGCAGGCGCATGCACTACCGGCCGGGGAAATCGGTCGGTATCGACTGTTGGTAAGTTAGCGAGGAGTAAAACCCGTGGTCGGCAAGGTAGGGAGGATAAAGTGCCAGAAGCCCCATAGCCCATACTACTCTTGAGTAAGAAGATGCGCAGGAAACTCCTTAAGCAGTGGAATAACAAGAAAAAAACTACTAGGCCAGGAGCAGTAGATTTTCACATGGATGCGTTCTGACGTAGATTATCTTTTTTGGCTATAGCTTCTCCATAACATATAAAACGAAAATATCGGGGTGCACCAAAAAAAAAAGTTATGCAATTTGCAGGAAAAATCGAAACGTGAAAAAATACGTCAAAATCATGGTTTTTCTCATATATTATTGAAAATAACTTCTTAACGATGCGTTTTAGAGAAAATATTCATAGGGCCAAAGTTGTTTCCCATGAAATTTTCTACAAGGTCGAGTTGAATCAAAAAATGGAAATGCAATAATTATATTGCAAAATAGCAATAAACGCGCAAAAAAAGCATGAAAAATAGGGTATTTTTGAAGCACTTGTAGAATCGTTAAGGGCCGGTCCTATTCTTTTGAAAATTTGTATGTAAGTACTTCAAAGCAATATAAATAAAGCCCCCAAAGCTGATTTCAATCAGTCGAATAGTTTTCGCACAACTCTTTTGTTAACTAAACTCGGTGGAAAAAACACTATTTTTTTGCATTAATGCCAGAGCCAAACCGATTATTTAAAATCGGTCCTGATTTTTTTACGTACTCATAATGTTCCCAACTATCGCCTGGCATCATCAGAATATCAATTTTATAATTATTAACAACTTTTTAAGCAATTTTAAATGCTCGGAAATTTTTTTCCTTATAAATAATTACTTTTACGCTGCCATTTTGCAAGTAAAAAAATATCATAAACACACATAAAGAAAGTTCTTGCAATTGTCTTTCATTTAAAACCACGCTGGTCTCGATTCAACGTATAGATCGTCACATATAAGTCTCCAAAGATGACGAGTGCTTATCGTTAAACTATTTGCTTTTTAACAACAATCAAAATTGGTCTTGTTAGGATATTACAAGAACTCTTTTTATACAAATTTCTGAATTCATTGGACACGTTCTTTTAGTAATAAAAAAATAATAAACATTGCGAAGTTGGATGTCGGGGCATGAAATTCAGGTAAAGGAGAATTCCGAAACCGCGCCTTCAAAATGAACGCGTGATCTAAACTTGTCGTATCTCGGCTTCTATAACTCCAAATGTGATCATTTTTTTTTAAATCGATATGCCGAAATGAGAGGAATACGATTAGGTAGGCTTCGACCCCCAATTATTAACCGTTATTGTCATATTGTTGTTAAAATAAATTATTATTTTTAAATGTTGCAAAAAATTTTATATTATTAAAAATATCGCTGAAGAGTGAACATTATTAACTGTAGACATGTATTAATTTAAATAATTTTGCACTATCCACACTATTAGTTTAAATAATGGTACCTGGTATAATGCGTTTGCAAATAGGACACGTAATGACTGAATTTCCCATAATTTGTCTCATTGGACCTTTTGTACAAATTACAGACAATTATTATTGTGATATATAATATCTTGCATACTTATGATTTGAGAAGACCTTAAATTTTCACCGGGATTTTAATGTATTGTAGGGACAATAAAGTCATTACGGCGACCATCGAACGAGTAATTCCGCCAGGTTAAAGGACCAGGTCAAAATTTTATAATCTTACTGTAAATTTAGCCAGTTGAGAGGGAATTGTCCCCCCTCTACATATAGCAGAACGTATTTCGACCGTTATATATCTTTTGTGCGCAGGTATACGGTTGAAACATAAAAGGTTGCCTCCGTCGTAGGAAAGGTAGCCAGTTTTGGAATTGTTCTCGTGCGAGTATCATCGGCCTGAAAGACGAGTTTTAGAACGAAGAATCATCAAAAATATTGTATAGTTTGTAGTTTAATAGCTGTGATAAATAGTGCCAGTTTGGAGATTCGGAGCATCTGTTAATTTATTTCAAGCTTTTCGAAGTATTAGTTTATTTTATTTTATTTTATTAGTATTGCGAGAAATTGTAGACATAGAGTCAATCTTATATATCCCTAACTTTTATATCTAAACACTAGATGTCTCATTTATCTCATAATTAGAATTTTTCATCGTGAATATATAACTGACAACTAATGTTACAATTTATGTCTGAGATAAAATTTAAATGTATTATATGTATTTTCTATATCTGTTATTCATTCGTTATATATAATTTTCGTTAGCAAGAACGATTGTAATAAAATAAACTTTTATATTATTACAGAGTAGAATGGACGAAGATACTGGAATCTGTATTTTATGCGACAAACCTTACACGAGTAACGACAAGACACGGCAAGTGCAACAACAAACTATAAAAAATTATATACAAGCAAGTATCAGAAGACAGGATGGAAAACATTTGAAATTGAGGAGATATTGTTCTATTACTGTTCATGAGAGTTGTGCGAAGACTTATACAAATGACCCAAAAATTTTAGCCCAAATACGTAAGTTAGAAGCCTCGACATCACCGGCAACTAGTTCTGTTGCGGAATTCGATTTTAAAAACCGATGCTTTATATGTGGAGAAGATGCATCGGATACATTTATAGAAAAACAGAAAAAGTATTCTGCAAAACAGCGAAATATCATTCGAATGGTTCACAGTAGTGATGTAAAACAAACTCTTTTGAATAACTTTAATAATTCCACACATAAGTTATGTATTACTGTGATTTCCCGCATTACTCCTGTGATTGATTTGAAAAATGTAGGCGCAAGATATCACGATAATTATAATAAGGAGTTGTATAACACACTTAAAAAGAGTAATGAAGTCGAAGATTCAAATACTGCGAAAGCTGCTTAATTCATAAGTGAATATATTCTTGCAAATAAGGAAGAATGTCAATTTAGTATAAAAGCAATACTGCAAAATTTTGATAACGACGAATGGGCCAGCATGAAATATCTAAAAAAAACATTTATTTAATTCTTTTGGAAATGACATTATAATACATTCGTCTAAAGACGGACCTATTTTAACTTTTACTGACATGAGTAGTAAAATTTTGACAGAAAATTGGTATAAAAATAAAAAAAACAACGAGAAGGAAGAGCGTATACGACTGGTTAAAACTGTTTTAAAAATAATTTTAGAAGATATTAGATCAGTAGTTTATGACGTAAATTCGTATCCCGCTCCAGATTGTTTTCTTGAGAATGTCAATAATTGTATACCCGAAACTTTGAAAATTTTAATAGATGAAATTATATTAAAAAAAAAGTCCAGCACAAGAAGTTATGAACCAAAAATTACATCTACAGCTCACGCCATAATAACAGCTTCTCGTCCAAGATCTTTTGTATCATCTATTCAAGTCGGCTTGAGAAATATGCTTAACAAAAAGTATGGTTCAAAAGATCTTATAAAAATTTTAAATTCTTTAGGATTATGCTGTTCATATGAAGAAACACAATTATTTGAAAGTTCAGTATTAGCTTTTCCGCAAGAGACGAATTATGATGATACATATATGCAGTTTGTTTTTGATAATGCGGACCATAATATTAACACTATAGATGGGCGTAACACTTTCCTTGCCATGGGTGGCATTCAAATTCTTACTCCACAATCTTCAGTTTCTTCCATTAAATCTATCGACAGATTATCCGCACGGACATCTTCTGTTGTCCTTGGAAAATACGGTAAAATTGATTTAGAAGTCTTTCACAGGCCCTCTCGTTCGGGAATGGAACATATCATTGTTCAAGATTTAAATAAAATAAGCCCTTTATCTCTCGATATACAGATATCTAAAACAGATTTTTTGTGGATCTTTGGAAAACACCGATACTCACTTGATTTTCCAGGCTGGAATGGATTTATGGAGTCTATAACAAACGATCTCAATTATGAAAAAAGTAGAATTACTTTTTTGCCATTTGTTAATGCTCCACCGAGCAATTATGACACTATTTATACTGTTCTTCAGCAAGCCCGCATAAAATCTCAGGAGATAAACCAAAAACATACTTTTGTCACATTTGATCAACCTCTGTACTATAAAGCGCGAGAAATACTAGAATGTTGTAAAGGGGAATTATCATCAGTAATTGCCAAATTAGGCGGGTTCCATTCACTAATGTCTTTCATGAGTGCTATTGGATTCATAATGAACGGAAGTGGCTTGAAAGAACTTTTTTGTAAAATTTTTGCAGAAAATTCAGTTGATAAAATTTTAAATGGCCATGCTTACTCAAGAGCTGTACGGGGGCATATCCTTACTCATTTAGCCTTGGGAAAAATAATGTTATATTCCTTTGATTTAATAGATAATGAAAATAGAATTTTAGATGATAAACTCTGTTCTGGAACAAATACATTAAATGAGATAAATGATGAAGATTATCTCAAAATTTATGACAAATTTCTAAAACATGTTGAACAAATCAAACGGCGAGGGTCAACTGCTAAATTATGGTTGCAATATTTTGATATGGTTACAATAATGAGACAATTTATAGAAGCTGAGAAAATGGGTAATTGGAATTTACATTTAGAAAGTATAAGAAAAATGTTACCATTTTTTCATGCAAGCGGGCGCTACTTGTACGCGAAATCTTGTCAACTTTATTTACAAGACATGCTAAATCTTGAACAGAAAATGGATCCGTTAGAATACGAAAAATATACAAAAAAAGGCTTTTTTACTATCAAAAGCTCTGATAAATTTTGGAGTGGCATTTGGTCTGATATGTCCATTGAATAAGTACTTATGCGTTCAATGAAAAGCAGTGGAGGACTCACACACGGCAGGGGCATAACCGATTCTGTTTTGTCAAAATGGATTTTGACAATGCCCTTTCTCGTTGATATTAGTAATTCAATGCAAACATTTTGTAACGTATCTTTCGCTACCTCAGAACAGCACGTTGATGCTCGTCCTTCGTGCATTAAAGAAGATACCTCAGCTTTGACGTTATTGTTAGATTTTTTTTCAATTAATCAACCTTTTCCAGTTTGCGATGCCATTGTTTCACTTAGTTCAGGAATAAAAGGCACTGAAAAAATCAATTGTCACAATGCTTTGGAAGTTGGTTTGAAAATGATGGATAAAATTGTTGGAAATAATTTCAGTCAACTTAAATTTCAAAGAAAAGATCGAGTCGTGCCACTTCAAGATGTACATTGTATTAAAATAAGAAATGAAGATGTCAGCATTAATCCTACATTAATATTTCAAAGGATTGCTGTAGCAATGGAGGGTAAAACTGAATTAAAAGATTGTTTTGCATATGAACTAGCCCCCTATCCACTTTCAATTTTTGACAATGGTATAATGCGCAAAACTGAAAAGTCAAAATTATACGATTACTTTCAACCAATTTATGAGGAGCCCTTCTTGCAAAATTGTATTCATATTATTGACGGTGGATTTTTATTGCATAAAGTCGTTTGGCCACAAAAAGAAAGCTAAAATGTTATTCTGGATCGATATGTAAGCTATGTTAAAAAATACTATGCTCCAAATAGTTTTATTATATTCGATGGCTATCCCGAAAACTTGATAAACAGCACTAAAGGCGCAGAAAGACAGCGACGACAGGCTAGACAACAGTGTACAGAAATCCAATTTAATTTATCGATGAATGTTACAGTATCTCAAGAAAAACTTTTTTCAAATGAGAAGAATAAAAATCGTTTTATTTTACATTTACGTCAAAAACTAGAAGCATTTGCTTTTCGCACTAAACAAGCTGACGAAGATGCTGATGTTCTTATCGTCGAAACCGCTATAAATGCAACCACTGGAGAAAAACCAGCCGTAATCGTAGCTGAAGATATAGATGTATTAGTAATTTTAACAATAAGAGTGCCTACGGATAAAAAAGTATAATTTTTGAAACCAAGTAGAGGAAAAACGGCTGAGAGATTGTATGACTCTAATACTTTTATGAATACATCTTTAAAACCTTTAATTGGATTTATTCACGCGTTTAGTGGTTGTGATACGACTTCAGCTTTCTATAAACAAGGAAAAGGAAAAATTATTAAGCTGCTAGAAAACGATTCTTCTTTGATTAATAAAGCGTTAATTTTTAATACACCATGTTCTACAGCGCAAGATATAGAAAATGCAGGTCAAACAATAATTTCGGCTATGTATAGTGGCAAAAAGTCCAGAAATTTAAAGTTAAGTGAACTACGATACTTATGTTTCAAAAATAGTTCAACTAAAAAGACATTTAATTTAGCAATGTTACCACCAACCGAATCTGCGGCAACACAGCACTCATTTCGAGTATATTTCCAAGTACAGCAATAACTTGGAAATACCTTAGATCCAACACAATGGGGTTGGGAAATCGAGGAAGAGAAGCTGCAGTCAATATATACAAATGGTCTATTAGTACCTGAATATATTTTGAGGAATATTAGTTGTAAATGTGCAAAAGGGTGTACCAAAACATGTAGTTGCGTTAAACATGGATTAAAATATTCGGATTATTGCGCAGGATGCCATGGCCAAAATTGTAAAAATACTTATGAAGCTATAAGAAGTTGCAATATAGAACTTGAAGAATCTAATGAAAGCGAAATTAATACAGATACAGATGAATTCGAATTAAATATTGAGATAGAGAGCCCAGTTCTGGATGATCTTGAGGATGATTCTGTCTGCGAGAGTGATAATGATGACGATGAGATAATGGCCAAAAAAAAACGAAAATTATTATAATATATATATATATATATATATATATATATATATATATATATATATATATATATATATATATATATATATATATATAGATATATATATATATATATATATATATATATATATATATATAAATTTAATAAATAACGGTTACAAAATTATTCTTTTTGTTTTTTCTCATACCTACTATACATTAAGAAAAAAAGAATAAAAATAAAATTTTTATCTATAAAAGTATAGTTAATGCAAAATTATTTAAACTAATACATGTCTACAGTTAATAATGTTCACTCTTCAGCGATATTTTTAATAATATAAAATTTTTTGCAACATTTAAAAATAATAATTTATTTTAACAACAATATGACAATAACGGTTAATAATTGGGGGTCGAAGCCTACCTAATCGTATTCCTCTCATTTCGGCATATCGATTTAGAAAAAAAATGATCTCATTTGGAGTTATAGAAGCCGAGATACGACAAGTTTAGATCACGCGTTCATTTTGAAGGCGCGGTTTCGGAATTCTCCTTTACCTGAATTTCATGCCCCGACATCCAACTTCGCAATGGTTATTATTTTTTTATTACTAAAAGAACGTGTCCAATGAATTCAGAAATTTGTATAAAAAGAGTTCTTGTAATATCCTAACAAGACCAATTTTGATTGTTGTTAAAAAGCAAATAGTTTAACGATAAGCACTCGTCATCTTTGGAGACTTATATATGACGATCTATACGTTGAATCGAGACCAGCGTGGTTTTAAATGAAAGACGATTACAAGAACTTTCTTTATGTGTGTTTATAATATTTTTTTACTTGCAAAATGGCAGCGTAAAAGTAATTATTTATAAGGAAAAAAATTTCCGAGCATTTAAAATTGCTTAAAAAGTTGTTAATAATTATAAAATTGATATTCTGATGATGCCAGGCGATAGTTGGGAACATTATGAGTACGTAAAAAAATCAGGGCCGATTTTAAATAATCGGTTTGGCTCTGGCATTAATGCAAAAAAATAGTGTTTTTTTCCACCGAGTTTAGTTAACAAAAGAGTTGTGCGAAAACAATTCGACTGATCGAAATCAGCTTTGGGAGCTTTATTTATATTGCTTTGAAGTACTTACATACAAATTTTCGAAAGGATAGGACCGGCCCTTAACAATTCTACAAGTGCTTCAAAAATACCCTATTTTTCATGCTTTTTTTGCGCGTTTATTGCTATTTTGCAATATAATTATTGCATTTCTATTTTTTGATTCAACTCTACCTTGTAGAAAATTTCATGGGAAATAACTTTAGTCCTATGAATATTTTCTCTAAAACGCATCGTTAAGAAGTTTTTTTCAATATTATATGAGAAAAACCATGATTTTGACGTATTTTTTCACGTTTCGATTTTTCCTGCAAATTGCATAACTTTTTTTTTTTTGGTGCACCCCGATATTTTCGTTTTATAAGTTATGGAGAAGCTATAGCCAAAAAACATAATCTACGTCAGAACGCATCCATATCTGAATGACTATGGGCTTAATGCTCCTGGCCTATACATAAAGGGTCTCATTTCTATTAACCAAACCTTGCTCATTAAATTTTAGTAATGGCAACAGATACAACTGTCCATTACTTATTTTCTTCGCAGTAATTAAAAATAATTGAAATAAGAATACAGATTTACTTAAAAAGGATAAAAGGAAGTTGCAGGCATAAATTGAATAATAGTAAATTACGCACCTAGGAAGTAAAAGTAAAGAATGTCACAGATCGCATGTAAATTGTCATCCGAACCGAAGGCTAAACATGTGATCTGAGGCATTCTTTCTTCGCTGCCGTGGTGCGTATACAATTTATCACCGCACTGAGGCCGAAAGAACCACTTTCGCTTCCGGCTCAAAAACGCGAATGTTGTAGGTTCGGCCTAGCCAGGCAAAAAAATTGTATACGCACCACGGGAGAAAAATTGGTAAACACACATCTCGTGTTTTGCACCCCCGCCTTCGGCTCGGGTAGCAATTTACACGAGCTGTGGATATCCAAGTTTTTTCCTCTCTAGTTAAGGTATTTCGGTAGGTAAATAAATTGTGTTTTCATAGAGAATCTCGATCGGCGCAATCGTGTTGAAATAAGAATGTACTTTTCATTGTTATACGCAGCGGCGGCTATTTATCACAACACCTACCGCTTGAACTTTTCGTGGAATTATCCTGAAGAGATGGGAACGACAGAAGTAGAATAAATATAAAAAGCAAACTGACTTCTACGCAAACGTTGCAATGGAACTGCTAGATGGACTTAACAGGTACTTGCGTCTCGTATGACACTTTTTCAAAGTCCTGATGCTTCTTGAACTATTTATATAATTGTTTTACAATAATGAGACGCCTGCAGATTGATTCATCATTAAATAAAGAAATTGTGTTTTCATAGAGCATCTCGATCGCCGCAATCCCGTTCAAGTATGGATATATTATTAACTCTTATTCGCGCCATAAGCCGTTTCTCGAGAATGGGTACACCTGAACTTTTCGAGGGCTTATCCTAAGGACATGGGACCGACCGAAACCGAATAAATATAAAAAAACCAACTGACTTCTAGCAAACATTGCAATGGAACTGCTAGATTAACAGGTACTTGCGTCACGTATGACCCATTTTCAAAGCCCTGATACTTCTTGAACTATTTATATAATTGTTTTACAACAATGAGACGCATGCAGATCGATTCATCAATGAATAAAGAAATTGTGTTTTCATAAAGCATCTCTATCGCCGCAATTCCATTCAAGTAAGGATAGACAATTAATGTTAATTCGCTGCGTGAGCTTTTTCGCGCCACTGGGCCCACTTGAACTTTTCGAAGGATTATCCCAAGGACATGGGACAGACAAAAATCGAAGAAATATAAAAAAACAAACTAAATTATAGCAAACATTGCAATGGAACTGCTAGATGGACTTAACAGGTACTTGTGTCTCGTATGGCCGTGTTTCAAAGTCCCGATACTTCTTGAACTTTTTATATAATTGTCCTACGATAATGAGAGGCACGCAGATCGATTCATCAGTGAATAAAGAAATTGTCTTATTCTACAGTATCTCGATCGCCGCAATCCCGTTCAAGTAAGAATAAACAATTAAAATTTATACTCGGCGTAAGCTGTTCCTCTTGTTTGGGCCCAGTTGAACTTTTCCAGGGATTATTCTGAGGTCATATGACCGACAGAAATCGAATAGAAGTAAAAAAACAATTTGATTTCTACGGAGATATTACAATGGAACTGCTAGATGGACTTAACGGGTACTTGCGTCTCGCCGTTTACCAAATGCTATACTCCTCAAACTTTTAATATAAATGTCCTACGATAATAAGACTCAGGCAGATCGATTCAGCATTAAATAAAGAAATTTGGTTTTCATAGAGAATATTCGTCGCCGTTATCTCGTTAAAGTAAGGATATATTATGAACTCTTATTAGCGGCGTAAGGTGTTTCTCTTGCTTGGGCCCACTTGAACTTCTCGTGGGAGTATCCTGAGAACATGGGGCGGACAGAAATCGAATGAATATAAAAAGACAAATTGACTTCTACGCAGACAATGCAATGGAAATGTGGGATTAATTTAAAAGGTACTTGCGCCTCTTATAACCCAAAGGCCTGATAATTCTTGAACTTTTTATTTAATTGTCCTACGATAATGAGACGCACACATGAATAGAGAAATTGTGTTTTGATACAGCATCTAGATCGCCACAGTTCCGTTCAGGTAAGGATACACAATTAATTTCTATTCTCGGACTAAGCTGTTTCTCTTATTTGGGCCCACTTGAACTTTTCGACATATTATCCTGAGGACATAGGAGCGACAGAAATCGAATAAAGGTACAAAAAGAAATAGACTTATACGCAAACATTGCAATGAAATGGCGAGATGGAATTAACAGGTACTTACGTATCGTATGGACCTTTTTTAAAGTAGTGATACTTCTCGAACTTTTTATTTAATTAACCTACGATAATGAGACGCACGAAGATCAAGTCAGCATTAAACAAAGTAATTGTGTTTCCATAGAGCATCTCGATCGTCCCGGTCACGTTGAAGTAAGATTGTACTTTTCACCGTTATATGCAGCGGCGGCTATTTCTGGCGGCAGCTCCAGCTTCAATTTTTCATGGAATTATCCTGAGCATATGGGAACGGCAGAAATCAAATAAATATAAAAAACCAAACTGACTTCTAGCAAACATTATAATACAACTGCTAGATGGAATTAACAGGTACTTGCGTCTCGTATGGCCCTTTTTCAAAGTCCTGGTACTTCTTGAACTTTTTATATAATTGTCCTACGATAATGAGACGCACGCAGATCGATTTATCAATGAATAAAAAAATTATGTTTTGATACTGCATCTCCATCGCCGCAATCCCGTTCAAGTAAGGATACACAATAAAAATTTATTCTCGGCGTAAGCTGTTTCTCTCGTTTGGGCCCAGTTGAACTTTTCGAGGGATTATCCTGAGGCCATGGGATCAACAAAAATCGAATGAAAGTAAAAAAACATTTTAACTTCAACGCAGACATTCCAATGGAACTGCTGATGAACATAACAGCTACTTGCGTCTCGTACGGACTTTTTCAAAAGGCCCGAGACATCTTGAACTTTTTATATAATTGTCATACGACAATGAGACTCTCGCAGATCGATTCAGCATTAAATAAAGAAATTGTGTTTTCATAGAGCATTATGATCGCCACAATCACGTTAAGTGAGAATATACTTTTCACCGTGCTGCGCAGCGGCTGCTATTTCTCGCGACTGGGCCAACTTGAACTTTTCCAGCGATTATGATGATGACATTGGACCGACAGAAATCGATTAAATATAAAAAAACAAACTAACTTCTACGTAAACATTGCAATGGAAATGCTAGATGGACTTAACAGCTATTTACGTCCCGTACGGCCCTTTTAAAAAGGCCCGACACCTCTTGCTCTTTTTATACAATTGTCCTACAACAATGAGACGCACGCAGATCGATTCAGTAATAAATTAAGAAATTGTGTTTCTGTAGAGCATCTCGTTTGCCGCGATCCAGTTCATGTAAGGCTAAACAATTAACCTTTATTCGAGGGGTAAGCTGTTTCTCCTGTTTGCGACAACTTGAACTTTTATAGGAATTATCTTAAAGACATGGGATAAACAGAAATCGAATGAATGTTTAAAAACCTTTTCAGTTCGACGCAGACATTGCAATGAAGCTGCTACATGGATTTAACAGGTACTTGCATCTCGTGTGGCCCATTATCAAAGCCCTCATACTTCTTGAACTTTTTATACAATTGTCCTACGACAATGAGACTAACGTAGATCGAATCAGCATTAAATAAAGAAATTGTGTTTTCATAGAGCATTACGATCGCCACAATCAAGTTAAGTAAGAATATACTTTTCACCATGAGACGCAGCGGCTGCTATTTCTCGCGACTGCGCTAACTTGAACTTTTCGAGGGATTATTCTAAGTACATGTGACCTACAGAAATCGATTAAATATAAAAATACAATCTGACTTCTATGTAAACGTTGCAATGAAACTGCTAGATGAACTTAACAGCTACTTGCGTCTCGTACGACCCTTTTCAAAAGGGCCGGCACCACTTGAACTTTTTATATAATTGTCCTACGACAACGAGACTATCGCAGATCGATTCAGCATTAAATAAAGCAATTTTGTTTTTATAGAGCATTATGATCGCCGCAATCAGGTTTAGTGAGAATGTACTTTTCACTGTGCTACGCAGCGGCTGCTATTTCTCGCGACTGGGCCAACTTGAGCTTTCTGACTTATTATCACGAGGACATGGGACCGTCAGAAATCGTTTAAAAGTAAAGAAACAATTTGACTTCGACGCATTAATTGCAATGAAACTGTTAGATAGACTTAACTGGTACTTGCGTCTCGTGTGATCCTTTATCAAAGTCCTCATACTTCTTGAACTTTTTATACAATTGCCCTACGACAATGAGACGCACGCAGATCAATTCAGTAATAAATAAAGATATTGTGTTTTCAGAGAGTATTACGATCGCCGCAATCAGGTTAAGTAAGAATATACTTTTCACCGTGATACGTAGCAGCGGCTATTGGTCGCAACTGCGTCAACTAGAACTTTTCGAGGGGTTATGCTGAGGACATTGCACCGACAGAAATTGAATAAATATAAAAAAACAAACTGACGTCTATGGATACATTGCAATGTAACTGCTGATGGACTCAACAGGTACTTGCGTCCCGTGTGGCCCTTTATCAAAGCCCTCATACTTCTTTAACTTTTTATACAATTGTCCTATGACAATGAGTCTATCGTAGATCGCATCAGCATTAAATAAAGAAATTGTGTTTTCTCAGAGCATTGCGATTGCCACAATCAAGTTAAGTAAGAATATACTTTTCACCGTGATACGCAGCGGCTGCTATTTCTCGCGACTGGGCTAACTTGAACTTTTCGAGGGATTATTCTGAGTACATGTGACCGAGAGAAATCGATTAAATATAAAAAAACAATCTGACTTCTACGAAACATTGCAATGGAATTGCTAGATGGATATACAGCTACTTGCGTCTCGTACAACCCTTTTCAAAAGGTCCGACACCACTTGCACTTTTTATACAATTGTCCTAAGACAATGAGACGCAGATCGATTAAGTAATAAATAAAGAATCACTTCAAAATTGACCAGGCATTGGGACTACAAAATGCCAAACTCTTCCATCGATACCTCGAAAGCATTGACAACGTCAGATTTTGACAACTTTTTCTACCTAGCTGTTGACACTCCTCAGAAATTTTCAATAATTTTGAAGAAAATAGAAAACCAATATGACACAGACACAAAAAACTCTGCGTACAGTTATCTAAATCACTAAGGAAATTAATCATAAACAAATGTAAAGCGAAGTTTTTGGTGAACTGCAGAGGGTGTGATATCTTTCCACGTCACATCGATAACCTACGTAAGTCCATAAAAACCCTTTCCTTTCAAAGTAAACACGTACAGGGTAAATTCGCACATTTTTCTGACTATTTCCAAAAAAAGATTTTAAATTTTGAAATCAGTGATCTTAACATACAAATCACATTCTTGAAAAAACGCATCGATAACATTACATCTAGCTTAAAACAAAAAACTACAGAAAAGTTTGTTTCTGATTTCCTAAAATATTATAACCACGCAATAGACTTCGTAAAGAACAAACACACACAAACACAATAGAAAAACCAATAATTTACTCTCCACTTTGATTAACGGTACGCCTCACAAATTTAAATTGAATAACAATGCCTTGTCATGTCATAACGACTGCTCTTCTTCATCCCCTAATCACAACAACAACAATAGCTTTATAGAAACCAAAAAGAAATGGTTAGTAAATTTATCTAACGTACAGTTACCGACTTTTGCAATCGATACCCTAAACTTTGGAGAAAAATTCAATTTTACGTTCCACCCAGATAGACGTACACTTTTTGAATATGTCAAAAATATAGAAATAAATATGCGAAACCTGGAAAACCACACGGAGAAAAACATAGAAATCAGGGATAATCTTTTGGCAGCCTTAAACAATTTTATACAGAAAGATAAAATCACACATATTAGTAAAATAGACAAAACAATAGAAGGTAATTTAAATAAAACTAAAGAATTTATCAAATTAAATTCTGACATATTCATCACTAAAGCCGATAAAGGGAACGTCACCGTCATCAGGAACAAGAATGATTATCTTAACAAAGTAGAAGCTGCTCTCGCGGATAGAAATTATTACTCTATCATAAAAAAATCACCTTTAAGCAAATTACAGAACAATATTTCTTCTCTTATCAAAGATTAGAACAATAAAGGGGTTTTCGACACAGACTCATGTTTTTCTCATGTATTACACGCAGATATTAAAAACGCAAACCTGGCGAGAGCATATGCCCTTGTTAAGATCCATAAGAAAGACAATCCCATACGAATTATAGTTTCTGCAATTGACAGTCCTACTTACGCTTTAGATAAAAGTTTATCATTAATTTTCACCAAATACTTTCCCCGGCCAAAATCAACAGTAAAAAGTAGCACTGAATTAAAAGAAATAGTAGATACCATAGACATCACGGACGAATTTGAGCTTTCCTCTTTTGACGTCGTTTCATTGTTTACAAACATCCCGTCGGATCTGATTATTCTTGCTATCTCAAAAAAATGGAAATACCTTAATAATAAAATAAACTTATCTAAAACAGAATTTTTGAAAGGAATAAAAATACTACTTGATTCTACGTATTTACAGTTTAATAATAAATATTACAAACAGACTATGGGTGCACCGATGGGTTTTTGCACGAGCCCGTGGTTCGCCGATATTACTCTCGAACTTTTGGAAACCTCGTGTCTTAACAAATACAAAAGTGAAGTCTTACTGTAAAAAGATATGTAGATGACTGTATTCTTATTACTAAGAAAGATAAAATGAATAAAATCCTCACTACATTTAATAGTTATAATAGGCATTTGCAATTTACAATAGAATATGAACACAACAACAGCATAAACTTCCTTGATATGAACTCACAAAAACAGATGATAACAAAATAATCACCAATTGGTATAGAAAAAACACAGCCTCTGGACGTTACATGAATTATTTTTCCCACCACCCACAGTCACAAAAAATAGCTATTATATACAACATGGTCGACAAATCTATAAAACTTTCTCATCCACAGTTCCATATCGATAACTTAAAAACAACCACACATTACCTTCAATGTAACAATTACTCTCCAGATATTATTAAAAAATATATTGGCATTAGACTCGACCAGATCCGTAAAAATAATAGTAACGTCGCAACTTACAACACAGCCAATAATACTAAATCAATAGTCTCTAAAACAAAAATGATACTGCCATACATAAAGAATTTAACTCCAAAAATTGACCGTATCCTCCGTACACACAATATAATTCCTATATATAAAACCATTAACAAGTTTAATCATTTGATAAGACTAGGAAAGGACCGTCTCGATTTATTAAACACGAATGGGATCGTTTACAAGATCAACTGCAATAACTGCTCTGCTACATACATCGGTATGTGTAAACGAAAATTAACGAAACGTGTGTACGAACATAAAAGAGCAGTCAAATTAGGCTCTGAAAATTCTGCATTCGTTGGCCATACACAGGACACAGGACATTCCATAAATTTTGATAAGATCAGAATACTAGACAAAGAATCGAACTATTTTAAACGCACTTTTTCTGAGATGATGCACATACACTTCTACAACAATACACTCAACCATATAGAAGATACCCATTTCTTAAAAAACGCATATAAAAAGACAATAGATACTATCAAGAAGCAACACATCTAAATTCATAATATTTACAATTGCCTTCTACGTGTTTACAACCTCTTTTCTCCATTACTTTACTGTCTTGTTTCGTACTGTAGGATCAGGTGAGCATGCGATTAAAGAGGTGGCACACCTAATACGCTAGAGTCTCCGCATTCTTATCGTATGAGTCTCGTCCACTACTCCTCATCGCTTGCGCTCCTGTTCCACCGGTGTGACCGAGGCAACCGCTATCCCTCACTCTTTCCCTTTCCCGACCCTTACCACCTCTTTCCTGTCTATCCTAACAGTTATTCATTACTCCTTAATTTTAATTTATCGTTAGTGCCATTTTGGAGTTGTCCTAATACAGTTGGGCATTTCCAAAATTGACTATATTTGCAGAACGTCATAAACTTTGTAAGTTCTTACCAGTACTTCATTGTTAAACAAATATTCTTTCATACACGTATTGTATTTCAATTCCTTAATGTTATTAAAAACTGTAATTGTATTTAATAGTGAATTGGCAACGTTGCGTTCATGAGGAGAAATTTAAACTCCTCGTAGACGAACTTAATATGTGTTAATATTGTTTTTATGGTATGTTTTTTATATATTATGTTTAATATTGTTTTTTGTTTATAAATCTACATATTTTATAACTATGCTTTCGCAGCCCTGATGAAGAAAGTTAAAAAACACTTTCGAAACGTTGGCGAAATAAATTCATCAAACAAAATTGGTTCGTCTCGAGTCCGTTTTTAACTCGTTAAAATAATTAAAACCTACGAACGTATTGCAAACACATAAAAATAAATAAAGAACTTGTGTTTCCATAGAACATCTCGTTCGCCGCGATCCAGTTCATGTATGGCTAAACAATTAACCTTTATTCTAGGAGTAAGCTGTTTCTCCTGTTTGGGTAAACTTGAACTTTTAAAGGGATTATACTAAAGTCATGCAATAAACAGAAATCGTAAGAATGTATAAAAACCTTTTGACTTCGACGCAGACATTCCAATGAAGCTGCTAGATGGACTTAACAGGTACTTGCGTCTCGTGTGGCCCTTTATCAAGGCTCTCATACTTCTTGATCTTATTGTACAATTGTCCTACGACAATGAGACTATAGCAGATCGAATCCGCATTAAATAAAGAAATTGTGTTTTCATAGAGCATTACGATTGCCACAGTCAAGTTATGTAAGAATATTCTTTTCACCGTGATACGCAGCGGCTGCTATTTCCCGCGACTGGGCTAACTTGAACTTTTCGAGGGATTATGCTGAGTACATGTGACCGACAGAAATCGATTAAATATAAAAAAAAATCTGACTTCTACAGAAACATTGCAATGGAACTGATAGATGAACTTAACAGCTGCTTGCGTCTAGTGCGACCCTTTTCATACGGCACGACACCTCTTGAACTTTTTATATAATTGTCCTATGACAATGAGACGCACGCAGATCGATTTAGCATCAGATAAAGAGATTGTGTTTTCATAGAGCATTACGATCGCCACAATCACGTTAAGTGAGAATATCTTTTCACCGTGATACGCATCGGCTGCTATTTCTCGCGACTGGGCCAACTTGAACTGTTCGAGGAATTATGCTGAGTATATGGGACCGACAGCAATCAATTAAATATAAAAAAACAAACTCACTTCTATGGAAACATTGCAATGGATCTGCTAGATGGACTTAGCAGGTACTTGGGTCTCGTACGGCCATTTTCAAAAGGCCAGACACCTCTTGAACGTTTTATATAATTGTCCTATAATAATGAGGCTCTCGTAGATCGATTCAACATTAAATAAAGAAATTGTATTTTCATAGAGCATTACGATCGCCGCAATCAGGTTAAGTAAGAATATACGTTTCACCGTAATACGCATGCGGCGGCTATTTCTCGCTTCTGCGCCGAACGCACGCAGGTCGATTCTGCAATAAATATAGACATTATTTTCTCATAGATCATCTCGATAGCCGCAATCCCGTTCAATGCAAGGATACACAATAAACTTTAATTCGCGGCAACTTTTAAAGCTGTTTTCGACTGATTATCCTGAGTACATGGGACTGACAAATCGAAAAAAAAAAATATTGAACCTTCAATAACATCGATAATAATCATATTTGTATGCTTTGGCATGCACTTTTGCATTGATAAAAGCTTGATACCCAAGAATTTGTAAGTCTTTTTGGTGATTTTTGAAAACAATATTGAATAATGAAAAAAATTACATTTCTCAACTTTGGCGGTTTTTTGAAAATTTACCATTAATTTTAGAGACTCCATTAAGGTCTACTTTTGTAGTAAATTTAATAATAAACAAAATTTCTCTTGCACTTTTTTGATAAAACCCACCAGAACCGAGCTATTTTGATAAAACAAAAAGAAAACAATTCTGAAATCGCTCATAAATTGTTAAATAACAAAAATAATAGTATATTACACAGGCGAGGGTGACAAACATGCGATCTGAGAGATTCTTTATGTGCTCCCATGGTGTGTAGACGACTTTTTTGTCCTCAGGCCGCAAAATGAATTTTTGCAACCCGTATAGAGTCCGCGAAATACTAAATGTAAGGTCTAGTCCACAAAATACATTTAGTATTTCGCGACCTTTATACGGGCCCCGAAAAGACAGTTTGCGGCCTTTGCACAAAAACATAGTATATGCTACCAGGAACGCAAAATGTTTCATTCTCAAAATGTATCATTGAGTGCGAGCTTTGGAGGCCTCGCTGCTCTCAGCCCCAAAGCTTGCAGTCGCCGAGAATGATACATTTTACGTTCTTGTTGCATAATGTACTATTTTTGCCTAGCGAGGCCGAAAAGACAACATTCGCGATCAGGCGCCTGCAGCGAAAGTGGTACTTTCGGCCCACTAGGCAAAAAATATACTAATTAAATGCACCTGGTTCAAAGTCAATTATTCTATTGAATAATATTTATGACTTTTCGAAAGTAGTTCGTACTTGGTTATAATTCTCTTAGTCACTTGTACTTGTCGAAGCTAAATATAGATTCAGTAGATATAGAAAAATTTTTGGGGAAAGAAGCTATACGCATGCCTCCGAGTGCGAGTTGACCGCGCCAGCGCTCCGATCCTTCTTCTGTTGTAAACTCAGGCACGCGTTACGGCAATCTGACGGGTAAGCGCAATCGGACGAAGGTAGAACAATGCGAACCTCTTCTCCCGTCGGCGACCCAACGACAATATCTTAATCACAAACATCAATGGTAATCGAATACGTAAACGTAAATGTGTAAGATGAAAGGATTTTTATTTTTCTCAGAGACTGATTTATGAGACAACGAAATTGTATTTGCACTGGAAGGGATAATATAAATTGTATTCATTTAGGTATTTCGTGATTTGAGTATTAGAGATCTTTTGAAGTACCTTGGAGAGAAAGCACAATAGCGCAGTGGGACGTAATTCCGAAACAGAAGACGGTGTTACGAACTTCTTCAAAACAATCAATTGTTCTTTCTTCCAGGAACCTGGAAAAATGCCTTGGGCAAAAGGTAGTTGAAATTACGCACTAAAAAGTCATCAATAATCGGTAGTGCCTTCAACACCACCTTTTGGGAAATATAGTCCACCCCTCTCGCCTGTAAGGAGAAGCGTGAGATGACAAGTATCATATCATTAATATTTATCTGAGTGTTCGATAGGAGAAATGGAGGTACCAGAAAAAGTGGGCATTCAGCTCCCCGGATGAAAAACCATAAAGCTGCTCCTTTTTATGCCTTGGCAGGAGGACAAGGTTGCGCATCTTCCATATATTCTTATATTCATCAAGAGCGTCTGTAAGATGTCTATGAAGGAAGGAATTACGTTCTTGTTCTATGCGCTCGTCGACTTCGCTACTGAGTCGAAGAAACTCATCGAAAAGCACTATGAAAGAGTGAGAGAGAGAGACAGCTTACTATCGTCATCATCACCGATGCTGCCTTCCCGCCTCCAGAGAGGAACACCGGCAAGCGGTCGTCAGCGAACGACATTGGAGCAGCAGAGGGTTTACTCCTCAGAAGCCATCTTAAAATTGTTATATTTTTATATCTCGTCCGGTTAGAGGAAAAGGATGCTATCTCGAAGATGCGTTGAAAAACGTGCTATCTCGCTGAGATTTGGAAAACATGCTATCTCGGCAATTTTTTTTTCGTGAATATTTAAGTTGGCATCCCTGCAGAAACTTTTAAAGAAAATTGTTTTTTTTTCAATATATTTAGTTTGATTATCAATCATAATAAATGTATAGGATATAGTATACTTTACTATAAACTTGACTGCCTTACTATTGACCTTTTAAATAAAAAAATAGTATATATACATGTAAACGCGAGCCGACAATAACAATTTTAATAAAATAAAAAATCCAGACCCCAAATAAGTGCAAAATAAGCGAGTTCCACGTAGAAGAATATCTTCCCAAGAGGAGACAGGACGAGAATTATGCAATAAAATACAAAAACCTAAAGTCCAAATAGGCGAGAGAAGCAAGTTCAACGTAAAAAATTATATACTCGTAACCGCGGGCAGACGATACATAGTTTAATAAAATCGAAAATGCAAACACCAAACGGGTAGAGAGTTAAGTTTCACGTTGATGATTATTGGCAATAGGACCAATTAAATAAAAAACTCAAACTTCAGTCGCTAAACAGGTGAAGAAGATGAGAGCCACATAAAAAAATATGTACACACAGCACATACGAGCAGGGAGAGTTTTTCAAAAAGAAAATTCTTGAAATATGAATGATAAGGGAGAAGAAATATATATGGAGATATATATGGAACTCGCCTCTACCGCCTGTTTGAGGTTTAGGTTTTTTATTTTATTAAACTAAAACTATTTATCGTTTGCCCCCATCTATACATGTACCAATAGTTACATTTTTACGTGCCACTTGTCTCCACTGCCTATTTGGTGTGTGGAATTTTTACTTATCGTATGCCAATGGGTACATTCATAGATACACTTATATCTGAAACTCGTCTAACTCGTCTCCTTCGCTTATCTAGGGTTTAGCAATTAATTGTAAAGTTCGCGATTTTTTATCAAAATTTTCTTATTTCAATTTATCAAAATATGACGCTAGGATTCGGGGACCTCATTCAAGTGAGTTTGATGGATATTTATCATTTCACGTTTTTGCAATCGGCTACTTAGTTTTAGTGTATTACCTGACAGCTGATGTGCAACAATTATCTAACAATTCCGTCAGCTACAAAATATCGATTTGCCCCATATTTCGTGGACATTGTAAGCTACATAGGTTAGTGGATATAATAAAATCTCAAACTAAATGAAGCAAAGCATTTATGAAATTTATCGATTTTTTTCATAGATGAACTGCAATAAAACATAATGTAATCATACTAAAGTAATATAAAAATTTTGTTTAAATGTTAGTTTGTTTATAAGTTTTATTATTCATTTAAAATTCTAAAAGGGCCAATATAGTAAGACCGTCTAGTTTATAGTAAAGTACTATCCTATACATTTATTATCATTGATAATCAAACTAAATATATTGAAAAAAACCGTTTTCTTTAAAACTTTGTGCAGAAGTGCCAATTTGAATTTTCAAAAAAAAAAAAATTGCCGAGACAGCATGTTTTCCAATTCTCAGCAAGATAGTACGTTTTTCAACGTATCTTCCAGATAGCATCCTTTTCCTCCAACCCGACGATCTATTATATTTTTATAATGCCAATTTTATTAACAAAATTATTTAATTTTTATTAACAAAATTATTTAATTATTATTTCTAAGTGATAAAAAATTCATAAAAAATAATAATGTAAACCACGAAAGAGTGACATTAAAGTAGGAAAAATATAAGATATCAAAAATATGCTAAAAAGGCTAAAATTGCTAAAAATGGCATCTTGACCCTCTATAGATTAAAAATGCATGCATACAAATATTTTTTTTCATAATTCTTATAATATTAGATATAACCATAGATTAAAATTTATAATTTTCTACTAATTTTTTTCCCGGTACTCCAGCAACCCATGTAGAAAAGTCATACCCTTACCTGTATAGTACATTACTATTTATGACAGTCAATAAATTCAGCATTTTAAATTCAATATACTGCAGTATAAAAAGGTGATTGGCTTTAGCGACTTAAAGATACTTTTTTACACAGTTTTTGAAGAGAGAACAATGGTTTATAGCGAATCATTCTATTTTTTATTTTGGTGCATTTAGAAAATGTCAATTGAAAATAAAGTTTTCGCAACAGCATTAAAAAATGTAAAGTACATATTTCATCTAATAATCAGAGCAAATCTTTCAAATTCGACTCATTTTATTTGTTTTTACTCCCACAATAAGCAAAAATTTTTTTTAATTTATCTAAGATACGCTACGACTCCACAAGTCAATAAATGAGTTTCTATTATTTATGGTGAAAAAAAGTTCAAAAATTTTAAACTTTAGATACAACGATATGAAATAAGGCACATCCATGGACCCTGAAAGAAATCAAGTTTTTATGTTCTTGTCATATTCTATTATAGTCCGTAAGTCTAAAATCATTCGGTCAGGTACGTAGAACTTTAAATGTTTCTATGCAATTTAAAAGTTCCCAATAAATTTTCTGATTTTCCATAATTTTCCGTCACATTAATCATTATATCTTTTCAAAAATACTTAATATGGTCAAAAAACATAAGGAGTATTTTTTCTGAGCCATCCAAAAACATTTGATGACTTGGTGATTAAATAATATATTGTTGATTGGACAATATCTAGAAGTTCTACAAAAATGGAAAATTTGTGAGATTTCCTCATATCTCTGTTCAGACCGGCTGTGATCGATCGTACGTTGCGAGAAGGGTGCACCTAGGTCCCTCCATATCCGCCAGAGTGAGTTGAAGCTGCGCTCCTGGTGATGGTGAGCGCGTACTTTCTTACGTATTTTCGAGGAGATAAGTAATAACTCTCAATTGCGAGGCGCGCTATTTTGGAGCGCAATTGCGTGTGCTCGTGCGAGAAGCGTCAATGGCATAATAAGAGTTAATAAAGTGTTTAGTCTTGTTTAAATGTAAATTGAGAGTGTACTTTACGAAAAAACCTTCTCCTCACACACATCCTCTGCGCACAGGAGACGGCTATCCCACCGTCCCTTTGGCAGGAAGAACTTCGGTCTCCGGGGTCGACTAAAATAAATAAATTGTGGCATTTTTACTGGGATAGAAAAGTACAAAGTTACAGTTCATAAATAAATTATTATTTTACTAGTATTTAAGATCTAATTGATTTTTTAAAATACTGTATTTTTTATAGAATTTCCACTGTGTCGAAGAGAAAAACAAAAATTTGTGAATGGAGCATACTTGTGATTTTGATAAAATATCGATAATACTGAGCAGACAGTTATAGTCAGTCTCATCTTGCATGAAAAATTGACGAATGCGATATGATCCCAATAGTTAAGGCATTTTCAAAATCGAATACGTTGATCAATCACCACCGTCACGTTTGGCTTTCACAAATTAATTTGAATTGAGTATAGTCAAATATTAACTATGTGTATCAATTTCGCAGCTTTGCGATACTGTACCATTTGTCAATCATGTACATTAACGTAGCTAAATTATACTCCTTATTTTTTTTGTGAAAGTTTAGAGGATTGTTCGTATTGGTGATTGTTGAATAAATAAACTCCTTCTTCTTGACCCAACGAACCAAATCTTTATTTAACTTAACCCAACGTTTCGGACATGTATTATGTCCCTTTTCAAGGCTACATAGAAATTTACAAGTTTTAATTTACAAGAAAATTTTTTTACACTTTTAAATGAATAACGATTTACACTGCTCACCTCTATCAATAAATTAATACGTTTATAAAACCATCCTTAAAAAGTACGTAATAATGTCTCACAGAGACCCGTCTGCCGTCAGTTCTCGGAAATTTAAAGTCCAAACCGAGCCATAGCTCGTATTTATATTGTGCCCTCGAGTAGTGGGGAGCTGTTAGTGTATTTGTAAGCTAACGTAAACCTTTATTTTTGCTGAAATTAGCAGTTGAGACCTAAAAAATTAATTTTATTACCTACTGCTTGACGAACCAAAGTGTAGGAACATTCCATGATATAGCCTACATTACAACTAGATGCCCCATTGGATGCCTCACAACACGTAGACGTAAAAAACTACGAAGCGCACAACCTAGACTCCATCATCGGCCACCCCGAACACATTCACCCCCATTGGATGCGCCAAGACACCTAGAGGTAAAAAACTATGAAGCGCTCCACGTAGACTCCATCATCGGCCACACCGAACACCTAGACCCCACATAGGATGCGCTGCGACACCACGGCATAAAAAACTATGGAATGCATCACAAAGATTAGATCATCGGTTACTCCGAACACCTAGACCCACATTGGTTGTGCTACGATACCTACACGTAAAAAACTACAAAGCGCACAACATAGACCCCATCATCGGCCACCCCGAAAACTTAGACCACCCACTGGATGCGCTACGACGCCTAGACGTAAAAAACTACGAAGAGCACAATCTAGACTCCATCATCGGCGACCCCGAACACATAGACTCCCCATTGGATGCGCTAGGACACCTAGACGTAAAAAACTACGAAGCGCACCACCTAGACTCCATCATCGGCCACCCCGAACACATAGACTCCCCATTGGATGCGCTAGGACACCTCGACGTAAAAAACTACGAAGCGCACCACCCAGAATCCATCATCGGCCACCCCGAACACCTAGATCCCCCATAGGATGAGCTACGACACATAGACGTTAATAACTATGGAGCGCACCACCTACACTCCATCATCGGCCACCCCCAAGCTTACAACGGGCTGTTACACCAAACGTTGTTGTGCGCCGGTGAATGCGACAAGACACTTGGGTGACATTCAATCGTTGCTAGCCGCTACGCCGAGCCGTCGGTCGCCGCGCCTTAAGTAACGGCGAGGGAGAGAGAGAGAGAGAGGGACTTCAAGATTACGCAATTTCCTCATCGCTTAGCGAAAGACGGTGCCTTCGAGTACGAACCGTACTCACGCCGTCGTGTACCACGTGCGAGGACGCAGCACTTCCCGTTGTATAGCCGCAAGTGGCTGACAACGTCTGTAATATTGTTCTTATTTTACCGGCAATAAAAGCCAAATTTAATCGGATGCACGAAAGTTTTTCCCTTCCAGCAAGTGGTCGGCGGTGCGCATACCACCGCCTTCGCGGTACGTTGAGCGACGAAGCGCGCGTGCACTAAGAGTAACCGAGAAGATATGCTATTAACAGCAGTTAAATAATGCAAAGAGGGATAATTTACGAAAGAAAAAGCTTTGCGTTATATTTTAATTCGTACCCTTTTCGAAACATGACAAAAAAATAAAAAAAAATAGCAGTAAACAGCCGTTCGACAAATTAGTGCCAGACTTTATTTTTTCACACGGGAGGATTCTTCTTTTCGCTTATAATTATTATGCATAATAATAATAAGCGAATAATAATAATACTCATTAATAGAATAACAATTGTATGTAATATATATAATAAATTTAATGTAATAACACCGAAAGCGATCACGAAAATTGTTAGTATCTTTATTTAAATTATTATGACATATCTTTCTTTTCGCTAATTATCCATCTTCAGTTCCCAAGAAAACGCAGAACGAACATATTGGCGACATCTCTAAGCGACGAACATAAGGTCGTTATGTAAACAGAGCAAGTAACCTCTTCTTTTTGACGCGGCGAGAAGTTGCGCGTTTCATTGCATTCCTCTATTCCAACCCTACCGAACGTTTGAAGCCTCATCCACATTTATTTCCGTTTGCATCGCAAGATTAATGATTTTATACATTTATTTAAAAGTAATGCATTTACCGAATTTATACCAAAGACACCTATTCCCAATTCTTTTTTTCTGTTCTTTCCGGAAATGCATAAGTAAAGTTCGAAAAAAAAATTTTCCGTGAAAAAAATGTCATAACTTTGTTCATACTAATCCTATCGCAGAATAGATACGACTAATCGATAGATTAGCTCAAAAAACTTAAAATGCCGCCTACCCGGTATCGATATTTCAATTCAATCATTAATTACAATGTTTTATAAGTGGTGCGTTGGTGGATTGTCATTCGGTATTATATAGTTGTAAGAAAAAATCTGACTGACCAACCCCCCTCACTTCCCTCGCCACTCGTCAATGCCCCCCTCAATGCCCCTCAAAACACCGTTAAAATCAGTCTACATATATATGAGTTTTAGTATCTTCAAAAGCACTTCATTGCCTCCCTCACTTTTCTCATCCCCCTCCTTCTCACTTTATACCCAAAAGTAATTTTTTCTTCTATATTATCATCAATATTTTTAGAGTTTTTTTAGATTTTTTCATCACCCGTTTATGGAAAGTAAATGAAAATGTAAAAATTCCGTTCTTTTTGAGGTTATGGTGGGATAAAAGAGGAAAAGTGTATGTATAAATGACCACATCTTATTTTTTCTTATGTTTAAATCTGTAATTCCATTGGTTGTTTGCGAGTCCTATAGATAAGTATTTCATCATATTGAACTAGGAACCCCCTCCATATAACAGTATATAGAAAATGAGCATGGAAAAGAATCTCTGACATGGCCCGAAAGTGTTTCCCAAAAATGGATCTTTGAGGATCAATTATATATGAAATGAAGAAGTTTTCCTCAAAATTTCAAGTAAAAATATTTATATTGAAAAAAGTTACAGCACCTTAAAAATTACGATTTTTCAAAAAAGCGTGGTATTCAAATGGATCATATAACTTTGGTGTAAAATAACAAAATTTAAAACACCAATAAAGGAATTGAAGCTTATTTTAAGACGAAAAAACTGCTTTTTTAAATCCAATTATCTTTTGATTTGAGAGAACAGCTTGAGTTTAAAAATGACAAAAAAAATTGAAATTTTGATGTTTACGTTCTTACATATGTAGCGTTACCTAAAAGCGAGGCATTGAAACGAAAAAAATGTATTCTCAAAATTGACAGAAAAACGAGAAAATGCCGTATTGAACGCTTCAAAAGCTTAAATAGAAGGCTCAGGTAATTTATTAAAAATGACCTATATTGAACAGTTTTTGATAGTTTAAAAATTTCTAGGTTACGTTTAATAAGACCTATTGAACTGAAATTTGGCAAAAGTTATTTTTTAAGATACTTTTAGAAAAAAAATTTGGGATAAATCGGAGAGTGGGCTCCGATAACTTTTGTCGAAAAGTAATGGATCTGCCCATATACATTATAATCCATCCTTTTTCCATCTACACGCAACATTGGACTGGACAGCAAGATAATCAGAGACCATTACCTACACTACAAGTAAAAGCTGTCGTTGGAGCCATCATCTTACTGATATATTAAAGTAATACATAATTGTTAAGACCTTTTCTATGGAAACCGATCATACCTATACCCAAAAATGTGCCTTACATGTGGGATATATTTTTGCGGTTGATGGTACACATATTTTGGGACAATTTTTTAGCAGGTTTTTGAAACACTTCTAGGGGCACTTTTCACAAAAATTCGATTTCAATAGTATTTTCTAGATATATTAATATTATTTGAGACAAACACTTAAAAAAAACTCAAAGAACCTTAAGATAGTTTGGGTGTCCAGCATTGATCAATAGCTAGATATATTGCACCGGATCTTGTGGTCAGAAATATTGTATAAAAGATGGTAACGCGCTAACCATTTGCGAGTTACCCGGAAGCCGAATCAGCACTCCAGGTGGATTAAAGATATCACTACGACAATGCTGTGGAAAGTTATAAGGTCGTGAAAAATAACGAAAAATGATGAAAATCTTACGCATTACGTGAATTCTGAAAAAATCACTCGTTTTTTTTGTAATTTTTCACGATTTTGAAATGCATGTAACTTTGTACAGGATTATGTATAATTTTAAACCATGTTCAGCTTAAATTAAAGCTCTTCTTTTCTACTTTAATTATTTAATTATTATTTTTTTCTTAAATCAACATAGCCGGTAGGTCTAAAATGAACGGGAAGTCCATGCAAAAAAGGCGTTACTTGCGCACACGTGAATTCCGAAAAAATCGCTCGTTTTTTTTTTAATTTTTCACGATTTTGAAATGCATGTAACTTTGTACAGGATTGTGTAGTTTTAAACTATGTTCAGCTTAAATTAAAGCTCTTCTTTTCTACTTTAATTATTTACCTATTATTTTTTTTCTTAAACCAACATAGCCGGTAGGTCCAAAATGACGGGAAGTCCATGTAAAAAAAGGCGTTACTTGCGCACACGTGAATTCTGAAAAAATCGCTCGTTTTTTATGTAATTTTTCACGATTTTGAAATGCATGTAACTTTGTACAGGATTGTGTAATTTTAAACCATGTTCAGCTTAAATTAAAGCTCTTCTTTTCTAGTTTAATTATTTACTTATTATTTTTTTCTTAAACCAACATAGATGGTAGGCCCAAAATGAACGGGAAGTCCATGCAAAAAAGGCGTTACTTGCGCACACGTGAATTCTGAAAAAATCGCTCGCTTTTTTTGTAATTTTTCACGATGTTGAAATACACGTAACTTTGCACAGGATTGTGTAATTTTAAACCATGTTCAGCTTAAATTAAAGCTGTCCTTTTCTACTTTAATTATTTACTTATTATTTTTTTCTTAAACCAACATATAGCCGGTAGGTCCAAAATGAACGGGAAGTCCATGCAAAAAAGGCGTTACTTGCGCACACGTGAATTCTGAAAAAATCGCTAGTTTTTTATGTAATTTTTCACGATTTTGAAATGCATATAACTTTGTACAGGATTGTATAATTTTAAACTATGTTCAGCTTAAATTAAAGCACTTCTTTTCTACCTTAATTATTTATTTATTATTTTTTTCTTAAACCAACATAGATGGTAGGTCCAAAATGAACGGGAAGTCCATGCAAAAAAGGCGTTACTTGCACACACGTGAATTTTGAAAAAATCGCTCGTTTTTTTGTAATTTTTCACGATTTTGAAATACACGCAACTTTGTACAGGATTGTGTAATTTTAAACCATGTTCAGCTTAAATTAAAGCTCTTCTTTTCTACTTTAATTATTTACTTATTATTTTTCTCTAAAACCAACATACCTGTAGGTCCAAAATGAACGGGAAGTCCATGCAAAAAAGGCCTTACTTACGCACATGTGCAACAGTGAGCGAATCGATTAATTCAAGAAGTCTCACAATCTTCAATATCTAAATAGCCGGGGAACGCGAGGTCCACGCATAACAAGGAGTAACGTATAGACGTGCAACAGTAATCGAGTCGATTATTTGAAAAAGTGTCTCTGCTGACTATTTAGGTTTAAGACTTTAACATAATCGACTCTCTTATAGGGTTACTTCACCAGTATCTGAACAGAAACCAGTTAACGAACATTTTCTTTAAATATATGAAAATATCAAGCTTTGTATGTATTTTTTTATCTAACATGACGATAATTATCGAATAGTTGAAAATTTTTATTTCATTTTACATAAGGATTCTGCATAAAAGAAATTATCTTCTTAAGAATAAAATCATAAAATCGCCGTTATTGAGTGTTTATTCACTGACGAAGTATTCATTTACTGGCGAAACGTATTTAGATACTAAGATTGCGTGTTCATTTACTCGTTTTTAGGAAATATCTACAGATTTCTTTTAAACAAAATTTATACTTTTATTCTTTATTTAAAATTACGTCACTCACGTAATGTTTGAAGATTTTAAAATACCAATTAAAAAAGATTTTTGCTTTTAATCCATTTTTAATTCTCTTAACTAAATAACAAAAATTGAAATTTCCTTATTCGTTCATTCACTGGTGAAGTCACTTTATGCTGCCGCACGTCTGGGTAATCTCCTTTTATTGCATGGACCTCTCGTCCCTCAACTGGTTTGGTTTAGGACGTTTTTAATTAATCGAATCGCTTACTTACTCACACACACACGGCATAAGTTGAAATATAAGCAAAAAAAACCAATTGAAAGTGATACAGGCAGAAAGGTGAGGTTTTTTCCTTGAAATTAGTATAGAAGTAATATTAAAAATAATTTTTTTTGCGATTTGTAGAAGCAAAATACCTTCGCGTCTATAATTCACCTAATGCGGTCAATCTGTAAAGAAAATATGATCCAATAAATATGAGAAGGTGTAAAATTAGTATTACTTTCATAAAGTCATTTATGTGTCCCTTTTATGAGAAGAAACTTTAAAAATATCATTAGCAATAATCAATTTCATTGATCAAAATGAATTTTTTGTTCAGTTTATGGCAAACTCCCATATATCATTCCAAAATCATTTATATAGATAATGGCGTATAATATAAAAAAAATTCATTTATTTCCTTTATACTTAGTATTCTTCACAGAAGTTAATAATTAAATAGAGTTTTTATATATTTAAAAACATAAATTTTATGAATTTTTAGAGTTTATGAGCTTCCATGTACTATTTTTTCAATATTGGCGGAATTAGGTTACGTGTCACCTAATTTGGCCAAAATGTAGATGCGATTGGAACCTAAAATAAAGTTTGTAAGCTAAATAACCCATCTCAATTTCATTTTCAATCTAAATTCTATACCGCAATAAAAATCCATCCACCTCCAAACCTAGGAAACAAAAATTGCAATAATTAATATATTACTGACTTAAATATAATATATTATTGACTTATATAATATATTACTGACTTATATAATTGTTGTCACATACACAATGGAATTTTAAACAAATTCCATTGTGTAAATTTATAATCCATTATAATATCCATTGTATAAAATAGATATTTTATATAGTTTCTTTTTTTTCTATAACCACTTTCTTTCACCCGTTATCTATAAATGTCTTCATCACCATCATCCAAAACTTACAAGGAGATACGTTACTAAAATTAATATTAATAAATTAATAAAAAAGTTACTAATAATTAATACACCGTTAAAATAGATTTCATACTTCTATAATTTTATCTTCATTTTTTTTCATCCTAATATACTAGATGAAAATTTCCAGAAGTATCAGTTCTTTTATCGTTGACAATTTCTTTAAATTTTGATAATAATCTGCTGACTATCAGTGGGGAACATTGAAACGTTACCTTTAGATTTGAATCACTTTGACCATGACTCCTGTAATGAAAAAGTTTGAATATTACTAAATTGAGTCAATTTTGAAATAATTTTTCTTAATTAGAAACTGTTCAAAGTTTAAATAGATAGCAGAATATTTATTTTAAATTGATAGCATAAAAAGTTTAGTAAAAGGTTCTTTAAATAATGATTAATAAATTTACCTAAACCACGAACTTCTTCTAGTTCAGTTTTAATTTGAGCAAGAGTTCTGCCTGTTAAAATAGCGATTATTTTATTAATTTGATTACAAACTTTCATTCTTCATAGCAGCCAACTAATTAAGCCATACGTTATTACCAAATAACCGCAAATATGAATAAGCTGAAACGTATACAAAAAAAAAACACAAAGAATCAATTTCTTTATATTTAACAAAAAAAGCAACAAAAAAGAAATGCAGTTTATACTTATCTGATAAATGTAGAAATACATCTCCATCTTCTTTCACGAAATAACAAGAAAATTCTTTAATAAATTTCTTACACGTGCATACATAATAAACTAATGTAAACATTCCAAGTAACCTAGCCTCGACTCACTATACAGTTCCTGCTCGCTGTGCTCGCTCGACCACTCTGAAATTGACCGCATAGTGCAGTTCTCGCTCGCCGTGCTCTGAAGGTAGCCATTCGGTGCAGCTCAGAATCATCGAGTGACCAACCCTGCTTTTGGACGAAGTCACTGGGGCCTGATTCTAAACCGATAGATAAACGGAAACAACAAAGATATAAGATACAAAATCAGTGCGTAAGACAGAGACAAGAGATACGTTTTATCGGTTAAGAATCACCCCCCAGGATAACAAGCAGATTAGTTCTGTTATCCATCCGCGAGATGGTGCTGACTGCCGCCCAATATATATAGATATATGAGCCTGCATAAGAAGAGTATATATAGATATACACGTGTATATAAGATATCAGACTAATAAAATAATTGTTAATGAAATAAAATAAAATGTTATTTTACAAATTATTATTGTTTTGATTTATTTAAAAGATTTTACTGCATTTAAAATAATATAAACTATTCTATGAAACTGGGTAATGTAATGTTTTTGTTTCGGCAATCGCGCGGGAAGCGTGTAATAAGGCGGGAGTGTCTTTCTGACAGCGGAGGCAGGAGTGTTGCAGTTCCGACGGCGCCTTTCACTTCAAGAGTCTTGACTTTTTTTTAAAGTATTTTTATTAGTTTTTTGCGAAATTTGAGTCATGGCACCATCTCGAGCACGTTGTGCGTATGAAGGATGCACAAACACGAAGGCGAAAAACCCTACACTGATTTTTCATCGCTTTCCAAAGGATGAAGAACGGTTAGATTGTTTTGATTAACTTTTTCTTTATAATGAATAGTTTTATATTAAAGAAATTGAAATTGTTATTATCAAACATTGATTGATAATCTTTTATTTTATCAAATATTATTTATTAATATCTTTTATTTTATTTAATATTTTATTTTGGGCGAGACCTGGCAAACAATTAATGAAATTATTATTGTAGGTTATATTTCTGAGCTAATAATAAATTAATTAAATAATAAATTAACTTTAAAATAATTTTAATTATTTAGCTACTAAATTTATTTTCTTTTTATTTTTGTAATAATGAAACCATTTAAATTTGACAAATTTTTGTTGTAAGAGTGTGTGTATAGGGTGACTACACAAGTATTGGAACAGTCACCAGTTAACGAACATTTTCTTTTTATATATGAATTGTATATTTAACATGACGATAATTTTCGAATCCTTGAAAATTTTTATTTCATTTTATATATGATGTAATTAATAGATGTGCAAATTTTATCAAGATCGTGTTACTTTTTGACATATTTGATATTTAAAAGTTGTTGTTTTTGTTGTACAGTAACAATGGAGGGAAATTGGTTTAAACGTTTTTAAATTTTATGATTTTTGTAATTTTATGAGACAATCGAGACCGCAATAAAAATCCATCCAGCTCCAAACCTAAGGAACAAAAATTGCAATAATTAATATATTACTGACTTAAATATAATATATTATTGACTTATATAATATATTACTGACTTATATAATTGTTGTCATATAATACATAATGGAACTTTAAACAAATTATCTATTTCTTATAGTTTCTTTTTTTTCTATAACCACTTTCTTTCACCCGTTATCTATAAATGTCTTCATCACAATTATCCAAAACTTACAAGAAGATAGGCTACTAAAATTAATATTAATAAATTAATAAAAAAGTTACTAATAATTAATACACCGTTAAAATAGATTTCATACTTCTATAATTTTATCTTCATTTTTTTCATCCTAATATACTAGATGAAAATTTCCACAAGTATCAGTTCTTTTATCGTTGACAATTTCTTTAAATTTTGATAATAATCTGCTGACTATCAGTGGGGGACATTGAAACGTTACCTTTAGATTTGAACCACTTTGACCATGACTCCTGTAATGAAAAAGTTTGAACATTACTAAATTGAGTCAATTTTGAAATAATTTTTCTTAATTAGAAACTGCTCAAAGTTTAAATAGATAGCAGAATATTTATTTTAAATTGATAGCATAAAAAATTTATTAAAAGGTTCTTTAAATAATGATTAATAAATTTACCTAAACCACTAACTTCTTCTACTTCAGTTTTAATTTGAGCAAGAGTTCTGCCTGTTGAAATAGCGATTATTTTATTAAGTTGATTACAAACTTTCATTCTTCATAGCAGCCAACTAATTAAGCCATACGTTATTACCAAATAACCGCAAATATGAATAAGCTGAAACGTATACAAAAAAAAACCCAAAGAATCAATTTCTTTATATTTAATAAAAAAAGCAACAAAAAAGAAATGCAGTTTATACTTATCTGATAAATGTAGAAATACATCTCCATCTTCTTTCACGAAATAACAAGAAAATTCTTTAATAAATTTCTTACACGTGCATACATAATAAACTAATGTAAACATTCCAAGTAACCTAGCCTCGACTCACTATACAGTTTCTGCTAGCTGTGCTCACTCGACAACTCTGAAATTGACCGCATAGTGCAGTTCTCGCTCGCCGTGCTTTGAAGGTAGCCATTCGGTGCAGTTTCCTTTGGGGTGCTTAATTAAAGTGAGTCCCCTTGCCTCTCACTGTTCGGGGTGCTTGATGATAGTGAGTCCCCTTGCCTCTCACTGTTCGGGGTGCTTGATGATAGTGAGTCCCCTTGCCTCTCACTGTTCGGGGTGCTTGATTATAGTGAGTCCCCTCTCCTCTCACTAATGTAAATAAATTTTTATTTAACCTCGAAGCAAGTGTTCGAAATTACGACCAGTTGCTTCAAAGGACATAGTCAAACGCCTTTGAAAATGGCGAACTGTGTTCTGCAAAGTTTGTCTCGGAATGGCAGCGCATGCTCGACGAATCCTATCCTGCATATCTGCACTTGTAGTGGGTTGTTGCTCAAAAATAGCATTTTTCAAATACCCCCATTAACAAATGTCTGATGGTGAAGTATGGGATGACGAAGTAAGCCATTTCACCGGACCTCCTCAACCAATCCATCTAATACTAAAGTGTTTATTAAAAAATGCCGTTATTATGAGCGTGAAATGTGGTGCTCCACTATCCTGCTAAAACCTGAAAAATAAATTTAAAAGAACCATTGACGGAACCTATTTTCTTCGTAGATGTGTTTTTAATGATTACATTATCAAAATTAGTATTTCTGAAATTCGAACGCTACTAATTCACATTATTTACATAAAACAAAAAAAAAATAAAAGGAAGTTTTAGTTTTATATGCAATTAAAATAAGAAATAATGCTTTATTGAATTGAATACCTTTAATGTTTTAACGATTATTTTATTTTAAAATTTAAAATTAAAAAAGTGTGACAAACGAAGTATTTATGGCAATTACAGTTAGCTAATTAAAGTTACCGTAATTTTTCAACGTTTTCCCTTTTTAGGCGCGACCGTATACGGGCGAGCCTTATAATTATTAATATTTTTGATACCATTTTACTATTTAAATTTAATAGTAATTAATAGCTGGCTCTGAAATGGTTTGGGGTGTATGGGATTAGCATGCGTGGGGTAGAGATGTGTGGGACTGGGGGATGTGGTGTATGGTTGTGGGACCAGGGTGTAACCGTTCAGCATGTGAGGGCATGAAGTGTATGGGGTTAGGATGTGCGAGTTCGAGTTTTGTTTACTAGGATGTGTAAGTTTTGGGTGTGTGGGTTTGGTATGTGGGTTTTGGTTGTGTGGGTTCTTCTATTAAGCCTACGATCAATTTGAACCAGCTTAGCCTGTGATTCATGGAAAAAAACGATTTTAAACGGACTTTTCTGAGTTTGACCTAGATTTGACCTTGAAATAACCTTGGAAAAAATTTCTCAATATGATTTTTAATGTAAAATTTCCCGCTCTTTCCGAATCCGGGGTCAAAACTAGGTGTTCCCATATGAAAAAACCACTTTGTCCTTGAAATAACCTCAAAGGTCAAGTTCAAGGTCAAAGACGTTAGCGCCATTATGTGATCCCCTTTGTCCCCTATAACTTTTGTCTGAACCATTTTTCTCTATCTGGCTGAGGTTCCGAGAAATCCGGGTGCGGCGATTAAAATGGGTCACCGTGTATATATATATAATATATATATATATGAAATATATACGTATATATAATATATAAGTATATAGAATCATATGAACATGGACTTATACTGACAGCAATGTATAAGACCACGTGACCCGTCTGCATAAGTGTAATACAGTTTATACAAGTGTCTGCACAAGTCTTGCGTGACTAAAGAAATAATCTGTCTATTTATGCTGACGTCTGCATAAGTCGGTCTCTGTCTGCGTAAGTCTATTTCAGTTCCGGAAAGTGTCTGCATTACTAGCGTTTCATATATTTATATGAATATATATATATATATATATATATATATATATATATATATATATATATATATATATATATATATATATATATATATATATATATATATATATGAAATATAAAAGTATAAATAATATATAAGTATATATGAATTATTTTTACGCGTGACTGGTTATTGAAAAAAACAAAAAATCACTTTTGATCTAAAAAATTACCTAAAAAATTTTTTATTCAATTTGTCTATAGTTTTCCTTTAAAGTACTTCTTATTACCTGTATTTAAAAAAAAAATCGTCCAAATCGGTCGATTCCCGGCTAAGATATTTTATTTTGAAACAAGAGTTCCATTTCAGCCCACTGTGCGACGTAGATAGATTGTTTTTAGAACTATGCACTCTGTATTTACACATTCTGGAAAAAGAAGTACACGAAAGTATCCAATAAATACACATTATTGTCACATTTGCTTTTTCACTTGTACGAACCTTCCCTCACTTGCGTCATCATCATCATCATGCCCATCACCCACCACCACCACATAAATATAAGTAAAGCGCAATACTGCGATAAAACAGTAGGACTGCGATCCTCATCGAGAGAACATTATGGGACCGCCGTTCAGCAAACTAGCCGGCAAGCCGGAAGACAAACAACCTCTCGTCGATAAAAAGACCATTCCTCCACGGATAAAGATTCTGCCCGTTTTAAATCTTTTTCAACCAACACCCACTCTTTCCCCAAAAAAGAATTACTCCAGATACAGCTAGTCACCACCATCATCATCATCATCATTAAAAACTAATAACAACCAAATAAAGGAAGGCTCAAAGATACTACACTATGCCAGACAGTCCACTACAGGCTCCTCGCGCCATTTACCACCGACCGTGACACTACAACGACAACAAAACTGTAAAATTTCTTAGTGGCTGCGTGCACTATTATGTGTTACTTATGTAAATGTGTGTGTATGCATGTATGGTGTGTTAATAAAATGGGGTGTATGATTTTTACCAAAGCAATTGTTTTCATTTATCGACCTCACATTCGTCCAATAAATTATCCAATCCACTTTGTTTCCTTGAAAAAAATAATAATCGAGTTTCCCTTTTCTTCACACACATACACATGACTAGAAAAATACGATTAAACGTGCTGCTACCTTCAAGCATATCCCTTGCTTTGTATAGCTATAGAGTACTTTTCCCCCATCCACACAAGCGAGCGCTTACTCATCTCTTTCTCACACACCAAAACTCCCCACTCCTCCCGCACCAAGCGGCTTGTAGGCACGCATACACAAACGCGCACAGCAGTACGCTCAAACCGCCCGGAGAGAGCACACGCATGGCCAATATAGTGTAGTCCCCACACCTTCGTCCCGCAACAGCCACCACAGTCCCGCGCTCAGTGGAGATGCCAGCTAGCAGCACACGCGTGACGGGTATAGCGTAGTCCGCCCCTCTCCGGCCAGTGCTGCCCTGCACTCAAACTGGCTGCGAAGGAGTGGGGGCGCCATGACTGGTATAGCGCACCAGCAGGTATTATATTACGCCATGACCGCTATAGCGAGGCCAGAGGTATCAGGTTACGGCGCCATCAAGTGGGCACTTTAACAGTAGCTATACAGTAGCTCATTAACAATAGGCTATTAATCATTGTTTATATAAATAAACACTAATTAACTACTGTTTTGCTACTGTTTATATAAACAAACACTTGAGATAAGAGATGTTTATATAAACACTTGAGTCAAGTGCCCACTTGCAGATGACACCGGAAGTGTAACCTGATACCTATCTGTCTCGCTATAGTGGTACACTTACTACTCCTCTTTCTGCAGTTTACTCTGCCGTCGTTAGTGTTACTACACTTACACACAAAAGCTAACAACTTATCACTATACACGATATTAGCATTAATTGCTGATGTACACTGAGCGCAGCTCACGCTTCTTCTAAAGATATACCACGTCCCCAAAAGCAGTTTACACTTCGGCGCCTTCCGTGTTACTGAGACTATACTATCGGTAGGAGTAAAGGGGTGATACGATCGGCGCTTCTAATTGACTGTGACGTCATAAGGAAGAAGCTCAGAAGCTCCATAAAATGTATATAATTGCCCTGTTCACAAAGTAGGGGCAAACCTATAGCCGCGTTGCTACTAAGAGGGGGAAGTGGTATGAGGAGAGCCGTGCGACTTGTTTTGTTTTCCAAGATCACGGTCGACGGGTCGAGTTTGTTTTGGATGCGAAAATTCTTAGAAATAAGTATTAACTGAAACATTTGAAGGTTAATATTTCAATCGTTACCTTTTGCTTGCACGTTATATTATTTTTTTGAAATATTACAGAGAATATAATTCATAAATAATAGTGTGTGTGTGCGTGTGTGTGCATATAATTATAAATATATGGATATTACGTATATAGTATTCGATTATCGGTAAAAGAGAATATATTAAAACATTAATAAAATATACATAATATATTAATCTGTTGATCAGTATTATCTGTTATCAATCTTTAATGTGTTGAGACGAATAATTGTTAATTAATAGAAAATTATTAGAAACAATATTATAAATACACATAAAAGAAATTTTCGTTCAAGTATATGAGTTTTATAGATTATCAAAAACATTTTTATAAGCTTTAATAAGAATGTTGCTTATACTTTGCTTATACTTGCTCATAATTTATATAGACAAGAAATATTCATATATTCGGAGCTTTCTAATATTTAAAGAGTCAATTAAGTTTATCGATAACATTTGTAAATATATGATCTCATACATAACATGATTTCAGTATTTCTGTGTAAAAGTACATCAGTGCACATTGAAATATTTTATCCGTCTTTATAAGTTTGCCCGGATGAAAAAGTCTGATAAAACCAGATAAACAGGGTGCAGAAACCTAATAACCTATGCGGTTCTTGCACCCGAATCTACAAATTTTTATTAGCTTTTATTAGACATTTTCAAACGGTATTTACTTATAAATAAAATTCAAGATGAATTTATGAATGTATGTAATATTTAATTAATTGTAGAAATAAAAGATATTAAAAAATTAACCAAATATACGTAATAAAAAATAAAATCTATGGAATCTATATGGAAAAAAGCAAGTGTAGTAAATCGTAACAAACTATACGAAACTGTAGAAAACCGTAAGAAACTGTACAAAACTGTACAAAAGTGTTGGTTTTCGGACAGTTTGCAGGGTTAATTTATACGGTTTAATACGTTTTCGTACGGTTTTGTACAGTTTTGTACTGTTTTGTACAGTTTTCTACATTTACTATTTCGACAGGAAAAATTTGTTATAGACGCAAAAAATTTATGAATCGTAATAAAATGTATGAAAGTATATAAATTCGTACGAACCCATAAATAAATGTACAAAACTGTACAAAACTGTAAAATTCATTAAAACTTACGGAAATGTACGTTTTCTTACGTTTTCTTACATTTCCTTACGTTTTCGAACATTTTCTTACGTTTACATACATTTAAGTTTTTACAGACAAATTTGAGAACATTTATAAATCGTATGAAAACGTATAAACCCATACAAAAATGTACAAAAATGTACAAAATCGTACGAATTTTGTCCGAAAACCAACAGTTTCCTACACTTTCCTACACTTTCCTACACTTTCCTACAAATTCGTACAATTTCGTACGATTTTCTATGATTTCCTACATTTATTATTTCCATACGGGAAGTTAAGAAAATCCTAATAGAAGTTAATTAAAACTTATTTTTCTTCAATTGAACAGTTTAATTTATTTAATATTTGTTTTCTGGTTTTGCCTTATAAATATTCATAGACTTAATACGTATATGGGTATTAAGTGTGTATTTGCACCCGGAATTCTTCATAAAATCACATAAGTCAGTTAATAAAAAGATATTATACAAAAAGTATTTCTATAGTTTGTATTTTATTAAATCTTATAAAAAATTTATACGGAGTATGCTACAAGATCTTATTAATGATTTAGTATGATTTCTTTTATAAAACACAAACTACTTTGTATATGGAATATCTTATATAGTATAAATCATAAAATTACTAATATAAACTTATATGAATTTTCATAAGTTTATTCAAATAAATTCTAATACTATGCATTTATTCGGAAATAATAATAAAACCTTATAAAATAATTATCTGTTTCGCCACATAAAATTGCGTAGTGTTGTTGACCTTATAAAATTGCATAAAAAATTTATACGCAAATTCTTATAAAATCGAAATTAATATTTCAGAAAAACAATCCTATCAATATTTTGCTATAAAAAATTATAAAATAAATAAATTTTGTAAAATCACACAAAAACTTATAAAACTTTTTATCGGAATAATTTTTTTCCCGATAGAAAATGCGATATTTTTATTGTATTTTATCGGTTTCTTTTAACTGGGCGTATTAATGTGGATGTACACGTTTGTGTGCCCCACAATAATGTGTCTTGATAATATTATCGTTACCAACAAAATTATTTTGTTAACTGTAGTGCATTTATAATCAATTTCTAACCCTTGTTTGCATTGAATGTGAATTAATTCCAATACGGTAAAAACTGCTGAAGGTCGTCAATGCGATATGAAACAACGTTTGTGCGCAGACAACCTAACCTAACTTTTCTGTTCAAGCGCCGATACGAGCATGCTCGTATTGTATTTGTGCACGCACAAATCTGGACAAGTCATTTTTCACTGCCCTATTAGTAGACAGCATTAATTAAATATTAAAATCAATTGGAAACCTTTATATTAAGGTTTATTATATAACATAATATTATTTTATGATGTAATCAATTGTATCCCATATTAAAATCCTTCCGAAACATTCTTTAATGTTAGTTTTAAAAATGTCATTTCTTAGCAAGTTTAGACGAGGAAACGCCGTGACACACCGCAAACAGTGAAACATATTTTTGAAGTTCTTTTTTAATGTTATAGTAAATGAAAACAAATTAAGTAATTAATTCTATTTAAACTTAATTAACTATACTTTATGAAAAAAAATATTTTAGCGTTACTTTTTTACTCGTTCATTTCTAGGATATGTTTTAATAATAGGGCACACAAATATGGACAGGCACACTAATACGGACAGCTACCCTATATCAGATTTAACGCGTCTATAAGGCTTTAAGTGTCTATAAGTGTTTACGTGACCATAAAAGTTTACGCGTCTATAAAAGTTTACGTGTCTATAAGATATTACGTTTCTATAAGATTTTACATGGTTATAACACCACCGTACATGTCTGTAATTTTTACGTAAATCTAACACTGGCAAGTTGAGCAGTATGGGTCTATAAGATTTTACGTGTTTATAAGAGTTTACGTGGCTATAAGAGTTTACGTGTCTATAAGAGTTTACTCGTCTATAAGGCTTTACGTGTCTATAATCTTTTACGAGTATATAAGGGTTTACGTGTCAAAAAGGGTTTACGTGTATGAGGCGTTTCACGTCAGCTCTCCAGGCGCGGTGCGCGAGCGCGAAATCATGCTGTTTTCAGCTTGTGTTTGAAGGGCTAAGATGTATTTAAAAAAAAATAATCCCCAAACGATTTCGATGTATTTTTTCCTCAGCTTTCCGATGGTGCTATAGTTTCTCAAAATTTATCAATTCTAAGTATTTCTTGAATAATATCTCGAAAAAATCAAAAAACTCCTATGTAGAAAAAGGCTATATCCATGGCCAGGAGCATTAAGCCCATAGTCATTCAGATATGGATGCGTTCTGACGTAGATTATCTTTTTTGGCTATAGCTTCTCCATAACATATAAAACGAAAATATCGGGGTGCACCAAAAAAAAAAGTTATGCAATTTGCAGGAAAAATCGAAACGTGAAAAAATACGTCAAAATCATGGTTTTTCTCATATAATATTGAAAATAACTTCTTAACGATGCGTTTTAGAGAAAATATTCATATGATCAAAGTTGTTCCCCATGAAATTTTCTACAAGATAGAGTTGAATCAAAAAATGGAAATGCAATAATTATATTGCAAAATAGCAATAAACGCGCAAAAAAAGCATGAAAAATAGGGTATTTTTGAAGCACTTGTAGAATTGTTAAGGGCTGGTCCTATCCTTTCGAAAATTTGTATGTAAGTACTTCAAAGCAATATAAATAAAGCCCCCAAAGCTGATTTCGATCAGTCGCATAGTTTTCGCACAACTCTTTTGTTAACTAAACTCGGTGGAAAAAAACACTATTTTTTTGCATTAATGCCAGAGCCAAACCGATTATTTAAAATCAGCCCTGATTTTTTTACGTACTCATAATGTTCCCAACTATCGCCTGGCATCATCAGAATATCAATTTTATAATTATTAACAACTTTTTAAGTAATTTTAAATGCTCGGAAATTTTTTTCCTTATAAATAATTACTTTTACGCTGCCATTTTGCAAGTAAAAAAATATTATAAACACACATAAAGAAAGTTCTTGCAATCGCCTTTCATTTAAAATCACGCTGGTCTCGATTCAACGTATAGATCGTCAGATATAAGTCTCCAAAGATGACGAGTGTTTATCATTAAACTATTTGCTTTTTAACAACAATCAAAATTGGTCTTGTTAGGATATTACAAGAACTCTTTTTGTACAAATTTCTGAATTGATTGGACACGTTCTTTTAGTAATAAAAAAATAATAAACATTGCGAAGTTGGATGTCGGGGCATGAAATTCAGGTAAAGGAGAATTCCGAAACCGCGCCTTCAAAATGAACGCGTGATCTAAACTTGTCGTATCTCGGCTTCTATAACTCCAAATGAGATCATTTTTTTTAAATCGATATGCCGAAATGAGAGGAATACGATTAGGTAGGCTTCGACCCCCAATTATTAACCGTTATTGCCATATTGTTGTTAAAATAAATTATTATTTTTAAATGTTGCAAAAAATTTTATATTAATAAAAATATCGCTGAAGAGTGAACATTATTAACTGTAGACATGTATTAGTTTAAATAATTTTGCATTAACTATACTTTTATAGATAAAAATTTTATTTTTATTCCTTTTTTCTTAATGTATAGTAGGTATGAGAAAAAACAAAAAGAATAATTTTGTAACCGTTATTTATTAAATTTATATATAAATATATATTATAATAATTTTCGTTTTTTTTTTGCCATTATCTCATGGTCATCATTATCACTCTCGCAGACAGAATCATCCTCAAGATTATCCAGAACTGGGCTCTCTATCTCAATATTTAATTCGAATTCATCTGTATCTGTATTAATTTCGCTTTCATCAGATTCTTCAAGTTCTATATTGCAACTACTTATAGCTTCATAACTATTTTTACAATTTTGGACATGGTATCCTGCGCAATAATCCGAATATTTTAATCCGTGTTTAACGCAACTACATGTTTTGGTACACCCTTTTACACATTTACAACTAATATTCCTCAAAATATATTCAGGTACTAATAGACCATTTGTATATATTGGCTGCAGCTTCTCTTCCTTGATTTCCCAACCCCATTGTGTTGGATCTAAGGTATTTCCAAGATATTGCTGTACTTGGAAATATACTCGAAATTAGTGCTGTGTTGCCGCAGATTCGCTTGGTGGTAACATTGCTAAATTAAATGCCTTTTTAGTTGAACTATTTTTGAAACATACGTATCGTAGTTCACTTAACTTTAAATTTCTGGGCTTTTTGCCACTATACATAGCCGAAATTATTGTTTGACCTGCATTTTCTATATCTTGCGCTGTAGAACATGGTGTATTAAAAATTAACGCTTTATTAATCAAAGAAGAATCGTTTTCTAGCAGCTTAATAATTTTTCCTTTTCCTTGTTTATATAAAGCTGAAGTCGTATCACAACCACTAAACGCGTGAATAAATCCAATTAAAGGTTTTAAAGATGTATTCATAAAAGTATTAGAGTTATACAATCTCTCGGCCGTTTTTCCTCTACTTGGTTTCAAAAAGTATACTCTTTTATCCGTAGGCACTCTTATTGTTAAAATTACTAATACATCTATATCTTCAGCTACGATTACGGCTGGTTTTTCTCCAGTGGTTGCATTTATAGCGGTTTCGACGATAAGAACATCAGCATCTTCGTCAGCTTGTTTAGTGCGAAAAGCAAATGCTCCTAGTTTTTGACGTAAATGTAAAATAAAACGATTTTTATTCTTCTCATTTGAAAAAAGTTTTTCTTGAGATACTGTAACATTCATCGATAAATCAAATTGGATTTCTGTACACTGTTGTCTAGCCTGTCGTCGCTGTCTTTCTGCGCCTTTAGTGCTGGTTTTCAAGTTTTCGGGATAGCCATCGAATATAATAAAACTATTTTGAGCGTAGTATTTTTTAACATAGCTTACATATCGATCCAGAATAACATTGTAGCTTTCTTTTTGTGGCCAAACGACTTTATGCAATAAAAATCCACCGTCAATAATATGAATACAATTTTGCAAGAATGGCTCCTAATAAATTGGTTGAAAGTAATCGTATAATTTTGACTTTTCAGTTTTGCGCATTATACCATTGTCAAAAATTGAAAGTGGATAGGGGGCTAGTTGAATGTAAAACAATCTTTTAATTCAGTTTTACCCTCCATTGCTAGAGCAATCCTTTGAAATATTAATGTAGGATTAATGCTGACATCTTCATTTCTTATTTTAATACAATGTACATCTTGAAGTGGCACGACTCGATCTTTTCTTTGAAATTTAAGTTGACTGAAATTATTTCCAACAATTTTATCCATCATTTTCAAACCAACTTCCAAAGCATTGTGACAATTGATTTTTTCAGTGCCTTTTATTCCTGAACTAAGTGAAACAATGGCATCGCAAACTGGAAAAGGTTGATTAATTGAAAAAAAATCTAACAATAACGTCAAAGCTGAGGTATCTTCTTTAATGCGCGAAGGACGAGAATCAACGTGCTGTTCTGAGGTAGCGAAAGATACGTTACAAAATGTTTGCATTGAATTACTAATATCAACGAGAAAGGGCATTGTCAAAATCCATTTTGACAAAACAGAATCCGTTATGCCCCTGCCGTGTTTGAGTCCTCCACTGCTTTTCATTGAACGCATAAGTACTTGTTCAATGGACATATCAGACCAAATGCCACTCCAAAATTTATCAGATCTTCTGATAGTAAAAAAGCCTTTTTTTGTATATTTTTCGTATTCTAACGGATCCATTTTCTGTTCAAGATTTAGCATGTCTTGTAAATAAAGTTGACAAGATTTCGCGTACAAGTAGCGCCCACTCGCATGAAAAAATGGTAACATTTTTCTTATACTTTCTAAATGTAAATTCCAATTACCCATTTTCTCAGCTTCTATAAATTGTCTCATTATTGTAACCATATCAAAATATTGCAACCATAATTTAGCAGTTGACCCTCGCCGTTTGATTTGTTCAACATGTTTTAGAAATTTGTCATAAATTTTGAGATAATCTTCATCATTTATCTCATTTAATGTATTTGTTCCAGAACAGAGTTTATCATCTAAAATACTATTTTCATTATCTATTAAATCAAAGGAATATAACATTATTTTTCCCAAGGCTAAATGAGTAAGGATATGCCCCTGTACAGTTCTTGAGTAAGCATGGCCATTTAAAATTTTATCAACTGAATTTTCTGCAAAAATTTTACAAAAAAGTTCTTACAAGCCACTTCCGTTCATTATGAATCCAATAGCACTCATGAAAGACATTAGTAAATGGAACCCGCCTAATTTGGCAATTACTGATGATAATTCCCCTTTACAACATTTTAGTATTTCTCGCGCTTTATAGTACACAGGTTGATCAAATGTGACAAAAGTATGTTTTTGGTTTATCTCCTGAGATTTTATGCGAGCTTGCTGAAGAACAGTATAAATAGTGTCATAATTGCTCGGTGGAGCATTAAAAAATGGCAAAAAAATAATTCTACTTTTTTCATAATTGAGATCTTTTGTTATAGACTCCATAAATCCATTCCAGCCTGGAAAATCAAGTGAGTATCGGTGTTTTCCAAAGATCCACAAAAAATCTGTTTTAGATAACTGTATATCGAGAGATAAAGGGCTTATTTTATTTAAATCTTGAACAATGATATTTTCCATTCCCGAACGAGAGGGCCTGTGAAAGACTTCTAAATCAATTTTACCGTATTTTCCAAGGACAACAGAAGATGTCCATGCGGATAATCTGTCGATAGATTTAATGGAAGAAACTGAAGATTGTGGAGTAAGAATTTGAATGCAACTCATGGCATGGAAAGTGTTACGCCCATCTATAGTGTTAATATTATGGTCCGCATTATCAAAAACAAACTGCATATATGTATCATCATAATTCGTCTCTTGCAGAAAAGCTAATACTGAACTTTCAAATAATTGTGTTTCTTCATAAGAACAGCATAATCCTAAAGAATTTAAAATTTTTATAAGATCTTTTGAACCATACTTTTTGTTAAGCATAGTTCTCAAGCCGACTTGAATAGATGATACAAAAGATCTTGGACGAGTAGCTGTTATTATGGCGTGAGCTATAGATGTAATTTTTGGTTCATAACTTCTTGTGCTGGACTTTTTTTTTAATATAATTTCATCTAATAAAATTTTCAAAGTTTCGGGTATACAATTATTGACATTCTCAAGAAAACAATCTGGAGCGGGATACGAATTTACGTCATAAACTACTGATCTAATATCTTCTAAAATTATTTTTGAAACAGTTTTAACCAGTCGTATACGCTCTTCCTTCTCGTTGTTTTTTTTATTTTCATACCAATTTTCTGTCAAAATTTTACTACCCATGTCAGTAAAAGTCAAAATAGGCCCGTCTTTAGACGAATGTATTATAATGTCATTTCCAAAAGAATTAAATAAATGTTTTATTTAAATATTTCATGCTGGCCCATTCGTCATTATCAAAATTTTGCAGTATTGCTTTTATACTAAATTGACATTCCTCCTTATTTGCAAGAATATATTCACTTATGAATTTATCAGCTTTCGCAGTATTTGAATCTTTGACTTCATTACTCTTTTTAAGTGTGTTATTCAACTCCTTATTACAATTATCGTGATATCTTGCGCCTACATTATTCAAATCAATCACAGGAGTAATGCGGAAAATCACAGTAATACATAACTTATGCGTGGAATTATTAAAGTTATTCAAAAGAGTTTGTTTTACATCACTACTGTGACCCATTCGAATGATATTTCGCTGTTTTGCAGAATACTTTTTCTGTTTTTCTATAAATGTATCCGATGCATCTTCTCCACATATAAAGCATGGGTTTTTAAAATCGAATTCCGCAACAGAACGAGTTGCCGGTGATGTCGAGGCTTCTAACTTACGCATTTGGGCTAAAATTTTTGGCTCATTTATATAAGTCTTCGCACAACTCTCATGAACAGTAACAGAACAATATCTCCTCAATTTCAAATGTTTTCCATCCTGTCTTCTGATACTTGCTTGTATATAATTTTTTATAGTTTGTTGTTGCACTTGACGTGTCTTGTCGTTACTCGTGTAAGGTTTGTCGCATAAAATACAGATTCCAGTATCTTCGTCCATTCTACTCTGTAATAATATAAAAGTTTATTTTATTACAATCGTTCTTGCTAACGAAAATTATATATAACGAATGAATAACAGATATAGAAAATACATATAATACATTTAAATTTTATCTCAGACATAAATTGTAACATTAGTTGTCAGTTATATATTCACGATGAAAAATTCTAATTATGAGATAAATGAGACATCTAGTGTTTAGATATAAAAGTGTTTAGATATATAATTTCTCGCAATACTAATAAAATAAAATAAACTAATACTTCGAAAAGCTTGAAATAAATTAACAGATGCTCCGAATCTCCAAAGTGGCACTATTTATTACAGCTTTTAAACTACAAACTATACAATATTTTCGATGATTCTTCGTTCTAAAACTCGTCTTTCAGGCCGATGATACTCGCACGAGAACACTTCCAAAACTGGCTACCTTTCCTACGACGGAGGCAACCTTTTATATTCCAACCGTATACCTGCGCACAAAGGATAATGTAACGGTCGAAATACGTTCTGCTATATGTAGAGGCGGGACAATTCCCTCTCAACTGGCTAAATTTACAGTAAGATTATAAAATTTTGACCTGGTCCTTTAACCTGGCGGAATTACTCGTTCGATGGTCGCCGTAATGACTTTATTGTCCCTACAATACATTAAAATCCCGGTGAAAATTTAAGGTCTTCTCAAATCTTAAGTATGCAACATATTATATATCACAATAATAATTGTCTGTAATTTGTACAAAAGGTCCAATGAGACAAATTATGGGAAATTCAGTCATTACGTGTCCTATCTGCAAACGCATTATACCAGGTACCATTATTTAAACTAATAGTGTGGATAGTGCAAAATTATTTAAATTAATACATGTCTACAGTTAATAATGTTCACTCTTCAGCGATATTTTTAATAATATAAAATTTTTTGCAACATTTAATAATAATAATTTATTTTAACAACAATATGACAATAACGGTTAATAATTGGGATTCGAAGCCTACCTAATCGTATTCCTCTCATTTCGGCATATCGATTTAAAAAAAAAAAGATCACATTTGGAGTTATAGAAGCCGAGATACGACAAGTTTAGATCACGCGTTCATTTTGAAGGCGCGGTTTCGTAATTCTCCTTTACCTGAATTTCATGCCCCGACATCCAACTTCGCAATGTTTATTATTTTTTTATTACTAAAAGAACCTGTCCAATGAATTCAGAAATTTGTATAAAAAGAGTTCTTGTAATATCGTAACAAGACCAATTATGATTGTTGTTAAAAAGCAAATAGTTTAACGATAAGCACTCGTCATCTTTGGAGACTTATATGTGACGATCTATACGTTGAATCGAGACCAGCGTGGTTTTAAATGAATGGCGATTGCAAGAACTTTCTTTATTTGTGTTTATAATATTTTTTTACTTGCAAAATGGCAGCGTAAAAGTAATTATTTATAAGGAAAAATATTTTCGAGCATTTAAAAGTGCTTAAAAAGTTGTTAATAATTATAAAATTGATATTCTGATGATGCCAGGCAATAGTTGGGAACATTATGAGTACGTAAAAAAATCAGGACCGATTTTAAATAATCGGTTTGGCTCCGGCATTAATGCAAAAAAATAGTGTTTTTTCCACCGAGTTTAGTTAACAAAAGAGTTGTGCGAAAACTATTCCACTGATCGAAATCAGCTTTGGGGGATTTATTTATATTGCTTTGAAGTACTTACACACAAATTTTCAAAAGGATAGGACCGCCTCTTTAACAATTCTACAAGTACTTCATAAATACCCTATTTTTCATGCTTTTTTTGTGCGTTTATTGCTATTTTGCAATATGATTATTGCATTTCCATTTTTTTATTCAGCTCTATCTTGTAGAAAATTTCATGGGAAACAACTTTAGTCCTATGAATATTTTCTCTGAAACGCATCGTTAAGAAGTTATTTTCACTAATATATGAAAAAAACCATGATTTTGACGTATTTTTTCACGTTTAGATTTTTCCTGCAAATTGCAAACTTTCTTTTTAGGTGCACCCCGATATTTTCGTTTTATATGTTATGGAGAAGCTGTAGCCAAAAAAGATTATCTACGTCAGAACGCATCCATGTGAAAGACTACTGCTCCTGGCCTAGTAAAATTTCCTCCTCTTTCGATCTAGCAGGTCAAAAAAAATATTAAAAATATAGTTTTTGCGATATAACACGTTTTATGTTTTTTTGAGGTTAGAATTGAAAAATTTTGAGAAACTAATAGTACCATCGGAAAGCTGAGGAAAAAATACATCGAAATCACTTGGAGATTATTTTTTTTATATATCCGCGCCTGGAGAGCTGACGTCAAACGCCTCGTATATAAGAGTTTTCTGTCAATAAGAGTTTACGTGTCTATAAGAGTTTACACGTCTACAAGGGTTTACGTGTCTATGAGTGTTTACGTGTCTATAATAATTTACGTGTCTATAAGAATTTACGTGTCTATAATATTTTTCGTGTCTATAAGGGTTAGGTGTATATAAGAGTTTACGTGTCTATAAGAGTTTAGTGTGTATAAGAGTTTACGATTTTATACCGGTTTAAGTGTCTATAACATTTTACGAGTCCATAAGTGTTTGCGTTTCCATAAGGGATTACGTGTATATAAGGGTTTACGTGTCTATAAGAGTTTAAGTGTCTTTAAGGGTTTACGATTCTATAACAGTTGACGTGTCTATACAAGTCTACGCGTCTATAAGGGTTTACGTGTCTATAAGGTTTTACGTGTCTATAAGGGTATACGTGACTACAAGAGTTTAAGTGTCTTTAAGGGTTTACGATTCTATACGAGTTGACGTGTCTATAAGAGTCTACGCGTCTATAAGGCTTTACGTGTCTATAAGGTTTTACGTGTCTATAAGGGTACACGTGTCTACAAGAGTTTAAGTGTCTTTAGAGGTTTACGATTCTATAAGAGTATACGTGTCTACAAGAGAGTACGTGTCTAAACGATTTTACGTGTCTATAATCGTATTCGTGTATATTATAGTTTACGTGTCTAAGGGTTTAGGTCTCTATTAAGGCGTCTATAAGAGTTTACGTGACTATAAGAGTTCACGTGTCTATAAGGGATTACGTTTCTATAAGAGTATAATTGTCTATAAGAGTTTACGTGTCTATAAGATTATACGTGGCTATAAGGGATTAAGTGTCCGCAAGAGGTTAAGTGCCTATAAGGGTTTACGTTTTTTAGGGGTCTATGTCTATAAGAGTTTACGTGTCTATAAGAGTCTAACGTGTCTATCAGGGTTTACGTGTCTATAAGACTTTACATGTCTACATGAGTTTACATGTCTAAAAATTTACGCGTTTATATGGGTTTACGTGTCTATAAAATTTTACGAGTCTATAAGGGTGTGAGTTGCTATAAGGGTTTCCGTGTACATAACGGTTTGAGTGTCTATAAGAGTTAACGTGTCTATAAGAGTTTACGCGTCTATAAGGGTTTATGTGTCTATAAGACTTTACGTGTCCATAAGAGTTTACGTGTCTACAAGAGCTTACGCATCGATAAGAATGTACGTGCTTATAAGGGTTTACGTATCTATAAGTTTCTAATTATCTATAGGGGTTTACGTGTCTATAAGAGTTTACGTGTTTATAAGGGTTTGCGTGTCCATAAGTGTTTATGTCTATAAATGTTTACGTGTCTATAAGAGTTTTCGTGTCTATAAAAGTTTATGTGTATATAAGGGTTTACGTGTCTATAACAGTTTATGTGTCTATAAGGTGTCTATAAGAGTTTATGTGTCTATCAGATTTTACGTGTCTATAAGTTTTTAAGTGTCTATAAATGTTTACGTGAACTGAGAAGCAAAAAGTACAGCTACTACACCGCTAGTATAGCTAGGGCACAGAATGTTGACATGGTAGTTTAACTCGGAGAAGGTGTAGTTGCTGCGCCTTTTAGTGTAGCCAGTACGCCTTTGGGTATGGCCAGTGTACTTTTATTTGTCTTTGTGTCCGCGCGAAGGTTACGTGAGTTGAAAACGTACAGCCAGCGCGTTTAAAAGGTGTAGCCACTACGCTTTTTGGGGAGCGGGTACTAGCATAGGGTAAGGTTAGTAGTAGCGCTTTCTGCTTCTCAGTGTGACCATAAAAGTTTACGCGTCTATAAAAGTTTACGTTTCTATAAGATTTTACGTGTCTATAAGATTTTGCGTGTCTATAAGATTGTTTGTGTCTATAAGATTTTACGTGTCTATAAGGGTTTACGTATATATGAGATAACGTGACTTTTAGAGTTTAGATCTCTATAGGGTGTCTATAAGAGTTTACGTGTCTATAATAGTTTACATGTCTATAAGGCCTTACGTGTCTATAAAAATTTACATGTATATAAGCGTTTACGTGTCAATAAGGTGTCTATAAGAGTTTACATGTCTATCAGATTTTCCGCATCTATAAGGCTTTACGTGTCTATAAGAGTGTACCTGACCATAAAAGTTTGCACGTCTAGAACAGTTTTCGTGTCTATAAGATTTTACGTGTTTCAAAGAGTTTACGTGTATATAAGAGTTTAAGTGTCTATAAGAGTTTACGTGTATAGAAGAGTCTACTTGTCAATAAGGGTTTATGTGTCTATAAGATTTGTCATGTCTATAACGGTTTACGTGTATATAAGAGTTTACTTATCTAGAAGAGTTTACGTGTCTATACTAGCCAAAATGTCTACAAGAGTATACGCGTATATCATATTTTACGTATCTATAAGGTGTCTATAAGAGTTTACGTGTCTACAAGAGTTTACACGTCTATAGGGTTTTCCGTTTCTATAATAGTTTACGTGTCTATAAGAGTTTACATGTGTATAACATATTTCATGTCTATAACACCACCGTACATATCTGTAATTTTTACGTAAATGTAATACTGGCAAGATGAGAGGTACGTGTCTATGAGATTTTACGTGTTTATAAGAGTTTACGTGTCTATAAGATTCTCCGTGTCTATAAGAGTTTACGTGCCCATAAGTGTTTACGTGTCTATAAGGATTAACGTGTATATAAGAGCTTTCGTGTCTATAAGGGGCTACGTTTCTATAAGAGTTTACGTGTGTTTAAGGGTTTACGTTTCGATCAGCGTTTTCGTGTCTATAACAGCTTACGTGTCTATAAGAGATTACGTGTCTATAAGCGTTTATGTGTCTATAAGCGTTTATGTGTCTAGAAGAGTTTACGAGTCTATGAGTTTACGCGCCTATAAGATTTCACGTGTCCATAATGGATTATGTGTATATAAGACTTTACGTGTCTATAAGAGTTTACGTGTCAATAAGAGTTTAAGCCTCGATAAGGGTTTACGTGTCTATAATATTTGACAGTTGTCCGTAAGGATTTACGTTTCTATAAGGGTTTAAGTGTATATAAGAGTTTACGTGTCTATAAGAGTTTACGCGTCTATAAGAGTAGTAATAGGACAGGTATTGCGAGACGTGTGACTCATTGGGCGGTATGTGTCAAGTGTCAAGTGGCACTTAACTCAAGAGGTCATTAACTCAAGTGTTATGTAAACAGTAGCTGCACAGTAGCTAATGACCCATGTAAGTATGTGTTAATGACCCCATTGTTTTGAAAACAGCTACTGTTTTGCTACTGTATTTGTAAACAATGGGTCCATTAACACATACTTACAAGGGTCATTAGCTACTGTGCAGCTACTGTATACATAGCACTAATGACCTATGTAAGTATGTGTTAATGACCCCATTGTTTTGAAAACAGCTACTGTTTTGCTACTGTATTTGTAAACAATGGGTCCATTAACACATACTTACAAGGGTCATTAGCTACTGTGCAGTTACTGTATACATAGCACTTGAGTTAATGACACCGCTGTGTCACACGGTCGCTATACCTGCCCCACTACTACGAGAGAGAGAGAGAGAGAGAGAGAGAGAGAGAGAGAGAGAGAGAGAGAGAGATCCTTTGTGTGCTGCGGCGACCTTCTCCACAGGGGTCCCCAGCGTCTAAAGTATAGTGAATCGTTTGTATACGTGATAGAGTTAGTGGCCCTGAAAAGGGCCGTTTTCTTTTTTGTGTTAAGTTTTAATTATATCGTGAATAACCTTGTTTACTGGGAAAGGAATTGGTATTGGTGGAAAAAGATTTATACCGTGAGGAATCTTTATCAGTTGACGACGAATAATCTTTCGTTTTTTTATCGATGAGAGGTTGTTTTTCCTCCTTGTCAGACTTCTGCTTGCTGAATGGTGGACCCATGATGTGTGCTCGGTGAAGGTTGCAGGCCTTCTGTTTTATCACATCCCTCTACTATTAGCTTATATCTAAGCGCAAGTGATTGGTGGTGGTGGGAGGGAGCAGGAGTGGTGGCGGAGTAGAGATATGAAGTAATGAAGAAGGCAATTAAATTAAAATTTGTATTTATTGATTATTAACAGTCTCGTATTCGTATACATCTTTTTCTAGGATCGGTAAATAAATACTACGTATTTCTATAAATAGTCTATCAATGTTCGTACTACCAAAGTCTGAATGAATCATACGGTTTTTTACATCAGTTTTTAATTCGTCTTTTTGCTCGTCAAAAAGTTTAACAAATGTGTTCCCGTCAATTTCACGAATTTTCTCGTCGCCGCTGTTCACATGGGTTTTCAAGCTTTCAACTATTACATCATAAATGATATTAATGTACGTAGACATATTCTCTAATTCACGAAGCCGAAACTCGATACACTCGCGCATGCTTTTTAATATTACAAATGTACGACGCAACATCACTACACTTGGTAAACTCACGACTTTTTTCTTCTTTTTCGGTGGTTCTCCATCGTCGTTGTTGTCGCAGTCGTCAGCTGTATCGATGGGTCTGGTGATTGACTCTGTATCCATACGTAAGCCATCAGTGGTGTCCCAATCTTGCGCCTCGTGCAGGTGCCGTTGACCACGTAATGACACAGGTTCCTTTGTTTTGCTTTTCTGAGTGATTGCCACAGCTCTCGAGCTATAAGCAGTGGTCAAATCAATCTCGTGTTGAGCTAGGCCGATTTTTCTAAAGTCCCGCTTGTGGCCGTATAGATGGTACATTATTGCTGGAAAATGTGTTGTGAATTCCTCCCATTCGGCGCTATCCATTGTTATGTATCTATGTGGTGAAGTATCGCCGCCCAATTGAATCCCTGTACGAAAATGGTCACCGTAATATTGCAGACCAATGTATGCAAATTTCGTTTGGGACTTATTGAGTGCATAACTTGTGTTAAAAAGCAAGTTTTGCGGTATCTCGTCTTGGTTCATTTTGAAGCAGTCGTCGCAAACTTTTTTTTTTTAAAGAAATACTAATGCACTGGTAAAGATGTCGTGTTCTCGGAGCTGCTGATGCTGCAGTGAGCTCTAACAGAATGAAGCAGTGGTGTTGTATGTGGGCGAGTGCACTTTGTATAAAGAAATACTGTGATGCTGACTGCTGCTGCTACTGGTGCGGTGTGTTCTACTAGACTGGCGCAACGTCACCGCTAGCGCTATTCGTTTGGCTGTGTACCCCCCACTATGCCGATATGTGGGTGGTGGGGGGCGGCGGCGCCGATGGCGCGCAAACACGACCAACGAGAGTACTGTTACGTGTATGACGTAGCGCGTCGTGTGGCAGGGGGACTATGTGACGTAAAACGTTTCGAGAAAAATATAGATTTATGGTTATGATTGTATCCGATAACAGTGGAAATCGTTTCTAATTACTTGTCGTCACACTATGAATGCGTCAATCATGTACTCTCGTGAAAGATTTTTATGGCTTTCGTGAGAAGGAAATGCGTGCCGCGACATGTAACCGATAACAGCGGTAACCTAAACACTCCACACCACCGCTATGAACGCGTCCATTGTTCAACGAGTTTTAACAGGCAGTTTCAAGAGGGGGGTGCTCTCGATGACGCCTGTGGAGATTTTACGAGTCAAAGTGTATACATTGATAAATTTTTCACGTGAATGCGTTCTTTGTTCAACGGTTTTTAAGAGGAGTGCAGTTTAAGTTACGCGTAAATGTGTATATGATGATAAATTTTTCACGTATAAGCATTTTGAATACTCTCTCGCGGGAGGAAAATGAATTTAACTGTTTTTCAGGAGTGGGAAAAATGAAAAAGGTCTGTAAATGAAAAAATTGATTTGGGTAAAATTTTTTATTCAATCAAACTTACAAACTATGAATACATAAATGTGGAAAGAAACAAAAACTTACAATCTTCGAATACATATGGTTTAGCCGAGCGACGCTTAAAATTAATTACGGATGCATAATAGTGCACAGGAATCGCAGCTGATTCATGACAGAGCAAACAGCTCTTTTTCAGTATTAAGTTAAAATATACACACATACACACGCAATATATATTAGCTTACAAATCTAGGCCCAAAGTAATTTAAACAGCAATGCAAAATGTATCTTAAAGTTAGAGCTTAATAATTAGTCATAGGCCTACATGCCTGAGAGCACGAGCCGTGCCCTCGCGAAGTAGCACGCGGGAAATTGTACGCACGCCCTACTTTCTTAAACTTTTTGTCCTTTATAATGTTATAAAATTTACCAGCTATTTTATCGTTGGAGCGAGTATCAGACGTAAAGATGCTGCAAAATTTTCGTAAAGTAAAACCACTACACATATAATGCAAAAACATAACACAATATTCGCCGCACACTTTAGAATCGAAACTTTGCAACTTCTTCTTGTTCCACTTGAACCACTTGCAATTTCTTCTGAGACGGGCGAGGTGATGTCGCGAAGATGGTGGTACTCCATAGCTATCGAAAAAGGTACCTCTTGCATGGTCGTCTATGTAAAAAGCCACCCAGTAGAGCCGGGCTTGTCTGATGTGTCGAGATTTGCAACGATTGCCGCTGGCTGGCTCAAGCGACTTGGGATGTGATCGGCCGCGTAAACGCCGATCGAATTAGCAGAGAGCTCTCTGATGGCTCGTGTTATTTCATACGTGTTCATTTTTTTCAGTCTGAAGATGTGAATCCGTTGACGACTGAGTAGTATATGTCATTACTATCAGAGTCGTCGCTATTTGTATCTCGCCGCGGGTACTCGTAAACAGACGTAAGGAACATGTCACTTGTCACTCTTTCTTTAGGGAGAGCTTTCCATTCTGGTGGAAGTATCGAACGCAGCCACTTTTTTAACTGATTAACTTTGTAAAGAGCACAAAACTGTTTTTTTCTGACGGAAAGATTTTAGCTGAATGTGTGGCGCAAAGTGCGCTGTCCGGGAACGCTGTGCAGAGTTTTTTAAACGATGGCGATTTAAATTTTTCCAAATTGATGACACGACGACCGAAAAGCGTCTCAATGTAACGGGCCTTCTCTTCGCCACGTACGTAAATTGTACGCGATACTCTGGCAATGTTGTATAGATGCCGATGTAGCTGGCGCAGAGTTACTTCGCCGTCAAACCAATGAAGTCCGTGAACTTCGACACTGAGAAATGTGTTTGTCTCTTTGATGTCGTCTGGCAAATCGTCAAAACTATGCGGTGCTTGCACTATCCAATGATCACAAATTTTTTTTTGTAGGCACACGATAGCTACTTCCTTGGGTAGAAGCTTTTTTCCGAATCGCGGAAGCCTTGAATATCTATTACGTAGTCCATTGCAGGAAGCGCATGTGCGTGTGTGTGCGTGTGTAAGAGAAAAAGCGAACTGATGTGTGAGAGCTGTGCAAGTCTGCGTCAGAGTGCACGTACCCCCACCCACTTTTTTACGCATACAGTAGTGCCACCAACACACAGCGTCATGTAGCGACCTGTCGCTGGCGATAAGCGGGAGCCTTCTGCTGCTGCTGCTCTATCACTTAGGCGCTGAAATCCGTTAAAATTTGTGGAGTGGAGTCGATTTCAAGAACGTTATCGTACTCTACGTAAACAATGCAGTTTATTGTAACTGTTGGCGCCGTCTCGAAGCCCACTTCAATGCGTACACTGCCTGAGCGTACGAGATTCCAATGAGAGTGGCAGTGCGCTGATAAATCGGGCGTGAGATCGAATGCCGTAAGAAAATGACCCATTGAATAGTTGTAACGGTTTATGTCTAGGCCCTCGTTGAGAAAATGTATTCCGGTGCCTGTGTAGAGTGTTTGGAATGTCTCGATAAAAGCTAGAGCGGTGCCTGTAAAATGAGGCTGTAATGTTTTGCTCGGTATTTGAACCCCATCGATATATATCGAGAGATAATTTATGTCAAAGTGTTGAAAGTTGAATGGATTGAGCGCACGATTTCCATTGAACGCTCTGTTATCGACGAAACCGATTATTATACGTTTCGGCAGTTGGCCCAGAATCGCATTATCGATGCTATCACCTAGTATACCAGTGTGAAGCGTAAATGTTTTCACTTCGACGCGTGTAATGGGATATTTGGCTGTGGCTTTGGCCAGTGTATTGGCGTGTGCGATCAAAATACCCGGATTTATTTTGACACGGCGAACTATGAGAGTAGCTTCTTTTATTTTTATTCCGAAGCGCCCGTCGTTTGTGGAATCCATCAGGCAAAATGCATCCTTGCTACGCACCAGTCGCACTCTCATTTCGACACCATTGATGAGCATTTTATCCTGATTAAACAAGTCGCAGTGCAGATGACCAATCATATTGAATGCTTTTCCGTCTTTCGTAAAATATTGCCTGTGATTGAGGCCTTTGTTCGCTCCGACTCCGTGATTTTCCAGTGCACCCTCCATACAGCCGTGTGTATCATCGTACCAGAGGCTCGCTGTGAGATGAGATTCTTTGGCCGCGGGGGAATAGCTCAGCAATGACTCTATGTAAGCTCTGTACGGGTACACGTTGTTGGGCGGTGACGCAAGCTTTTGATTGAGAAAAATATCAATTTGATTGAACATTGAATGTAAAACGTTGTTTACGGGGCCAACTTTTAGATTTGTGTCGGGCTCCTCGACGGGCAATATTTGTGCCTTGACGAAGAGCATAGTGTGCGCGAGGTCGATGTAATGCTCGCTGGCGCTGGGTACGACGAATTCGATGGGTGCATCACTCTCATCGGTGATCGAAGAGACGGGCTTATAGTTCAAAAAACTGCTCCCTTCGATGGAGGTTTGAGTAGCGGGGAGGGTGAAAAGGTCGAGTTTGCTCGACATACACTCTGACGAGTGAGAGTGCAAGAAAGCCATTTTTAAGATTTACTTTGGTCCAAAAATATCGTTAATGGGGCGAAAAGTCGGGGTTTTGCGCTTTCTCTTGCTTACTTTACGAGTTCCGCGCGACGCGGTGGGCAATTTTTTTTTCTTACGTTTGGATCGCGAGGTACGAGCGGTCGCGCGTGCCTTTGTCGACTGACGCGGCCGTTTGATGCGGCTTGTAGTTTTATAGCCCGAACCCTTCATGATTTCTGTAATTTTCTCGGCAGCTTTCCTCTTGAGATGCCTCCTCGATTCTCCGACTCTCGATTTTATGGCCTCCTTGAAATTGACACCATTGTTTGCGACATCGTCTATGATTTTCATACCTGCGCGCAAGGTCTCTTTCCCGACCGCCTTAGCGCCACTCCTGACGTATGGAAGAATACGGCAAAAGAGACCCCCCAGCCAAGAGCCGATGCCACGCCCTCTCTGAAAGGGTGCGCCAGCGAAAACGTTTCTCACACCACCCCCGCCACCTATCTGCTCATCGTAGTATCTAGTGTAATGAGACATCTTAACGACTTCGTCTGAAATGGAGTGTCACGGTCAGCGTACCGTACTCGAATGGAATGCGCTGCCCGTACTGGTCTCTTATATCGATGATAATATTGTGAAAATTGTGATAGAGAAGCGGTATGTAGTGAGTGGGTGTGAAACGCTGCACAGCACTGCAGCCGTATTTGAATTTTGAGTTATCAAAGGAAACGATGCGCAAGATGGCGGCCTGTGTGTCGCCCACTGTGTAGGGCTCACAAATATCTGTATAAACGTACAGTTGGTTAGGTATGGCACGAGGAAGCGAGGCTGGCCTCTCAGCTACAATTTCCCGCAGTGCGCCATGGTTAAAGGTTGTAAACAGAGTTTTTTTCCCGGGTTCGTCATCGAAGCCAAAAATGCGCATAATTTTGTCATTGAAATGAGTCGCATGTGGCTGTTGACAGTCGCACTTGCGTCTGATGGCATAATAGCCATTGCTCTCCTTTACGGGTTCAAGCATGTGATGCTTATAAGTGTCATTCGAGTTGTTTATGGCGTCTGCCAGCTGTTGGAGAGAGTCGTAAATGCCGACTGGAAAATGGCAGAATGTTTTCTCAGTCTGTTCGTTGTCGTCCACGCTGTACGAACTAAAAGTGTAAAAGGCGTCATTGTCTTGAAAATGCACGATGCTACAGGGTACGTGAATTTCCACCAGTCCAACGTGCCACTCTCCGTGTAATTTGATCTCGTGAGGCAAGTGTGTGGTGAAACAGCTGGTCGTGTTATCGGAAAAGTAAGACATACTGCTGTTGCTAGGCAGTACCATGTAAAAATCTTCTTTCGGGTCCATACTTGCTCGCTGTTTTTCTACGAAATGCTCTCGAGTTGACTGACGTTCACCCAAGAATTAAATTTATCGGGATAGCCTAACCACTTGACGAGCGCTTGTTTGTTGGCGCCGCGACCTTTCGTGCGTACGATACGCTCGATTTTGAAGCTCTTATCGTCTGCCAGACGATCTTGCCCGACCAAAACGAGCTCTTCGTTGTAAAAGAATCCGTCGATTATTTCCCCGTTCAAGTCCGCCAATACGTACGTGTACAGTCCTTGTCGCGGTGATACGCGTATTATCTTGAAAATCTCCTCGCTGAAATTTTTTTCGTATCCTCGCTCGAAGGTGTTCTTTGAGCGACTGACACGGACGAGGTCACCTACGGCAAATTTACAGTGGGGCGCAGTGCGGCGGCACCGATAATTGGAGCGCGCACGTTTGTCCAAGTTTACGTGCGCGCGCGCAGCATTGTAAAGGTTGACCTCAGCGGGCCGCATTCGCGTGCCACTGTGCAGGGTGTGATTGTACGCGTACACAATTTTTTGCAGAACATCGATGTAGCGCTTGGTGTTCCGATGCGAGAAATATCTCCATATGCGCTCGCGCAGTGTTCTATTGAGCCGCTCGACCACCGCTGCCTTGATATCCGGATTTCTAGCGACGCGAAAACCGATCTCCATGCGCTTGAGAAAATTTTGAAAAGCGGCACCAAGGAATTCCTTGCCACGATCGGACTACACGCACAGGGGCACGCGCGGTTTCGCTCTGTCGGTAATTCGTTCAAAAGCGCTGGCAACGTTGCGAGCTGTTTTATCTTTCAACGGTTCAACCCAGGCGAACTTGCCCAGTACATCGATGACCACGAGAATATAGCAGTACCCGTCGTTGTAATCCTTTATCGATGTTAGCTGAAGTAGATCGCACTCCCACACGTCATCGACGTTTGTTACATTGTACGACAGACGCGGAAATCTTCTTTTTATCGGGTGATGAAGTGTGTAGGCGTCTTGATTGCTTAGCCACGCGTAAATTTTTTTCTTCTCCTTTTTGGCATTTACGCGCAGGAGGTTTCGCGCACCTGCGTAACCAGCCTCATGCTCGAGATTGTAGTATTGTTTTCCGTAAGGCATTTCGTGTTTACATATCAAAGTGTAGCCATTTTTTCTTGGCTTGTTTTTTACTGCGCGTTAGAATGGGTGAGACTGGGGACGGAGCTATATTTTCTACACCCGCTATAGTCTCTCTACGCGGCAGGCGCCGTTTGGCCGTTTTCTCTGGTGCGGTCAATATTTTCCCAATTTTCAAAACTTTGGGATTTTCTATGAGATTAACGGGTGTCTCGCTAGTTTTGAGAAATTTTGCAAACTCAACGCGACCGACAGGCGCTTCGTCTCCCGTGTTCTTTTTGCTCAACGTGTCGATGAGTAACTCGCTTATGTCCGAGCGGGATACCTGGTGACCATCGATGCTCACAGTGCCTGCATTGTCCCACTTTAAGCGCTCGGGAACCGCAGTCCTCCAGTGCCGAAGCAAGAGTCGCGCTTTGCGTGCGTGTACTTTGGGTATACCCTGGAGAATGTCTTCCTCGCTGAGCGGTGCGAGAGTCTCTTCGATTTCGTCAACCTCGTGATTCGGCTCGGCGACACGCTCGTTGTCGCGGAAAAAAAGATAACGTCGTAAAATTTGCAAATAATTCAGATATTTTTCATAATCATCGCGCACCTCCTTTGAGGGTAAAACGTCATACATTTCGCTGTCTAAGCGAGAAAAATTATCACCGCGCGTTTGTAAACTTTTTTCCTCGACATCCACGGATGTGACGGCGGCGGCGGTGGCGGTGGCTCCGGATGCGGGTCTCGGTGGGCCAATCGAGCCTTCAGGCACAAGGATCATTTTTCGTGCTCGTTCCATCTTAGTGCGTGTCACCCGATCCGAATATTTTCGATATGAGAGTACTCACGAGTGGAGCTAATAAGATTGGTAGAAACGACCCGCCGTTCTGAATAATCACTCGCTTCTTTGTGCGCCAATCGTCTTCGTTTCCACTTGAGTCCGATAACTTGCGCAGCGCGTGTTTATGTTTGCTCAAGCGTCTCTTCTCGCTATCGGATAATTTTATGACGCCGTGTATAACGTTTAATGCACACTCACATATACACTTGACAAGTGGCTTGTCAGCCGCTCGGGTTATGGCAGTGCGATGTTTCTTATCGCCGTGACAGAGTGCGCCGAGTAGTGCGAGATTTTTCTTGGAAAAATGCTTACCCCGTGGTAATGTGCCGCGACAAGAGGCGCGACGACCGTACGGGACCATAGTTTTTTTCCGACTGATGATCGTCCACGTGAATCAGTGTGATTTAAAGTATTTGGGCATGTATGCGCAATGCGCGCTGTCGTCGGGGAATATGTTTGCGCGAAATCTAAACTCATCGAGACAGTCTTGCGAGAGGTCTATAAAGAGGTAAGAGTGTGGTGCGCGCGTAGCGTCTACGAAGGCATCGCGCAGAAAAGCCGAGTCTTCGGGGTGGATTTGACGCGCGAGATGCTGTATTTGCGCCTTGTCGCGTGGATTTTTGAATAGCACTAAATACTTTGTATTTAAACTTATGTCACGCTGTGCCTTTCCCTTGTGGAAAACATTTTGTGTTATGAATATCACACTGATATTTTTGTGGTGACTCCGCTTCGTAAACAAGTCTAAAATAACGTCGCTCGAAGATTCTCGCATAAGATCATCGAGAACGAGTAATTGTTTCTTCTCGTTGTCAGAGGAATAATCGCCTATCTGAGGGAGACCCTCTCTAAACTCGATGGTTGGTCCAGCGGACTTAAAAGCTGTTCTGTAAGCCTCCTGCCATTCAGCGTAATAAAACAATAAACGATCGAAGCGCACTGTACACATCTCCGGTAAATGTGCGAGAAAGCGCTGGACGAAGCGAGTTTTCCCGCAGCCTGTGGGCCCGCACACGCAGCAGGTAAACGGGTGTTTCCATCGGACGTCCATATTTTTACACGAGCTCTACCCTGCGAATGAAACTGGACCACGCTTTTCCAATCATTTTATAGCCACCCATTGACAAATAGACTGCTGGCCCCAATGAGCGGCTGAGGTGGCGGCGGACGGACGGGCGGGCGGGCGGGCGCGCGTGGACTAGCATCTTTACCCGCGGTGGTGAGCTGAATCGTCGCGGTGGCAAGCTCATCGGCCGCGGTGGTGAGCTGAATCGACGCGGTGGCAAGCTGGTCGGCCGCGGTGTGACTAGCGTGCAGCCGCTGAAATAAGCAGAATTACCGCACGCCAACTAGCTTGCGAACGCCGACGATGAGCACATTTACCCGCGGCTACTGCTGCTGCTGCGATATAGTGCAACTTTGTCACTACAATAACTTCTTAGTATATTTAACTAAATAAAAAAATATAGTAACGGCAGCTTTTATAATCTTCGAAAAACGATATAAAACATTCACTATATTACTTTGCTGTTAAGAAAAATATAATGGTTTCTTATAACTACATGGAAAGTGGTGATGGGTAGAAATAATAGAACATTTTGATGGAAAAATAATTTTTTTTTTTATTAAAATATAAAAAAGACGAATTTTACATAAGTACAAGTTTTTTTATAAAAATACACATACTACGAATCGCTCTTATAACCAAAAGGTAGTGATACTGCATTACGAAAGTATCTACGCTTCTTAAGTACTACGGAACATGACTTTTTTTCGCTACATGTGATGACGTCGTGCGCGCGTGTGCGTCTGATCGCTTCATATTTCAAAACGATAGCTTCTCTATCGTTTTCAAAATACGAAGCAATCAAACGGCCGATGCTTTCGAAATTTATTATACGCGAATTGTTGCTATTGAGACAAATACCCTTAACTTTGCAGCACTCGACAGTTTCCCCGGTGGAAGGGACGACAGCTCGAAAGCCATAAAATTTCGGACCGCCCGAGAGAAAGTTGGTTATATAGGTACCCTCGCCATAGGACTTTAACTCGTCTGTCATACTGCCGAGTAAAGTTCCCAGCGGGGGTGTATACTCTGTAGCGTCGTCTTTTTTGCACACGAAAATACACGAGTCTGTGTCCATGTATAGAACACGTGCTGCTGTGAGTTTTTCAATATAACTGTACAGTTCGAGGCGCGCCTGCGCGGTTGTATACGCTGCTATTGCTACGTTCGCATTACCCGAAACATCGACAGCATCTTCGCGAAAGCGCCAATTCGCGTATAAAAGGTTCTCGTTAACCATAAGAATATCGAAAACTTCTTTATCCTGCGCTGTAAGAAGTTTTAGCAACTCTTCACGTGTTTTTACAATCACCGTTTGTTTCATATTTGACCGCTGTCCAAATTTTCCCCACAGTGAATTTAAGCATAATTTTGCAACGGAGCGCAAACCAGGATTTTTTTCTATTTTTTCGCGATCTAGTCTTATCCCCTCGTCGCGCTCGTACTCGTCGATGTACCGTTTTCTACGCTCTTCGTCTGTACACCAGGCAGGCCAGCCGCTTGCCTGCTGCTTCAGACGGAGAAAGGTATTAACGTAAGCTGCAAACAGTCCGCCTTCCCCGGTACACGGATCGAACTGCGTGGTCTCATACTGCCAAATTATATATATTTCCGTTACACAATAGCCAAGCTCAACAGCCTTCTGTAATTCGTAAACAACCCATGTACCTGTAAATTCGCGCTCACCGATTTGCTCGTGATTACAATCGGCTTCCCGCAATTCCTCGCAACACGTGCGACAGAGCCCGAAAATTAGCCGATTGTGCATTTTTACCGGCAACACGGGTAGTAACAAATTACGAGGCGGTAAAACTTTGCATTTGACCATCCCTTCCACACGCGAGAGATAGTTGTTTTGCCCTCCTGTCAGTGTCGCACATTCTTCGCCGATGTAAATGCGCGGGTGCCCAATGGGGTAGCGTCCCCTCTTGCAGATATATGGGTAAAGAGAGCAAATATCGGTATATTTTATCTCTTCGCCTGGCGCAACACTGCGCGAAGTAACGATATTTTCCGTACGCCCACCGAAAAAAGCATCCCGTGGATTTAAAGTTATTTTGCTCATGACTGGGTGAGTGGCTAAATATCGCGTAATTTCCGGCTGTTGACTTTTCACGCGCGCAAAATCGCACTCCCACATCTCACGCACGTCGTATCCTAGCCGTCTCATTACTGCAACCTTTGCCACAGTGGACTCGTACGCCTGTACGCATGTTTGACCATATTTATTTTTCCGTGTGCTCCGATTATCGGGGAAACAACGCGGGCAACCATGCACGTAACAGCCTTGGAATTCAAAAACGATTCCTTTGTCTGTTAAGCTAGGTTCTCCGGCGCCTGGTAGAGGCGGCAGGTACCCATCTACGAGTTGACCCTCCCGCAAACGAAACTCACGCGCACGACCCGCGTGTATAATTTTGCGCCCGATCTCGCGCTCACAATATAACAGCCACTCTATGGATTTTTGCGAGTGCTTATCCGCGCGCCTATATCCGTTTGGCGGTATGAGACCAATGGTGTTATCCTTCAAAAAATTTTTTTTAAAAACATACAAACACGTAGATGCGATTGTACATGCCGCGACGAATGGGTCTGTTTGCGCGACTTCTATAAAAATTTCGCGAAACCGTATGCACGCGCGCCTCAATATTTCCACATCCATTTTACAGTATTCGACAATCTCTTTTTGAAAGTCGAATATGTAGTTTGGTCGGGTGTTCTCATGCCAGTCGAGAAAAGCGGCGCGCTCGTCCACAGACATAGTACCCGGGCCATAAAACTCGGCAGGGGGCAGAGGGCCAATGTAATGCGCATTCTCGAGAGTGTTGAAGAAATGCGGAAAATAACCTTTCTTTGAGCCCTCGGGCAGTCCGAATGTCGCAGGCAGAGCACTCAGTTTCAATTGAAAGTAATTGATACTATCAATAAACTTTGTGCGTCCGTACTTTAACAGCGTAATATTGTGACCGCTTAATATTACAGTGGGCGATCCGTGCTCGGAACTTTCGGCCAACTCCTTCAATATAAATTGAGAGTCGAAAGCCCGGGCATTGTGTGCTATGCACACAATTTCGGCAAAATCGGTTTTTTCCCGCACACAAAGCTCCAAGAGTTGTTTTACCGGTTCACGGTTGAAGACAAATTCACGTACACCACAAGTGGCGCAAAATATTTGTATGTCGTCAACGTCGATGCAATCCGTGCATACTTGATGCGCGACACACAAATTAGGTACATGAACACGCGCGCTTTCGCCATACGGAGTGTCTTGCATCGTTTCAAAATCGTAAAAAATATAAAGATATTTATTTTTTTTACCACGTGTGTCGGCGCTGATCGGCCGCATGAAGCACAAATCGTTAAAGCCGTGCCGCTTTTGACATGTGTTACAAAACCCGATGCCGCACTCGTGTTTCGGTTGATACACGTTTACAACCCGCGTACAATTCTCACACAAACGCACAACGTCACACAGTTTTTTATTATTTTTTTGAAAGACCCTGCACGCTTGTGGTTCGCGAAACACTCGTGACCGAAAAATTGACGTCCGCAATCCACGCACTCTATCATGTCAACTTGCACGTTTCTGCACGGTGGCGAAACGTAACAGCTCTCACATATTCGCGTACATTTGTGCTGATTTACATAACGGTACCCCTTATTACAATAAGAACAGAAAAAACGTGTCCCTGCCGCTCCGAATAAATTCGTAATTAAATTAAAATGACGCGTACGCTCTTCGAACATCAAATAAATAATACCACTAAGTGCGATATTTAATTCATGGAGAGTGTTGCGGCCGTCAAAGAGCGCCAATTCACCGCTCCCAAAATTATCTTTCTCGAAAACAACCAATGCTATCCCGTGCGCGAGAAAAGAATCTTGGAAGCTTGTGAGCTCTTCAAAGCCGCAACCGTCTCTTGGAATTTTTACACCCGCATCGGTCACGAGTCTTTCCGCGTGCTCTTTTTGCATTTTTCGTCGTCCGTCGCGAATCACTGCCCATTTTGCACGCGTCTCAGCGCAATCCAGCGCCTTGCGCTCCACGTATACCAGTCCAACCGCAAGCGCACGCGGTAAACATAAGTGATCGCTGTTGTTAATAACAGTGATTGAGTGCTTTTGCACATCGCTCAACTTTAAGGCATCTCGACCAGCGCCTACAGGCATTTGTACATAGCACACCTGTAACACAAGGGCCTCCGCGATACCTAAAATTTCGTTACTCTGGCTTATGGAATTTATTAAATTCCATAAATCAGCGTAATTAAAGTCAGCGACTGGTCTGAACGAAAGCCCACCTGCGCCACGCGAAAAACGATCGTTACAAATTGAAATACCGACTAATGTACGCCCCGGTACGCACTCTGTTATATAATTATGAATGTCTCTGATCGCAGCCTCTACCCACAATACAGGGTTTACATCGACACGTGGTTCTATAATAGTGAAACTTACTCTATGGGCCTGTGTAGCGAAGCGTCGCAGGTACTGCTGTCCCTCAACAACCGCAATGAAGCGCACTCCGGGTGGTCGTACGATGTCGTAGTCCTCGCCGGGTGCATCATAAACTTGCTCTTCATCCATGACACCGACACCACCACCGCCGCCTACTTGCCTCGTGGAATGTCCCTCACTCGCTAAATAAAAATAGTTTAAATTATACTTTTAACTTTTTTTTTTTTTGTGCTTTAGTTAACGTTTCTGATTTTTTTTTCAATTATGGTTCAGCATAACCGGCAAAACTTTCGCGCACACGCGATATAAGATCGGACAGGTCCGCGTCGTTGTATAACGCTGAAGTCTCGTCTTCAGCCTGGTCACGAAACCAGCGTTGAATTATTGCACACGGATTATGAGCTATTTGGTGGTATAATGCGGGCAGCCCGTTGAGGAAAGGAAGCGATGACCGGATTTCCCTCTGCATCATATCACGATTTCGGATAACTATAATTAAAAATATTTGCCTTTTTAAAAAACAAAATCAGAAAACGTTTTAAATAAATATTTTGTACACTTACATTCGTTGATACGTCGATGGGAATCATAACTGTGATTGTAGCCGTTCGTGATCATATTCGCAGCCTGCTCAAAGTTCGACAGTTGATTTTCGCGGTCTGCGCGCGCTGTATTGGCTACGGTACTGGTGTCTTCTGCCAGCACATCTGGAGGCTGACTCGCGAGAAGTCTCTCTTCTGCAGCGGTCACTAGTGGCCTGTCGTAAATCGCAAGTGCGTCGGAAATCGCGATGTCCATGAACATTAGGTCTTCCAACCGCTGATCATCGGCTCGGCGCACCGCTCGTTCCTCTTCTGTATCGTTATCAGGAACGTCACCGCCTGGCCCCCAGACGGGAATCTCAGGGCCTTCGGGTCCCCAGACGACAAGCGCGGGGCTTTCGGGGCGTGGGACTTCATGCACCTCGACCACAACTTCTACCTGCTCGCCACCCTCCTCCTCCTCCTCCTCCTCCTCCTCCTCCTCCTCCTCCTCCTCCTCCTCCTCCTCCTCCTCCGTATCGACGGGTGCTGCAAAATTCATCATTCGCCGAGCAGGATTAAATAGGCCGCTCGTACGTGCCGAGTGCTCGGGGGTCTCATCTTCCTCGAAATACGTACTGTCGGATAGCTCCGAATCATCATCGCGTATGAGACTCTCTAATGCTGTAAATAAAAAAATATGTAAATAAAAATATGTAAATAAAAATTATTTTGAAAAAAAAAAAAAAAAAAGTTTTAGACTTACCTAAACGCTCTTGACGGGCGTTCGCTACGCCGCGAAACACATGCAATCCACTTAGTTGACGGACGAAGACGTCGTCTTCGATGACTCGCTGTACTTCACGCGAATGCGCGAATGAATTGTGTAGGCGCACTATCGCGCGATACCCACTCGATCTGAGTATCAGTCGTAATTGCTCCTCCAAGTTTTCACGCGACATACGTCGCAAACGACGCATCCAGTCAGGGTTCCTGCCGTGTCGTGCTCTTGCCGCGAGTCGTAACACGGCACACCGAAGCGTTCTCTTAGCGTAATTATCCATCTCTCACGAAACTTCTGAATGAACTGTGCACAACAGCGAGTCGCACAGGATTCTTATACACATACGTTATCTTGAAACGTACCCCGTGAAACCTATGTTAAAAAAATTAGTCATCTCGTCATCTCGCCAGAGTTTGCACCCACCAGCGCCACTTGTTCCGCATCTACGCTCCATTGTTTTACAAGCGCATTTTCTTCGAACCAATACTGAGATTCAATAGTGTCCTAACGGCTGCTTGATAAAAAAAAAAAATCGTTATGTCTCGCGAAGTGGCACGTGTATTTTTCCAAAGTCCTCGGAGGTCCGAGCTGAACAATGGCCCTTCTATATTCGTCGCTTGAAAAAGGATAAGGTTTCACAGCTCTCGAAACCAAAACATTCGTGACACATCTACGGAAAAGCATGCATGCGAGATAAAAATTTACGATGCATAGCTAGCAGACGTGAAAGAATGTTCTACAAAAAACATAGTTTATTACTTTCGACGACACGTGTCAAACTCCATTAACGCGAATGCCTCACTTTCAAAATGGAAAGAGTAGTGGAGAGGCTGTGCTGTAAATCCCTCCGAAAAATGACCTGACAAACAGCCTCTAAACGGTATATGAAAAAAATTCTCTCGGCTTAAGTAAACAGCACACGAGTGAAAATATTCCTCAGGGACGTACACAGGTCACTTTCTTCGTCTGCTTAATCCATTGATGAGAGCTCGCTATTAATATTGCCCGAAACGGTAGAGTCGTAAAAACCAGATGGCGACGACGGCGGCAGAATATAGAAGTGCTCCTCGACGCCTGGCGTGAAGGTCAGCATGCACGAGTGCGTGCTGTTTGCAAGCGAGGGCTTCGCTATTATAGCAGCCGACACCAGCTGTATTTTATTAGGAAGCGGTTCAGGGCCCTACATTTATTCGGTGATAAAAACATGTGCATGCAGACGGTCACCAACAAGCAGTGGTGGGGAAAGGCCCTCCCCACTACGCAAAGGACGCGGCTCCCCACCACCACCACCACTGCTGAAACAAGGAGCGGCGGACGAAAGGGCCTACCCACTAGAGGTACCAGCATCATACGCGCCAGTTGGCTACAGATGATGGACCAGGTCAGTCGTGAAATATCGACTTTGCGTGAGGAGCTCGAGAGGACTCGACGGAGAGCGTGCAACAGCCACAGTTTTATCGAGCATCTAAAGCACTCGCTGATACGTCTCAGCCGTCGCATCCACCAAGGCTTGGACACCACAGAAGTGGCTGGCTTACGGGCACAAATTGTGCGGGCATCCCAGCAGCTCCAGCACCACAGAGAGACAGTGAACCGTACAGCGCATCACGCTGAAGACTTGGCAGCACGAGTGGCCGCGCTAGAAAAACTCCTGCGGTAGAGAAGAAAATCAACGCCACCGCCATCGACAAGAGAGAGGTCAAAGCATACGGCCTGCAGACAGCAGCTGCAGCAGCGCAATGGAGATTGCGCATTTATATCAGCGCCTTGCGAGATATAAAAGAAAGCGGGATCATGCCATTCGCATGATTAACCGCCTAGACTCAGCAATTAATCAGGCGCACCAACAAGAGCGCCGGCACGCGCCTGCTACAAGGCCGCCGAAAAATTGCGCTGGTGCCAAATGCCTTGTATGTGGCATTCTTTTTAGGATTTTGAGGAGCGATCCGGAGGGCCGCTCCTGGGAACAGTGTTGGCACTGCACGTGCTTTCGGTGTGGTGCGTGCCGCGAGACGCCGTGTGAGTGCCTACAACAAATGGACACTCCACGATCACCATCACCGGAGCCTGCTGCTGCAGCAGCAGCAGCAGCAGCAGCAGCAGCATCATCGTCATCATCAACAGCAGCAGCAGCAGAAGAAATTCCTGCGTCTACAGCAGCAGCAGACGACACCAGTGCAGCCGTATAGTGCAATATGTGCGTGCGACCGCAGAACTGTGCGTGTGTGTGCGAGTGTGTGTGTGTGTGTGTGTGTGTGTGTGTGTGTGTGTGTGCACTGCGTGCCCGGCCGTGTCTACGAACACTTGACACGCATGTGCCTACACGTATCACCGGATACGTGTGCGACTGTACGTGTTTGTACATGCGTGTGTGCATGTGTGTGTGTGTGTGTGTGTGCATTGCGTGTCCGTACGTGTCTGCGAACACGTGACACGCATATGCATATACGTATCAAATATGCGCTTGTACGTGTGTGTGTGTGCGCGTTATAATTAATAAAAATATTAATTATTAATACAAATTGTTATTTTTACTCACTACCGAAAAACAATCCCACGCTACTCTCTCTCTCTCTCTCTCTCTCTCTCTCTCTCTCTCTCTCTCTCTCTCTCTCTCTCTCTCTCTCTCTCTCTCTCTCTCTCTCTCTCTCTCTCTCTCTCTCTCTCTCTCTCTCTCTCTCTCTCTCTCTCTCTCTCTCTCTCTCTCTCTCTCTCTCTCTCTCTCTCTCTCTCTCTCTCTCTCTCTCTCTCTCTCTCTCTCTCTCTCTCTCTCTAGTAGTGGGGCAGGTATAGCGACCGTGTGACACGGCGGTGTCATTAACTCAAGTGCTATGTATACAGTAACTGCACAGTAGCTAATGACCCTTGTAAGTATGTGTTAATGGTCCCATTGTTTACAAATACAGTAGCAAAACAGTAGCTGTTTTCAAAAAAATGGGGTCATTAACACATACTTACATAGGTCATTAGTGCTATGTATACAGTAGCTGCACAGTAGCTAATGACCCTTATAAGTATGTGTTAATGGACCCATTGTTTACAAATACAGTAGCAAAACAGTAGCTGTTTTCAAAACAATGGGGTCATTAACACATACTTACATGGGTCATTAGCTACTGTGCAGCTACTGTTTACATAACACTTGAGTTAATGACCTCTTGAGTTAAGTGCCACTTGACACTTGACACATACCGCCTGATGAGTCACACGTCTCGCAATACCTGTCCTATTACTACTTATAAGGATTTACGTGTCTATAAGGGTTTACGTCTCTATAAGTGTTTTCGTGTCTATAAGAGCTAACGGATCTATCAGATTTTACGTATCTACAAGGGTTGACGGCCCTAGAAGTGTTTAAGGTTCTATTGGAGTTTACGTGTATATCAGAGTTACGGGTCTATAAGGGGTTAGAGGTCTATAAGGTGTCTATAAGAGTTTACGTGTCTATAAGAGTTTACACGTCTACAAGGGTTTACGTGTCTATGAGGGTTACGTGCCTATAGAAGATTACGTGTCTATAAGAATTTACGTGTCTATAATATTTTACAAGCCCATAAGGGTTGCGTTTCCATAAGGGGTTACGGGTCTATAAGAGTGTACGTGTCTATGCGATCTTACGTGTCTATAAGAGTTTGCGTGTATATAACAGTTTACATGTCTATAAGGGTTTTGGTGTATATAGAGTTTCTATAAGAATTAACTTGACTATGAGTTTTCGTGTCAATAAGGGTCTACGTGTCTATAAGAGTATACGTTTCTATATAAGCTTACGTGTCTATAAGATTTTGCGTGGCTATAAGGGTTTAAGTGTCTGTAAGAGGGTAAGTGTCTATAAGGGTTTACGTGTCTATAAAGGTCTATATCTATAAGAGCTTACTTGTCTGTAAGAGTCTACGTGTCTATAAGGGTGTACGTGTCTATAAGTGTTTACGATTATGTAAGAGCTTACGTGGCTATAAAAATGTACGTGTCTATACAATTTTACGTGTCTATAAGGGTTTGCGTGTATGCAATTGTTTACGTGTCTATAAGGGTTTAGGTTTCTATAAGGTGTCTATAAGAGTTTACGTGTCTATGAGTTTATGTGTCTATAAGGGTTTTTGTGTTTATAAGGGTTTACGTGTTGATAAGAGTATAAGTGTCTATAAGACCTTACGTGTCTATAAGATTTTACGTGGCTATAAGGGTTTATGATTCTATAAGATTTTACGTGTCTATAAGGGTTTACGTGTCTATAAGAGTTTACGTGACATTAAGAGTTTACGTATCTATAAGAGCTTACGCATCGATAAGAATGTGCGTGCTTATAAGGGTTTACGTATCTTTAAGTTTCTAATTATCTTTAGGAGTTTACGTGCCTCTAAGAGTTTACGTGTCTATAAGGCTTTAGGTGTGCATAAGAGTTTATATCTATAAGTATTTACATATCTACATGATTTGTGTCTATATGATTTCACGTGTCTATAAGAGCTTACTTGTCTATAAGAGTTTACGTGTCTATCAGGGTTTACCTGTCTATAAGAGTTTACGTGTCTTTAAGAGTTTCCGAGCCTATAAGGGTTTACGTGTCTATAAAAGTTTAGGTGTATTTAAGGGTCTATAAGGGTTTACTTGTCTATAAGGGTTTATGTTTATATAAGGGTTTACGTGCCTATAAGAGTTTACGTGTCTATAACGTGTCTATAAGAGTTTAGGTCGGTATCAGATTTTACGGGTCTATAAGGCTTTACGTGTCTATAAGAGTTTACGTGACCATCAAAGTTTACGCGTCTATAAAAGTTTACGTGTCTATAAGATTTTACGTGTCTATACGATTTTGCGTTTCTATAAGAGTGTACGTGTCTTAAAGAGTTTACGTGTCTATCAGGGTTTACCTGTCTATAAGAGTTTACGTGTCTTTAAGAGTTTCCGAGCCTATAAGGGTTTACGTGTCTATAAAAGTTTAGGTGTATTTAAGGGTCTATAAGGGTTTACTTGTCTATAAGGGTTTATGTTTATATAAGGGTTTACGTGCCTATAAGAGTTTACGTGTCTATAACGTGTCTATAAGAGTTTAGGTCGGTATCAGATTTTACGGGTCTATAAGGCTTTACGTGTCTATAAGAGTTTACGTGACCATCAAAGTTTACGCGTCTATAAATGTTTACGTGTTTATAAGAGTTTACGTGTCCATCAGATTTTACGTGTCTATAAGTGTTTACGCGTCTGTAAGAGTTTGCGGGTCTATACGGTTTTACGTCTCCATAAGGATTTACGTGTCTATAACTGTTTACGTGTTTATAAGAGTTTACGCGTCTATAAGGGTTTACGCGTCTATAAAAGTTTACGTGTCTATAAGTTTTTACCTGTCTATAAGATTATGCCTGCCTATAAGAGTGTACGTGTCTAAAAGAGTTTCCGTGTCTATAAGGGTTTACGTTTGAAATAAGGGTTAATGTCTATAAGATCTTACGTGTCTATAAGTGTTTACGTATGTATCAGATTTTACGCGTCTATACGGCTTTACGTGTCTATAAGAGTTTACGTGACCATAAAAGTTTACGTGTCTATAAGATTTTACGTGTCTATAAGATTTTGCGCGTCTGTAAGTGTGTTCGTGTCTAAAAGACCTTACGCATCTATAAGATTTTACGTGCTTATAAGTGTTTACGTATCTATTACTTTTTAATTATATATTGGTTTACGAGTCTATAAGAGTTTACGTGTCTATAAGAGTTTACGTGTCTATAAGAGTTTTCGTGTCTCTAAGTGTTTACGTGCCTGTAAGGGTTAATGTCTATAAGTGTTCACGTGGCTATACGAGTTTTCGTGTCTGTAAGATTCGTCGCGTCTATAAGACCTTAGTTGTCTATAAGATTTTGTGTCTATAAGGGTTTACGTGTCTATAAGAGTTTACGTGTCTGTTCGGGATCCAGCGGTCGAGTGTACGACGCCGTGAGCTTTTCCCTTCTCCGGTTTCATACACTACAAGCGCGCGCGTGAGCTGCACCGATCAGCACTCGCCACGCGTCTCTCTTCCCGCCCCCTCCAAATACCAAGGAACGCCGACGGCACTTCTCGACGCCGGCCGGCGTCAGTTCAGCATGCGAAGGCAGGAGAGATATCAGCAGCTCACATGACTGTACGCCTACTATACGGCACAACGGATACGCTTTAATAAAGCAAATTTATCTCCACACAAAACGTCTTCATCTTTTCAACCCGTCCAGTCCAACGATCAACTTTTCAAAAAACATTTTGTCCTTCGAGCTGGATCGTAGTAGACCATCAGCAGCGACATGGCCACAGCGCAGAAGAGAACTCTTTCTATCTTCTGCGTCTACTTTCGAGTGGCGTAGAGATAGTCATTTCTTCTTCACCGGTATGCATCAAAGTGTTCGTGGTCGTAAGTGCTGATAAGTCGCATGCTCACGCATGCCGACCTCGTACGTTCGTTGCTGTCTCTCTCTCGGTTGTCTCGCCGTCGCGTGAATTGGGAAGCCACCTTCTAAGGCTTTCGAGGGGAAATAGCTCATCTATTGCTATTCCCCTCATTTCTGAAAACGCCTTGGAGTGCGCGTATCTATCGACTCCAAGACGTCGTTAAGGGCGTGTGCTGTAAAGCCAGCCCTAGAATCACCGCGTGTACGGTGATCGGCAGGCATCTTGTTGTAGTCAAGAGCAACATGTGGCAATTTCTGTAGAAGAGCGTGCGTTGTAAAACCAGCTCTAGAATCATCGCGATCGTACGATGATCAATTAAACGTTGCCGGCAAGAGCAACTTGTCTACGATTTCGCACCAGCCAACACAAGGACTACCCGCGTGCAGCGTACATGCTACGGGGTTCACAACAGTCAGATAAATGAGTACTCGCGTGGAACCTCCGCGCAACGGGGTTTGCATCTAACAATTCAAGGAGTACCCGCTTGGCGCTTACGCGCTACGGGATCCACGCCAGTTCGTCCACGTAGTACTTGCAACACGGTGCGAGAAGCTCGCTGTGCATATAGCGAGCTTTCCACAAGAAAAGAAGAATTGGCAACATGAAGTCGACCATCAGGACGCGTGACGTGGGGGAAGTCGAATACGTCGTCGCCAAGAAGATTAGGGGGCGGACGAGTCCAACACTCACCACAAGGGGGAGAGCATCAACAGATTGAAGCTGTATGGGGACGAGTCCATCTACTTCGCTCTCATCTCTGATCCAATTGTGCTTGGATATTTCGGCACTTTACATGGACACACATATCGTTCCAATTTTATTTAAATTTATTTGTGCGATTTTTTTTAGTCTCTTCATGCAATACTAAGAAAATTTATTGATCTTTATTTAGTCAATGTTACTTTAATTCAAATTGCGTAAATTAATTTGAAATTAATACAACTTAATTGAGTTTGAGTTTATTATAAAATTAATTATAATATATAACTTGTCTTGAGAAAATTGATTGCAATTTTCGCCTTAGCAAATACTCATGTTATTGGACCTTGCAGTATTATTTTTGCCTGCTGATTCATCATCCTGACTACAAATACGACTGCTGGCCCACATCTGGATGCATTGCTGATTCAGTTGCTGACTACGCTTCAGTTACTGAATACATCGTCGGCAGTTACTTCACTTCGTGCAGTCAATGCTTTGGATCAACAGCTGATTTATCGTTGGAACGTTAGCGGACGCACTCAACGTTTCATCTTGAAGCACATCTTCACGGCCATACTAGCATAAGTATTATAACCTAGGTTAAGACTTAGATGTAATAACTCTCACTATTTCTTGTTCTACTCTCGAGTGGCCAAGAATAGTTAACTCAATACCAAAGTTAAATAGTCAAATTAGTTGTTAATCTAATTACGTTTTATCTCAAAATGGAGGAATTACATCATAAAGATGTCGCTCCAAGCTAAAATTGCAAATTCTTTTCAAAACTTCAAATCTAAGGGTAAAGATAACTTGACGAAAGGTTATGCAAAATCATATCTAACCGGACTTGAATGAAATTATTCGTCCTTTCGGTTAAATCACGAGAAAATCCTGCTCATTAAGGATCTTGATAAAAGTCATGTCTATTTTACAACTAATCTCTGTGATCTGGTTGAGGATAGCTTTTATGTCCGCAGAGGAGATTTTCTTGATTTATTAAAAACTTTTGAAACTAGAGATGCTGCTCAAGGCTCTTCTAACTCGAATGCTGCGCCAGTGATTCCAAGCCCTGCTCATTCCACTAACGTTTCATTTCAATCACTGCCTAAGATAGATTTACAAAAATTTTCAGGCAAATTCTCTGATTGGGAAAATTTTAGCGACGTCTTTCGTGCCGTCATTCACCGTCGTGAGGACTTATCGCCTGTTATGAAATTGCATTATCTTCGCACTCACCGTACGGGTGAGGCACTTGAGAAAATTAAATCTCTTCCCATTTCGGATGATAATTATGAACGAGCCTGGACAACTTTAATTGAATATTACGAAAATCAACGTCGTATTGTTGGCTCTCTCATTTCAGAAATCTTCTCAGTTAAACCAATGAAGACAGACTCTTCTTCGGAAAATAAACGTATTTACAGGGCACTTTACAACCCTATAGCTAGTCTAACGTCCCTTAATAGAGTGATCTGATCGTACATTTCTCGCTTAAGCAGCTTGATTTGAATACTCGTAAAGAATGGGAAAGACATCTTGGTGACAGTGTTGATCCACCTACATTGGAACAACTTCAAGCCTTTCTTCGAAGTCAAACCCTCACTCTAGAGGCCATCGAGGCTGGCACTAAATCGTCTTGGAATAATAACCCGAAAACTCAATCATCTAATTCAAAACCTCGTAAATCAGAGCATGACAATGTGCAGTCGGTTTATTCACATCAAACCTCATCTTCAAACCCATAAAAAAAGAAATGTTCGATTTGCAATCAATCTCATTTTACAAACCGATGTGAACGATTTCTCAATAAAACGATTCCTGAGCGAAAGGAATTGATCAAATCCTCTAATCTTTGTTACAATTGTTTAGGGAAGCATAACGTCAGAAATTGTTCTTCCACGTACCGATGCATTCTTTGTAAAGCTAAGCATCACACTTTGGTGCACACTGACAGCAGTCAAGTAATCAGTTTGCCGCAGACTAATCAGATTGACTCAGTGTCCAGCACCACTAACCCAAACTGTAGCAACGTTGTCGTTTCCAATGACTTTCAACTTGCCTCACAGTCAGTCTCCCTTAAAAGTCGAATAAGTACTAAAAGTACTGAAGTACTTTTAGCTACCGCTAGGGTTAACGCCCTTGGTCCTAACGGAACCAAAATTCAAGTTCGTGCGTTTATCGACCCCGGATCTCAAATCTCACTTATTACACAAGCTTTGTGTAACTTGCTCTCACTAGATTGTAGAAGCAGTCACACGCACATTCAAGGTATAGGCGAAAAGACAGTTGCTGTTTCTTCTAAGGTAGCTTGTCTTTCTATACAACCTCATTTTGATTCAACTTTCTCTATAAAGGGTGACTCTATAGTTTTACCAAAACTCTCATCGTATAAGCCCCCCGTCGTAGGTGGTAATTCTAACTTCAAATACTTAAGAGGGCTGCAACTAGCAGACTCCATGTATCTCGAACCTTCACGTATCGATATTCTACTCGGTGCAAGCGCTTATGCGCAAATCATTGAAAATCAAATTGTTAAGGGCTAATGTCTTCAGCCGATAGCACTTAGTTCCAAACTCAGATGGCTCTGACAGGAAATCTCTCTTCTTCACTTTCAGAAATAGGGCAAGAATCAATATCTCTTCATTGTTCGAACAGCTGCGAGTATGAAGCCAAACTTTTGGAGCTCGTACAAGATTTTTGGAGGGCGGATGAGATAGTCACTGACAAAAATCTTACTCGCCTGACGAACAAGCATGCGAGGATTTTTATCGAAAAACAACTCGTCAAGATGAAACAGGGCAATATATAGTAAGTCTACCCTGGAAAAGTCGAGACCAGTTGAGTTCTGTTCATCTCGAGAGCTCTCATTCTGCCGCATTACGCGCACTCACTCGTCTCGAAGCAAACTTCGCTACAGACGAAAAATTGAAATTAGCTTATATTGATTTCATTCTCATCGAATGTTGATTCGTTATCTAGTAACTCTCACGCCTTTTTACCCCACCATGGTGTGTGGAAAGAAACAAGTACGACAACCAAATGACGTACTGTGTTCAATGGCTCCAGCAAATCTAAATCAGGAATTTCGATCAATGACCTCCTACACGTTGGGCCCAATCTTCTTCAGAATCCTGTCGCTTTGATCTGTGCTTGGCGTAGTTACAAGATCGCTCTTTCAGCTGACCTGGAGAAAATGTTCAGGCAGATTGGTGTCGAACAATGTGATCAACCTTTTCAGTCGATTTTATGGCGTTTTGACAAGAGTGAACCCATTCAAGTTTATCGATTAACTACCGTGACGTATGGATTGGCATGTTCGCCATTTCTAGCTATACGCACTCTCCTGAAATTATCCGAAGACTATGGCAAAATTTATCCAATCGCAGCTGCAGTCGTCCGATCATAAATGTACTCAGATAACGTGCTTTCTGGTGCACACTCTTTTGAAGAAGCTTTGCAGAACAAGATGAGTTAATTCAACTCTTTAAAGAAGATCATCTCAATCTTCGAAAGTGGACTTCGAATAATGCTGAAGTACTATCCTATTTACCCTCGAATATGTTAGCTGCAGATTCCATTTCTTTATTTGCCTCAGAAACATCTGTTCCAATTTTGGGGGTATAGATTGGCAACCAAATACAGACTATTTCAGTTTTCACATAGAAGATAGTCCCGTTAACCTCCCATTTACCAAACGTTCAGTCCTTTCGAGAATTGCTCGGATCTTCGATCCTATGGGATGGCTAGCCCCCCTGGTGATCACTGCTAAAATTATTATGCAGTCACTATGGATTCTTAAGGTTAGTTGGGATGAGGAACTTCCTCTCGAAATCTCTAATCGTTGGCAAAATTGGTTGCAAGATCTATCTTCTATCTCTGAGATCAAAATCCCTCGCTAGAGTGGATACACCCCCAATCTGAACTAATTGAAATTCATGGATTTGCAGATGCATCCAAATTTGCATATGGAGCAGTAATTTATCTGCGCTTAATTCAAAACCAAAATGTTCTAGTCACACTTCCAGTGGCTAAAACGCGAGTAGCTCCACTTAAAACGCTGACCATACCTCGCTTAGATCTATGCGCTGCGTTGCTACTTGCACGACTGGCTCAAACGTTCATCGAATCTTTCCCACTGAAGGTTGAGAGTATTCATCTATGGTCCCATTCTGCAGACGTCCTCTTTTGGCTAAAGAACCACCCTTCTAGATGGGACAACCCCGCCGATGTAATTTCACGAGTTATTGAACCCTCAAAGTTAGGTTCGCATAGTTTATGGTGGAAAGGTCCCACCAGGCTCTCCGAAAATCACGAATCGTGATCAAAGGCTCATGATGAGATCAATTTTGCGGTAAATAGTTTGAATATTCAACCTAGTCATACTGTAGTCGCGAGCAAAGACATGCCAAATTCTGTCGAGAATACTCCAGAAATTTGGAGTCTTATTAACAAATATTCGTCGTTAAATAAGTTATATCGACTAGCGACGTACTGTTTTAGATTCATCTACAGAATCTGCACGAAAGCTGAATGTGAAGCAACTGCAAGTTCGGTTATTAGTTTTTGTACTGTTCTTCAATCCATACTATGCCATCACACTCTGACTTCGGAAGAAATAAGTGCTAGTGAGATTGAGAATACCAGACTTTAGCTGATATATCTAGTTCAAACAGCGTATTTTAAATTTGAACTCCAACAGTTACAGCGAAAAGGCAAACTTTCAATGAAAAGTACTCCTTTGCCATGAAATCCCATGATACAAAATCATTTGCTCAGGGTGGGCGGTCGACTCTCTCACTCTCTTCTCGAAGAAGATGCTAAGCATCCACTAATTCTACCTGCTGATTGTCACTTTACAACGTTGTTAATTAGTGATGCTCATCATCGCACTCTTCATGGTGGCACTCAATTAACGCTTGCCACACTCAGACGTCAGAACTGGATAGTGATAGGCCGATCCGCGGTTAAGAAAGTCATCAGAGCCTGCCTCACATTCCGACGGTAGGCTGCTCGAGTGCCTACTCAATTAATGGGCGAGCTACCCAAGTCACTCGTGAGACCTTCCTCGCCTTTTGAACATTCTGGTGTCGATTACGCCGGTCCTATCAACGTTCGACTTACAAAAACTAGAGGTAAAGGCACAATGAAGGGGTATATTGCTATATTCATCTGCATGGATACTAGAGCCGTCCACATAGAAGTAGTGGAGGATTATTCCAGTGAAGCCTTTATTGCAGCGTTTCATCGATTCACGGCTCGAAGAGGTCATTGTAGAGAGTTATACACTGATCAAGGTACACACTTGTTGGTGCTGACGCTCAACTGCGACAAATGGTTGACGCTTCTTCTTCATTTTTGTCATCAATTATTAAGTCTCTCGCTCAAGAAGCTACGTCGTGGCACTTTAATCCTCTCAGTGCACCTCATTTTGGTGGCTTTTGGGGAGCCACAGTTAAATCGGCTAAGCATCATTTACGTCGCATCATTGGAGATCAAGTTCTCTTTTTTCGGAGCTTGCGACTCTTATGTGTAGAATTGAAGCACGCCTTAATTCGAGACCACTAACTGCTCTCACGGATGACCCTTCGGACCTTGAATTTTTATCACCTTCTCATTTTCTTATACAGCGTTCGTCATTTTAGTGTCTGATGAAGATCTCACCGACGCCAATGTGCCTCCAGAAAAACGCTGGCTTTTAATCATTCAGATGACGCAACATTTCTGGGCCAGGTGATCCACAGAGTAGTGGACGGCTCTGCATTCACGTATGAAGTGGCCGCAACCCTCAGTCACCGTGGGCGAATTCGTTCTCGCTCGCAACGAGCTCACGCCTCCATCCAAATGGCCCATCGCACGCATCACGGCCATCCATCCAGGGAGTGATAGCCTCACCCGTGTCGTCGAGCTTCGAACGACCACCTCTACACTCCGACGTCCCATCGCCAAGGTCGTTCGCGTCCAACCCCAGGATTGAGACCGTTCGCCAGTCTGGCCAAGGTGGGCGGAATATTCGGGATTCAGCGTCCGAGTGTACGATGCCGAGAGCGTTCCCCTTCTCTGGCTACATATACTACAAACGCCCGCGAGAGCTGCACCGATCAGCATTCCCCATGCGTCTCTCTTCCCGACCCCTCCAACTACCAAGGCACGCCGACGGCACTTCTCATCGCCGGCCGGCGTCAGTTCAGCTCGCGACGGCAGGAGAGATAGCAGCAGCTCACACGACTGTACGCCTACTGTACGGCACAACGGACACGCCTTAATAAAGCAAATTTATCTCCACACGAAACGCCTTCATCTTTTGAACCCGCCCAGTCCAACGATCCATTTTTCAAAAAACAGTGTCTATAAGAGTTTACCCGTCTATAAGATTTTACATGTCTATAAGAGTTTAAGTATCTATAAGATTTTACGTGTCTATAAGGGTTTACGTGTCTATAAGAGTTTACGTGTCTATAAGGATTTACGTTTCTATAAGGGTTTACGTGTCTATAAGGGTTTTCGTGTATATAAGAGTTTACGTGTCTATTGTTATGAACTGCATTTGCGTAGACGAGTCGTGCAATACATAAAGGTAATTCTACAATGGAACCTTGAATATTGATTTCTGATAAAAGTTAAATAAAATAATAAATCAAATATTATTATTTAATTTATTATTATTAATATTGTTAATTGAATGCGTTCCCATAACAATTTCGATCTAAAATTCTAAGTTGTAAACAAGTAATTAACAATAACTCGAATAGGAATTGATGATAAACGAGCGATAATAAATTTATTAAGTAATTACCTATATCAAATAGTAATTGCGCCCGTGTAATTAAACTATCAATGGCAAGGTCAACGCGCTAACGAACAAATTAAAATTAGCAATAAAACTAAATAAACGGTAGTAATCTGCGATTAAATTAATAACTATTTGGACAATAAATAATAATTACGTCATAATAATTAGCAATAATAGCAGGCGTAATAATAATTAATTAGGGAAACTCGCTCGGGTAGGGAAAGCTCTGTTACAGGAGTCATCTCAAGGGCGATCGATAAGATGACAACAGGAGCGAACCCAAGGACGATCACCAGTCGACAACAAGAATGACCTCAAGGCGAACGACAACAACAATAAGGTCATCCCAATGGACGGCCACGAATAAACACTTCCGAGAGGCGGAAGGCGCAAACACTTCCAAGAAGTGTTTACCCGCGAGGCACCCACAGAGACAGCTGACAGTCAACAACAAGGGTCACCTCAAGGACAAGTCAACGGTTTAGCAGCGACAAACAGTCCCCAGAGCCAGCGCACAACGACGCACAGTGGGCCCAAATGAACATGTCTGGACAAAATAAAATATCTTCTTTTGGAACTGACCGATTGGGATGGGGATACTCTTAAAATGAAGGTTATAATAAGTACTTTGAGGGAAAATTGTAGATAAAATGTTTAAAAAATTTTCAAGGTCAGACCAAGATCAATATATAAAAATTTACTTTTTTTTAATGATCAGAAGAAGCTGGGCTGTTACCCAAACAAGCTGAATAGATTTGTATGGGGTTTTCGGATCGCTGATAGCAAATCAGCTGACAGAATTGTAAAATTCATTTGTTTAAACAATAATTTTCAAATTTTTCTTCTATCAAATGTTAAATTAAAATAATAATAAGTTAAAACACTAATCATATATAAAAATAAAAAAATAATTATTTTTATTCAAATTAATCTAAATAATTTTTGTTATTGTAATATTCCGGTTAATTACCATAATAAAGCGTACAACTTTATGAAAAAAATAGTACAGAATACAACTTGTACATTACATACAAGTTGTATCCATTTTATATATTACAATTATATTGGAATAATAATCCATTTTCATTACGTAAGTGAAAAGAAATTCCTGCGAAAAAATAATTCGTATATAGTTATATATACTTATATATGTTTATATACATTTCTCGAAAGGGGTTTATAAAGCCCGTTTTTCTATATATAGGGGTTTATCGAGCCCGATTTTGATTATGCAGCCCGGGCTTCATAATATTTCTCAATATAGGGGTTTATGTGGCCCGACCTAGAGTCTATAACCCCATGGTCCATTATTTCATTAGTCACTTGCCATAGGGCACTCTGGGCTATAGGTACTAATATACAGTTTTGGGCTACATAAACCCCGATAAATGTGTGTGTGTATGTGTGTGTGCGTGCGTGCGTGCTTGCGTGCGTGCGTGCGTGGGTGTGGGTGTGGGTGTGAGTGTGGGTGTGTGTATGTGTATGTGTGTGTGTGTGTGTGTGTATTATGTCTATGTCGCTATGTATAATTAAGTATATTAGTATATACGACTGAATATCATTTTGCACGAGGTCTACAAGAAACTCTACTAAAAAGATAATCTTAGGTCAAATTAATAATTATGCATGGCGATACATGTTCATGTATTATGGTATACATTTTTATATATCAATATATAATTGTATGAATAATACAATCACTAAAAGGTTTATATACAATACGTAATCATATAAAGTTATGCATAATTATATATTGATATATAAAATTGTATACCATAATACATGAACATGTATCGCCATGCATAATTATTAATTTGTCCTAGGATTATCTTTTTAGTTGAATTTCTTGTAGACCCCGTGTAAAATGATATTTAGTCGTATATACTTATATACTTATTTATACATAGTGACATAGACATAATATATATATATATATATATATATATATATATATATATATATATATATATATATATATATATATATATATATATATATATATATATATATATATATATATATATAGTGTTCTGCATATATAAGTATGTGGGTCAACCGGTTTCGAAGAGGTATACTTCGTTTTTTCAGAGTTGCCTATGTTAACGTTACTAAAGAAATATGGACCCTGGGGTTATAGACTCTAGAAAATGGCCGAAAATTCTCCAAAACCAGTCATATATACCTTTTCCCGTTTGAAGAGGCTCTTCAAAACCGGTATATAATATCTCGAAAAACTCTCCAAAACCGATAAAAGACATAAATAAGGATATATAAACATATATAAGTATATATAACTATATACGAATTATTTTTTCGCAGGAATCTTTTCACTTATGTAATGAAAATGGATTATTATTCCAATATAATTGTAATATAAAATGGATACAACTTGTATGTAATGTACAAGTTGTATTCTGTACTAATTTTTTCATAAAGTTGTACGCTTTATTATGGTAATTAAAGGGACTATTACAATAACAAAAAATTATTTAGATTAATTTGAATAAAAATAATTATTTTTTTATTTTTATATATGATTCGTGTTTTAACTTATTATTATTTTAATTAAACATTTCATAGAAGAAAAATTTGAAAATTATTGTTTAAACAAATGAATTTTACAATTCTGTCATCTGATTTGCTATCAGCGATCCGAAAACCCCATACAAATCTATTCAGCTTGTTTGGGTAATAGCCCAGCTTCTTCTGATCATTAAAAAAAAGTAAATTTTTATATGTTGATCTTGGTCTGACCTTGAAAATTTTTTAAACATTTTATCTACAATTTTCCCTCAAAGCACTTATTATAAACTTCATTTTAAGAGTATCCCCATCCCAATCGGTCAGTTCCAAAAGAAGATATTTTATTTTGTCCAGACATGTTCCTTTGGGCCCACTGTGCGACGTAACGGCCCGAGCCGTCACCAATGACCAATCACGAACCAGCGGCACCCTACGCCACTGGCAGAGGCGGTCCACCACCTGCTGCCTGTCATTCTCGACCCTATTTTCTGGTCAGGGGCCCCTCCACCGCTACGCCCCCGAATTTGGAGTTGGGGAGGCCTCTGGGTCAACCTGGCGCCCTACGTTCAATTAAATGCTTCAGCACTTAATTGAACAAACGAATTCGACGTTCCGATTGCTCAACTTGGCGACCATTGCAAAAGCGCCTTTCTGCTAAAAGACCCCGACTCGGGTCGTAACAAATTTTGGTGACAGCGGTGGGATTTGTTCAAGGAGTTCGCGAGCGAAAAGGACTAAACGAAGTGTAGTGTGTAGTGTTCTGTCCAGGGTTTTTGAGTCGTGGTTTCCCCTGGACCACGGGTGAATGCCAGAACATCCGATTTGAGGAGTTGGTTCCACGGCAAGACTCAAAGTGAAATCCCCATTCAAATCGAAGGACTTCATGAACAGCGACGTCGAAGCACTATCTAACTCAAGAGAGGTCACTCCTGATTCAGGATACGAGAGTGAAAACGACGCAGCTCCAAGACCAACTCCCAGGCGACGACTTCATAGCAGAAGAGGCCCATATCAGCTCCGTTCTCGGCGTCATCTCCGATCAGGACATTGCCTCTCCACGCCACCAGCTTGCAAGCATTGCCAGCATTAACCACGAGTCATCAGAATTAATCGCGAAGTGATCAGAAGTGGTTAAAAGACACTAGCTTATTACGAGCCACCAGTACTTAGCCACAAACACCAGCTTCAAATCATCAGCCCCGGCCGAAAATCACCAGCACCTGCCACAAGTCACCAGCATCTATAACGAGTCCCCAGCACTTGCCACGAACGTGTCCCCAGCATTCGCCCCGCCTGAGTCATCGAGATCATCTGCGAGGCAGCGAGTGATTGAGCTAAGTAACGCGAGGGAGCGAGCGAACGATTATTGCAAAATGTCGGTTAATAGCGAGCAAGCGTCCGGTTCGTGTATAATTCCGAAGAGTTTTAGGCCTACGGATGATAATGGTAGTCTACCTGATGTTATGGAAGCACTAGATTTAACGACTAATAATCATGCCAAACTCAGCGCACCATTGGCTAAGCTGCCGCTTAATCCCGCCCCGAGGTCACGGAATATTAGGGATAATTCAGTTACGCGTGATGACTTCGATAATAATTCAATAAATAATAGATCCGTTAAATCAGATTCTTTTTCGAACTACAAAAAGACTAATGAAATCGTGCGGATACTCCCCGAGTTTAACGGAAAAAATATTTCTGTAAATCGTTTCATTAGAGAATATAGAGAAGCCGAAAATTTCGTAAATCCCAATGATAAAAACTTTTTTATGAAACTGGTAAAATCACGTTTTACCGGAGAAGCCAGTGATTATTTGCAATTTAAATCTTTTGAAAATTTAGATCAGCTCCTTCTAGAGTTAAAAAGAGTTTTCTCACCTAGCCAAAATTTACCTCAGGTTCAAACAGACTTAGCACGCGTAAAGAAAAATTCGAATGAAAAGGTATCAGAATACGGATTACGGATAACTAAAATCCTACAAAAGGCGCGTGAGCTTATTAATGAAAATGTTAACTCTTCAGTAGCACGCGGGATGATTGAAGGAACCACTAATACTGCAATAGAATGTTTTACCCTTGGTTAAATTCAGACATAGCCGCGCGTATGATCGGGAAGGTGTCAAACACTCTTGAACAAGCTATTAGTACAGCTATAACCTGTGAGCGACATGTACAGCAATGAAAGGAACTGCATGGCGAAATCTCGGGCGAGAGTAGGAAACGGTCTTACTGTCACGTCGCGGAACCAGGAATAAGGGAAGAACCGGAAAGAAAGAAACCTAAATGTTATAGATGCTGTAAGGTGGGCCATATTTCGCGGAATTATCAGCAGAGGGTTGATAAAAGTCTTTACTTTACCTACTGTCGAGTCGAGGGCCATACCGATGACTTATGTAGAATGCGACGACGAAGTAATGTTTCGTCAATTAGCCATTCTAAGCCAAACATGGGCTATCCTTCCAACAGAAATTATTTACCTATCGCTAATTATCCTCAACATCAGGTTCTCGTTAATAACACACATTCTTTAAACTTGAATGCGGTTCGTCATGCGGGCGCGATGGCGAATCCTCAAAATTCAAATCATCAAGCGTCCAGACTCGCGCCATTATCGTTGCCACCAGTTCCACCGAGGGGATAAATTCACCCCTTGTCGCGATTGAAAGTAATGACCTAGCTATAAACAGGCCGCGCTTTCTTATTGATATATTGATACGGGATCAGAACTTAATATTATTAAGCACGGGTTGCTAAAAGACGAAATGCCCATTTATAAAGATAACTTATACTGACTCGCTGGAGTAAGGAAAGCTTGGTTTTGACGGAAGGATATGTTAGGGTAAAGCTCGATGGGATTCCCTGTAGACTTAAATTGTGCCGGATGATTTTCCTATAAGGGCCGATGGAATTCTTGGGGTGGAATTCTTAAAGGAGCAAAAAGCGACTCTATCTTTTGACGATGATGTACTCCTTTGCGGAGAAGCATGCGGTCCAGTCCCTTTTATTAATCATAACACTCACTACCTACCTGCAAGAACTAAATCCTTAGGGGGGGGGGGGGGGGGGGGGTGCTTTAGGATGCTCAAAAAATCGATTTTTTTTTTTTGCTTAAATCTATTCCTAATATATCTAAGAATATGCACATAAAGTTTTATAGGCCAATTCGAAATATTTTCAAAGATACAACCCTAAACGCGGTGGGGTGCCGAGCAGGTATACGAGCGCTCGAGCAGCTGGAGCGCGCGCGCGTAAACTTTGAAGCGCATTTTCTCGAGTTTTCGTTTTTACGATTTTTCTAAACTGGCGGGCGTGATTGAAAGAAAACTAGACGACCAATCAAAACGATCGAAAGCTTGTTAAATTCAGTATTGTATTCTCTTCTATTTGAACTAAAAACGTTCATGAAAAAAAAATTTCAAACAACTTTTTTGGCAAATTGAAATAATTAAAAAAAAAAAACACTTTTTTTTTTCGAAGTTGAAAAAATATTTTAATTTTACAATTTCTTTCGGTTTTTCAGAATTCACATCGAAGAAAAATATATGAAAATTAAAATTTTCTTTGGTTTTTTTGTTTCAGACGAAAATTGCGAGTTCCATCTTTCCCGCCGATTGGAGACTGCAGTTGCAAGGTGCTGCACAAATATGCATACAAATCGGCTGCATTTCAATATTTTTTGATAAAAAAATTTTTTTGTAATCTTGAAATATATATAGTAATATATCCTAAGAAGCTCGCTAGACTTACTTATTTTTTTCTATTCGAAAAAAATCCTTAAAATGAATTAATTTTTATTAATTTTTAGGCCTCTTAAAGCAGGCCACCCCCTTAATTCAAATCTCCGTTCAAAATTCCACCCGATCTACAGGTTATATACCTAAGATAAATGCGGGGCCGGGAGTTTTCATTGGGGAATGTCTGGTCACCAATAAAAATGGAAAGGTTAAATTGTTCGCGATAAACACCAGTTCCGAGGATATGAACATTATTATACCTCCGATTGAGTTAGAGGGATATGATAGTACCTTAAAGCCCGTGCGCGTTATTATAACAACAGATAAAGACAAGGCTGAAGCGGAACTACAGCTCAGAATAGATAAGATTTTAGAGTTACTCGATTTAAAAGATCTTGATCAGGAAGAAAGAGATAGTATAGTTAAGCTCGTGTCGGAATTTCCCTGCCAGTTTCATTTGCCCAAGTATAAGTTAAGTAAAACTACTATAATTACCCATAAAATTTCCACTACCAATGATATTCCTATTAATGTAAAACAATACCGGTACCCGCCTCACTCAAGGGACATAGTTCAGAAACAGGTTCAGGAATTAATCGATAACGACATAGTAGAAGAATCCGAGTCACCTTACAATTCTCCATTGTTGATTATTCCCAAAAAACCTGATTCGCAGGGAAATAAAAAATGGCGTTTAGTTATAGATTTTCGGGCTCTAAACGAGAAAACCATCGCTTCCGCTTATCCCCTCAAGTGCCAATTGATCCCTTAGACGTTCCTAAGACCGCGTTTTCGACCCCATTTAATCACTTACAATACAAAAGAATGCCTATGGGATTAAAGGGTTCCCCCGCTACGTTTCAGACTCTCGTGGATAAGGTACTGAGCGGGTTGCAGGGTATTGAGTTATTCGTCTATTTGGATGACATAGTAATATACGCTGAATCTTTAGAGGATCATACTTGGAAGACAAAGAAATTGTTTGGAAGATTAAGAACTGCCGGTCTCACCCTGCAGCCCGATAAGTGCTTTTTTCTTAGGAAGGAGGTCGTTTATTTAGGACATATCATATCAGAAAAGGGAGTGAAGCCCGACTCTCGAAAAGTTCAGACCGTTTCCGAATTTTCACGCCCGAAAAAGGCTAAAAACATTAAGCAATTTCTAGGTTAGCTGGGTATTGCCGCAGGTTCATTCCTGACTTTGCTAAGATTGCTAGGCCACTTATTTCTCTGTTGCAAAAGGATAAACCCTTTTTATGGCGAGAACATGCTTTCGTCACCTTGAAACAAACACTCTGCTCCAGCCCCATCCTGCAATATCCAGATTTCAATAAACCATTTGTTGTAACGACCGATGCGTCCAATTATACTTTGGGTGGTGTCTTGAGTCAGGGCCCAATAGGAAGGGATCTCCCAATTGCCTACACGTCAAGAGCTCTAGTTAGCGCAGAACTAAGATACACAACCACAGAGAAAGAATTACTAGCTGTAATGCACGCAGTGAAGCAGTTTAGACCGTATCTCTATGGCAGGAAATTTACGCTAGTAACTGATCATAGACCACTATTGTGGCTAAATAAATTAAGAGATCCTATTGGAAGGATGAGACGTTGGAAAATATTACTAAGGGAATATGACTACGACATCGTTCATAAACCGGGAAAAATAAACATGAACGTGGATGCACTGTCCAGAAATCCTATACCAATTCTTCCAATATCCACAGATCCCGTTAACTCTGATCCAGAGGAATTGTTCCCAGAAACTAATATCGAAAAATTATTCCTAATTGATCATGCTGAATCAGGTCATAGGGGACAAAATTCCGAAGGATCAGAAAATTTCGATCATCCCTATACCCCGACTAGACAAGACGACAGACCAATAAACACTGACGGACAGACTGATGAACTTAACACTGTCTCTTCAATGGAAGAGGCAGCGGTCATCGTATATCATGACCAAGGTAGCTTTAGGGGGTCACCGGTTGTAAAGGTCGTGACTGAAGCCCTCCAGAGAGAGGAGAATAGAGTAGGGAGACCGGGAAACTAAGCTTTTTTCATCAATTTTCAGCTATAAAAATTATAATAAATTATATATCGCCTTAAAACTGATTCCATTTAAAAGAAAATTAAAAAAATAAAGTTGACCTGTCCCGTGGTTTTAACCAAAATTATTTTTTAGGGGGTAACTACCTTAATAAAACTAACGCTAAAAATCTTAAAATTAAAAAGGCCACAAATCTGTATCACTTTCAATTTTAAGGGTAGGAACCCCTATTTTTCTCTTTTTAAGGAAATTAAGAGACTTTATTGACTTCAATGGTGAAACTTATCGATTTTTATCGACTTCTACTAACTTATTCTAGCAGGGAGGGTATATGTGTTTATTATTTTTTTCTGAAAAAATTGCGTAAATAATCAAAATTTAGTGAGATTAATTTTTTTTCAAAAAAATAATAAAAATTAAAGTTACGTGTTGCAGAAAAATACAAAATGAAATGATAACTAATGGAAATATGGTTTTTGTTTTAACAACACAAGTTTTATTATTACTATTACTACAAAAAATTTAAAGTATTCTCAAAAAAGTAATTGTTTGTCGAATAGCTCGAGGCATTATGGATTGTAAGTTGTACAATAATGATATTCTTCAAAAAAGTGTTTTAAGCATAAAGATTTTTTACACCACGAACATCTACCAATTGCAACATTATTACAACCATTGATCTCACAATGCTTTGCACAGGAATCTCCGAAACTGAAACTTACGGGGTCATCGAAATCTCCTGGTCGATTCACAAGATATCCACTTTTATACCACGAATATTTAAATAGATTTTCATATCGTGGAGATGAAAATTGGTTATGAACCAAAGACTGTAATTTAATTATATTATTTCTCAAATGTAAATTGAAGTATTCGTCTATGAGCAAAACATGGTCTGAAAAATGTTTAACATAGTTCTTCCATGTGCCGAATCCATATACATCTAACGGCTGTATGTTTCCAGTCGTTCCTGTAGGTATCATTTTGAGATGTAGTGTTTCATCCTGTGGCGTAACTTTCTGTACAATCGTTAGACAATGACCACTCCACGAATCAATTAGCAGCATGCTTCTAGGTCCAACTTGAGGAAAATATATCTCTATTAACCACGCCTTAAAGAGTTCTACAAATTTTGATTTTATTTAAATGTGTCTTCCGAAATAATTAACGTTTTATTTTTAGAAATTAATAGAACGTCATTTTACCTGAATTAAGTTTTCCAGATGTCGAGGATGTAATATATACATTTGTAGGCACAAACAAATTTTGTGAGACAATTGGTCCAAATTCTCCGCTTCGTTCCTTTAATACTAAAAATAATGGTGATAGTAACTTTCCTGTGGCTGAAATTGTTGGCTGTACAGTATAGCTATGAGTTGTTGATGTGACCGACTGTACAAAGCACTGTAATTTCTTTTCTCCTTCAAAAGCAAGAGATCGACCAGAATGCATTTCCAACTGGAAACCAGACTGGTCTGAATTATATGTATTGTCAGCGCCTATTTGATTAATCAATTGTTTGACTTCTGTTACGAATTCTACTTCTTTGTTATGCAAATCATTTCTATTTTCTATACTTTTTTTTGTGATAAATTTATTAATTTTTCGAGAAACAATTCTATGGGTGTTTTTAAATTTTGAAAGCCAATGTTTTGAAGCTGTAAATCTTATGTCCTCATTTCCGATTAATTTTCGTGCTTGTAGAGCCCATCTTCTTAAATCGTTGTCATGAATTATTAATCCAGCTTCAGTAGCAGCTTTAAAATTTGCTAGTGTGAAATCGCAAATTCTTGCAATTTTTTCTCGGTAAGTTCCACCTTGATTGATTTGGTGAGCCCAGCGATGTAACTGTGTTTCAGAACTGACTTTCCTGAATCTATATTGAACTGTTTTAAGCGATAAATTCTTTTTTGTTTTTCCACTTCTCCAATATTCTACAGCCCCTTTTTTGTATTCAAAACTCAATGGTTCTTCATGTCCCGTACATTGATCCGTAGGTAATTCAGGATAGTAAGGAAGTGTATGTAAATCAACATCTTCCACAATACGTGCATCTGTTTCTTTATATTCTTCTTGAAAATCCAACGATTTTCCCATTATAACATCTATGCTATTAGACGATTCCATTAAATCTAACAGTATCATTTGGAAATGGTCTTTTATTTCTATTTCTTTAATATTATAAGGGCTATCTTCAATATCGAGTGTTTGAAAATAGGCAAGCAGCAAATTAATAACATTCAGAGGATTAATTTTCATTTTGAGTGCTAAAATAATCAAATATTTATAAGAATAATTGCATACAGAAATAGTATCTTTACAACACACATATATAGCATGCTGAAAATAAAAACATTTTTTTAATTTGTATGCGTCACCCCTCTAAACGTTACATTACTATGTTGCGAGAACATAGCTATTTCTCAATGAGGAAGCTTTGTACGTTGTACGTTGTACGCTTTTACTCATGTACGCCATCATGCGACCAATGTCTTTTTACCGGGAAATATTTGTTTAAATATTAAAAAAATACCATATTTTCACAAGATAATAATGTTGCATTTAAAAAGGCGAGATATACAAATAAAACAAATATTTATACTTTGGGCCATCCTGTTAAGAATCTATTAAGAATATCGTTTCTGTATATTTCTTTACTAAAGCGCTTGATTAAAATGAAAAGAAGGTAATCTCGAGTTTTTTTTTAAATTTGTAAACAGTAATCGATAAGATGTATTGCACAATGCCTGTTAATTTAGATTTATTAAAATTAAGATTTAGTTATTTAAAATTATTATTTGTATGTAAAATTTATTATTTGTAAAAAATCTAATAGTAAAGGAACCGTATACAATTTTGGCTAAAAATTGAATCAAGAGTCTATAATTTTGTTAATAACAGAAAGTAAACAATACAGTATACACAATAAAGTATATTTTGATACATTTTTTAATTTTCGTAAATATATTAAAAATACTTTATACACTTATAAATCAGGATTTTTTAAATCTTTAAAATTAAAGAAAAATCAATTTAAACTATTTGTGCTCTATAACGTCAAATGTATCTCCAAAAAATGTAACAATGTACGAAATTGCATACTTTCTAATATGTTCATTAAAAATAACGCAAAATATAAGTTTGAAAAGCTGTTATAATTTTATTAAAGCCTATAGACAGATACGAAATTCTTACAATTAATGCATTAGATCTGATATATAAATAGACATTTACCTGCAGTTTTGTAGTGCTGCTGACATTAAAAAAAAATGAATTGATGCAATATTACAGTCACAATATTGTAGAAATAACCACTTTCACAAAACAACACTGCACGACTGGCACTCTACCGATTTATAAATACAATGTTTGCCAGCAATATATGAAACTACGAGTTAAATAACCAATCTATAAATATCCGCACATAATAACATAAAAATAAAATATTATTTTCTCATGCACAATCAGCGATTACTCTTATTTACTGCATAAAAATCACTTACATCCACGTACACACACGCACACACACATTAATTTTTTTTTAATGCTTTATTTATCACGTGTCAAAACGGTACGATTGGCTTTGACGAAGTATTTATAATAATACATAAAATATAATAAAGGGAAGTAAGAACATAATGAACTTCCAGGGATGATTTGCACCCCTTTAAAATGTATTATTCACAGATAAAAAATATAAATATTTTTCGTTTTTTGGTTCACTACAACATATAAAAGTTTAAATAAACATGTTACTTTTCTTGTGGAATTCAAGTCAAAATTAGTTTTTCGAAAAAGCTTTACAATAATCCGTTTAAACAAGTAGTTTAACCAAACTAATTTTGCAAAATTAATGATAAATTAGTTTTTCGTATTGCCCGAAAGCGCTAAAATTACATAGCGTTTGTCTGTGTTATTGGTCAAAATTTTATGGTCAATCTTTTCAATGGAATGGTTTTTAAAGAGATATATTTATTGTAATTTTTATAGCTGAAAATTGATAAAAAACTTAATTTCCTTTAAAAAATAGGGGTTGCTACCCTTAAAATTGAAAGTTATGCAGATTAATGGCCTTTTTAATTTTAAGATTTTTAGCGTTAGTTTTATTAAGGTATCTTTATTTATTTCTGAAATAATGAATAAAATAAAAATAAGGGGTAGTTACCTCTAAAAAATAATTTTGGTTAAAACCACGGGACAGGTGAACTTTATTTTTTAATTTTCTTTTACATGGAATCAGTTTTAAGGTGATATATAATTTATTATAATTTTTGTAGCTGAAAAATGATGAAGAAAGCTTAGTTGTCTTGAAAAAAAAAATAGGGGTTGCTACACTTAAAATTGAAAATAATGCTGTTTTGAAGCCTTTCTTATTTTAAAATTTTTAGCGTTGGTTTTATTAAGATGTCTTTATTTATTTCTGAAATAATGAACAAAATATAAATAAGGGGTAGTTACCCCCTAAAAAATAATTTTCGCCAAAACCACGAGACAGGTCAACTTTATTTTTTAATTTTCTTTTAAATGAAATCTGTTTTGAGGCGATATATAATTTATTGTAATTTTTATAGCTGAAAATTGATGAGAAAAGCTTAGTTTTCTTTAAAAAAAAATAGGGGTTGCTACCCTTAAAATTGAAAGTAATGCTGTTTTGAAGGCTTTTTTATTTAAAATTTTTTGCGTTGGTTTTATTAAGGTATCTTTATTCATTTTTGAAATATTTGAAAAAAACTGTTTTTGAGGGTGAACTTTAGGGGTAGATTAATATAAATAGTAAAATTATTTATTGAAAGTTTACACTTAAAATTCAAAATTACTGATCGAAAAGTTCACTCTTAAAAAAATAAAAATTTTTTTAAATTTACACTTAAAATTCATAATTACTTATCGAAAAGTTCACCCTTAAAAAAAATAAAATTATTTATTGAAAATTTACACTTAAAATTCAAAATTAGTATAAAAAAAAAAAAATTTTTTCACCCTTAAAATTTAAAATTATTTAAGATTATTTATTGAAAAATTCACCTTTAAAAATTAAATTATTTATTGAAAATTCACCCTTAAAAATTAAAATTATTAACTGAAAATTCATCTTTAAAATTTTAAATCATTAATAATTATTCATCCCGAGAAAGTACAGTTCCTGATGTTTGCATATTTACATTAAATAGGTAAACTTCCACCAAAAAACGATTATACGTTCAAACTAAACCTAGTTATTAATTTCCACCCAGAAGCTGTTTCGATTTATTTTTCAAGTAATTGTACCTTTTTTTATGCACTAATTTATTTATCAGTGTCACCGATTCTAAAAAGAATAATCGTGGAGAATTTTTTATCTAAATCCTGGCATTAATTACTGAAGTATTATGAGTCAAGTTAGTAAAACAAACAATTAAAATTTCACCCTTATTCAAAATCATTTGTATTCACTGAACCCTCGCGTAAGCAAGCGAACTCCCCAAGCGCGCAAAAATTTAAAATCGAAAATTACAAAAAAGCACGAACCGTGGGTTCGTGTTTTAAAAGAAGGGGGGACTCTTATGAACTGCGTTTGCCTAGACGAATCGTGCAACACGTGAGGATAATTCTACAATGGAACTTTGAATATTGATTTCTGATAAAAGTTAAATAAAATAATAAATTAAATAATAATAATTGAATGCGTCCCCGTAACAATTGCGATCTAAAATTCCAATAGTAGAGTCTATATATTAATTAGTTAATTAACTAAGTTAAAAACAAGTAATTAACAATAACTCGAATAGGAATTGATGATAAACGAGCGATAATAAATTCATTAACTAATTACCTTTAACAAATAGTAATTGCGCCCGTATAATTAAACTATCAATGGCAAGGTCAACGCGCTAATGAACAAATTGAGATTAGCAATAAAACTAAATAAACCGTAGTAATCTACGATTAAATTAATAACTATTTGGACAATAAATAATAATTACATCATAATAATTAGCGATAACAGCAGGCGTAATAATAATTAATTAGGGAAGCTCGCTCGGGTAGGGAAAGCTCTGTTACAGGAGTCATCTCAAGAGCGATCGATAAAATGACAACAGGAGCGAGCCCAAGGACGATCACCAGACGACAACAAGAAAGACCTCAACGCGAACGACAATGCGCGCGGCTATAAGGATATAGATGTATATAAGAGTTTTCGTGTCTATAAGAGTTTACGTATCTATAAGACTTTACATATAAGCATGTATGAGTTTACGTGTCTGTAAGAGTTTACGCGTCTATATGGGTTTACGTGTCTATAAAATTTTACGAGTCTATAAGTGTTTACGTTGCTGTAAGGGTTTTCGTGTACATAAGGGTTTAAGTGTCTATAAGAGTTTACGTGTCTATAAGAGTTTACGCGTCTAAAAGAGTTTAAGTGTCTATAAGAGTTTGCCTGTCTATAAGAGTTTACGCGTCTATAGGAGTTTTCGTGTCTATAAGATTTTACGTGTCTACAAGAGTTTACGTATCTATAAGAGTTTAAGATTCTACAACAGTTTACGTGTCTATAAGAGTTTACGTGTCTATAAGGGTTTCCCTGTCTCTAAGGGTCTATGTCTATAAGAATTTACGTGTCTATAACAGTTTACGTTTCAATAGGATTTTATGTGTCTATAAGTTTTTACGTGTCTATAATAGTCTAGGTGTCTATAAGATTTTACGTGTCTATAAGGATTTACGTATCTATAAGACTTTACATATGAGTATGTATGAGTTTACGTGTCTGTAAGAGTTTACACGTCTATATGGGTTTACGTGTCTATAAAATTTTACGAGTCTATAAGTGTTTACGTTGCTGTAAGGGTTTTCGTGTACATAAGGGTTTAAGTGTCTATAAGAGTTTACGTGTCTATAAGAGTTTACGCGTCTAAAAGAGTTTAAGTGTCTATAAGAGTTTGCCTGTCTATAAGAGTTTACGCGTCTATAGGAGTTTTCGTGTCTATAAGATTTTACGTGTCTACAAGAGTTTACGTCTCTATAAGGTTTTACGTATCTATAAGAGCTTACTTCTCTATAAGAGCTTACGTTTCAATAAGAGTTTACGTGTCTATAAGGGTTTACGTTGCTATAAGTGTTTATATAATTTACGTGTCTATAACAGGTTACGTGTCTATAAGGGATTACGTGTCTAAACGAGTTTACATGTATATAAGGATTTACGTGTCTATAAGGTGTCTATAAGAGTTTACGTGTCTGGAAGAGTTGATGTGTTTAAAAGAATTTGCTTGTATATAAGGGGTTCCTTTTGGAATAAGGGTTAATGTCTATAAGATTTTACGTGTATAAAAGTGTTTACGAGTCTATAAGAGTTAAGGGGCCAGTAAGATTTTACGTGTCTATAAGAGTTTACGTGTCTATAGGAGTTTTCGTATCTATAAGATTTTACGTGTCTATAAGGGTTTAAGTATCTGTAACAGGTTAATTGTCTATAAGGGTTTACGTGTCTATAACGGACTATGTCTATAAGAGTTTACCTGTCTGTAATAGTCTACGTGTCTATAAGATTTTACGTGTCTATAAGGATTTACGTTTCTATAAGACTTTACACATAAGTCTGTATGAGTTTACGTGTCTGTAAGAGTTTACGCGTCTATATGGGTTTACGTGTCTATAAAATTTTACGAGTTTATAAGTGTTTACGTTACTGTAAGGGTTTTCGTGTACATAAGGGTTTAAGTGTCTATAAGAGTTTACGTGTCTATAAGAGTTTACGCGTCTAAAAGAGTTTAAGTGTCTATAAGAGTTTGCCTGTCTATAAGAGTTTACGCGTCTATAGGAGTTTCCGTGTCTTTAAGATTTTACGTGTCTACAAAAGTTTACGTCTCTATAAGGTTTTACGTATCTATAAGAGCTTACTTCTCTATAAGAGCTTACGTTTCTATAAGAGTTTACGCGTCTATAAGATTTTACGTGGTTATAAGAGTTTACGTGTCTATAGGATTTTATGTGTCTATAAATTTTTACGTGTCTATAAGTGTTTACGTACCTATAAGGGATTAGATATCTATAAGAGTTTACGTGTCTATAAGAGTTAACGTATCTGTAAGACTTTACATTTCTATAATACCTTACCTGTATATAAGATTTTACTTATCTATAAGGGTTCACGTATCTATAGGAGTTTAAGTGTCTTCAAGGATTTACGTTTCTATAAGAGTTAACGCGTCTATAAGGGTTTACCTGTCTATGACGATCTTTTTCTGTAAGACTTTACGTGTCTATAAGAGTTTACGTGTCTTTACGATTTTTTGTGTCTATAAGATGTTACGTGTCCATAAGATTCTACGGGTCTACAAGATTTTACGGGTCTATAATAGTTTTCGTACTTATAAGAGTTTAGGTATCTATGAGAGTTTACGAGTCTACAAGGGTTTACGTGTCTATAAGCGTGTACGTTCCAATAAGGTATCTATAAGTGTTCACGTGTCCATAAGGTGTCTACAAGGGTATCCGTGTCTATAAGAGTTTCAGTGTCTATTACGTGTCTACAAGAGTTTACGTGTCTATAAGAGTTTACGTGTCAATAAAATTTTACGTGGTTATAAGGGTTTACGTATCTATAAGTTTTTAATTATCAATAGGGGTTTACTTATCTATAAGAGTTTATGTCTATAAGGGGTTACGTGTCCATAAGCGTTGATGTCTACAAGTGGGTACGTGTCTATAGGAGTTTTCGTATCTATAAGATTTTACGTGTCTATAAGAGCATACTTGTCTATAAGATTTTACGTGTCCATAAAGGTTCACGAGTATATAAGGGTTTACGTGTTAATAAGGGTTTACGTGTTCATAAGGGATCACGTGCCTATAAGAGTTTACGTGCCTATAAGAGTTTACATTTCCACATGGGTTTACGTGTCTATAAGAGTTAACGTGTGTATAAGAGTTTACGATTCTATAAGGGTTTAACTATCTATAATATTTTAAGAGTCCATAACGGTTTACGTTTCCATTAGGGTTTACGTGTATATAAGGGTTTACGTGACCATAAGAGTTGACGTGTCTATAAGAGTCTTCGCGTCTATAAGGGTTTTCGTGTCTATAAGGTTTTACGTGTCTATATGGGTATACGTATCTATAAGAGTTTAAGTGTCTCCGAGGGTTTACGATTCTATAAGAGTTTACGTGTCGATAAGAGTTTACGTGTTTATAAGACTGTACGTGTCTATACGATTTTGCGTGTCTATAAGGGGATACGTGTATATAATATTTTACGTGTCTATAAGGGATTAGGTGTCTATAAGGTGTCTATAAGAGTTTACGTGACTATAAAAGGTTACGTGTCTATAAGAGTATACGTGTCTATAAGAGCTTCCGTGCATATAAGATTTTGCGTGTCTTTAAGGGTTTATGTGTCTGTAAGAGGTTAAGTGTCTATAAGAGTTTACGTGTCTATAAGGTTCTATGTCTATAAGAGTTTTCATGTCTATAAGAGTCTGCGTGTCTATAAGGGTTTACGTGTCTATAAGAGTTTACGTGTCTGTAAGAGTTTACGCGTCTATATGGGTTTACGTGTCTATAAAATTTTATGTGGTTATAAGCGATTATGTACCTATAAGTTTTTAATTATCTATAGGGGTTTACGTGTCTATAAGAGTTTACGTGTCCATAACGATTTACTTGTCCATAAGTGTTTATGTCTATAAGTGATTACGTGTCTATAAGAGTTTTCATGTCTATAAGATTTTACGTGTCTATAAGAGCTTACGTTTCTATAAGAGTTTACGTTTCTATAAGGGTTTACGTTTCTATAAGGGTCTATGTCTATAAGATTTTACGTATCTATAAGATTTTACGTATCTATAAGATTTTACATGTTTATAAGACCACCGTGCGTGTCTGTAATGTTTTACGTAAATATAGCCCTGGCAAGTTGAGAGGTATGTGTCTATAAGATTTTACGTGATTATAAGAGTTTACGTGGCTATAAGAGTTTACGTGTCTATAAGGGTTTCCGCGTCTATAAGGGTTTACGTGTCTATAACCAAGGCTTTTACAAGGCTATCAGGGTTAACGTGTCAATAAGTGTTTACGTGTATATAAGTGTTTACGGGTCTATAATAGTTTACGTGCCTATAATAATTTACGTGTCTATAAGATTTTACGTGTCTGTAAAGGTTTACGTGTATATAATATTTTCCGAGTCTATAAGAGTTTACCTGTATATGAGAGTTTACGATTGTATAGGGGTTTACGTGTCTATAAGAGTTGATGTGTCTATAAAGCTATACGTGTCTATAAGATTTTATGTGTCCTTAAGGGTTTACGTGTCTACAAGGGTTTACGTGTCTATATGGGTTTACGTGTCTATAAGGTTTTATGTCTATAAGAGTTTAGGTATCTATAAGAGTCTAGGTATCTATAAGGGTTTACGTGTTCATAAGAGTTTACGTGTCTGTAAGAGTTTTCGTGTTTGTAAGAGTTTACGCATCTATATGGGTGTTCATGTCGATAAAATTTTACGCGTCTATAAGGGTTTACGTTGCTGTAGGGGTTTTCAGGTACATAAGGGTTTAAGTGGCTATAAGAGTTTACGGGTCGATAAGAGTTTACGCGTCTATAAGAGTTTACGTGTCTACCCTGTTGAAAGAGACTTATAGAATCCCATAAAATACTATAAAATATGTAGATATTTTCCGATAGGAAAAATTTGCCCCATCAATATTTTATAGGAATCTATGAGATAATAAATTAGCCTTACTTTTATATAGGGATAAAATAGCATTTATTTATAAATAAATTTCCCAGCAATCATTTTAAGAATTTATAAAATTATTCTTATAACTGTAAGAAGCACGTGGGCTTCGACTGCTTTGAGTCCACGCAACGCTCTACAGCGGAACATTACGGTATGTGCCGCTGTCCACAGCACGGAGATGGCGCCAGCCTACACAGCAGAGGAGCGCAGTGGATGTACTGCGGTCTCCCCTCTACACGACAACGCCTGCTCCGTGTTCGCGCCTACGACGGCGCGACTTTCTCTCTCCTGTGCCGAACGCCGTATACGACGGACGCATCGCCATCGCCTCAGCGACTCCCTTGTGCCATCCACCTTCACTCAGAGCCTCAATAAAGAGTTTTATTGTTTTATATAGTGTTTTGGCCTCCTTATTAAATACCCGCTCCAACAGGTTATCGGCCCAGCCATGCTGTGAGCTTTGGAGGCAGGCACTCAGAAGAAGATCGGTGAGTACCTGAGTTTTTTTTGCGAGGCTAACCGAGAAATGCGGCCATGTTGAGGTTTTGAACGCGTGGCAAAAGTTTTTTCAGACGTGAAATTTTCAGACGAGCTAGTTAATTTAGAAGCGATTAATTTAGAATACGCGGCAAATAGCTCTATTTAGTTAGATTAAATAATATAGAAAACTAAAAGATATATTGAAGATTAATTTGAGAAATTTAAGATTAAGTATCCAGAAGTAAATCTATTAAGACGCAAAAACAGACGAGAATTTGACGGGGCGTGCGAGGAGAAATATCAAAGAATTGTGGTGCGGGCGCAAGACGCGACTAAGCAGTGTTTCTTTTTCATAAGTAATACACGCAGAATAAGACGGAGTAAGAAAGCAGTTGAAAAGCACGCCCAGCGTGCATGCACGGACGTCCACACGCGGACGAGGCGTGAACAGAAAATTAGATGCAATTTTTTTCACGTTAACGTATTCTATCCGTTAGGTACATACATACAGAAACACGCACACACACAGACGAAACGTGGAGAAAGTGTCAGGCACAATTTCTTTCATATAAGTGTTTTCTCTCAGAATAGATTCAAAACAGAATTCTTCGTGAGGGAAATTCAGAGATTCGGAGGGAGTGAGTCAAATTGCTGATGCGCGCGCGGCGTGCACGGATAGACGTGCACACGCGGACGACGCGTCAAGAAAGATTCAGATGCCATGTTGTTTCACAAAAGTATTTTCTCTTCGTTGAGCGCGCGCTCCACGCACACATACACAATTTTCACAAATACATTCAGACGCGATATACACACTGTAATGACGACATGAGGCGTAGATGATACTGTCGTGCAGAGAATTCTTGCCTTCATGTAAAGTCGTTACAACCGTGTGAATCATTGCGACTGCGTAAGTGCACGGCTAACCCACTGACACTATTGGCGTCATTGCTGTGTGTGACGTCACGATCGGAGGGAGCACGAGCATGGGACTGGTGCACATGGGAGTAACGACTAGCTTCAAACTTACTAGACTTGCTGTGCGGTTTAGTATGGGGAGAAACAACAATACAAAAAAACAAACAATAAGAATATAATTCAGAATAAATACTTGGTATAACAGAATTCAGAAATCCAGAACCAGAAAGAAAGAGAGAGAAAAGAAGAGAATTTAGAATGTCAGAAGGACATAATACGCCGGAGAAACAACAAACTCAGACCGGCGACGAACAAAGTAATTTATTTTAATCATATATATAAGAGAATATATATATCCAAATTACAAAATTTTTAATAAAATTTATTCCTCTCTAAAACAAAATAAAGTCATTTACACAGTGTAATAAAAATTATATTCATATAAAATTATATTACGATAATTATAAAGACAATATAACAAAATTAATATTACTATTATTTAGAGCAGAATGTAAACAATTACTTAAAGAGATTCAGAATACAGATCTGTCAACTTTTTCATTGTAATCAGATTAATGCAGATGAATTTTATAAGAAGATATTAAAAAGACCAAATATTAATAAGAACAATTGTTTACATATAATCAGACGAGAACTCAACATCAAAATCTCCGCACACGCCGCCCGGTCTATCACATTTTTGCTCGCTAAAACCATCAGAGAAAGTGACGCAGATGATAGAAACAGAGAATAATAAAATCAGAATATTAAAAGTAACACAACCATTCCTCAAATCCACCACTGTAAACCCAGATGATAATATAAATTCAGAATCAGTAATAAACAATACACAATCACACCAAAACAAAATAATGGGCGATTTCAATGAGTCTTTTAAAAATTTTACTCAGAAGTTAGAATCAAATAAAAATAGTTCAAAATTCAATATTAAAAGAGACTATAAATTGTCACAAAAAGTAGTTTTAAATGTGTGGTTAGATTACCTTCATTCACAGTTAAGATCTAATGATTTATTAGACATAATAGATGATAAAGTGCAAGCCCCATTAAACTTAACCGAAAAAGAAGTAGAAAAGAGAAATTCATGAGTCAGAGATATTATCATAAATCACTTGGACGAATACTATCATAAGAAAATTTTGTTCTTAAAAGATCCCAAAGAAATTTTAATTAAAATCAGAGAATTCAGAAGAGCAGAAGCAAACGTGACAGCTTCCTCAGTTAGGGCTCAATTGTATCGCTTAAAATTAAATAAGACAGAAAAGATAAATGCATTTTGTGACAAATTCGATACGATTATAAGAGAGTAGGAGAGTTGCAATACAAGTGTGCCACTATCTGAGGAGGAGAAAAGATCAGCTTTTTACTAGGTGGTTTCATGCGGTAACTCTGAACTTCGTTCAGCCTACCTAATCAGAAGACAAACTGACAATAAAGAAATGAATTTAGAAGAAATAAAATCATTTCTTTTACAGTTACAAGCAGAGAAAAAGAGCTCAGAGGAAACCAGAGGACCCAGAGCGAATTTGATTCAGAATAAACCAGAGTGGCAGTCGGGGCCACACGCTAAGTGTTTCAGATGCAATAAGCGAGGGCACATGGCACCGAACTGCCCACTCATAAAGCAAAACCTGTGGTTCTGCTATTTCTGCAATTCAGAGGTTGAACACAGAGGCACAGACTGTCCTAAAAAAGGGACAGTACAGACACCCAGAAGGTTTGATAATAATTATATTAAAGAATACACAACACTAAACAACACAAATGATTACACACAGTTCAGAGGAAACAAACATATTAGAGGGAGAGGTAATAACAGAGGCAGAGGTATTGTTATAAGAGGTGGTGGAAGTGGAAATTTCAGAGGTAAGGTTTTTAAAAGAGGTGGAAATCGAGGCGCGAGAGGCGCATCACAAAACACCTTAAAGCAAGGAGCTACAACGTATATTGCAGGTACGATTAAAAATCAATCAAATCCGCACACAAACATTAAATTTATCGCAGACTCAGGTGCTACTGATCATATCGTAAATAAGGGTATAATATTGAGCGATTTTAAAGAATGCACGGGAGAGGTAATCAGAAGGGCGAATAAAAATGATTCGGCAAATATAGAAATAGACGGAAAAGGAAATTTAATTGTAAGATCTGTTGGAATATGTGAATGTTTCAACATGCAGCGCGCTGTACACGAGGATAGGTACAATGGTATGCGCGTCTGCCGAGCGACGGCGGACGAAACACACACATGAGTGTCTCCCCACTCCAGTATGCGTGAGACGCGAGAGCAGTGTAGCGCACTTAGAATGTTTCTTACTCTCTCGCTATTCAACTGGGATGTAAGTCGGACGTGCCGACTGGCGTTTTTGCCACCTCAATAAACTATATTTATCTCTCTCTATTAAATAATGGTTTCTTACTTTACCACAAACCTCAACACTATTAATTATCCACAAACCTCAACAAGATCAAATATTAATACAGATGAAATAATTAGTTTGAAAAATGTAATATCAGCAGAAAACATATCAGAGAATTTAATCTCACTCAGACGCTTTGACGTAGGTTTAGGAATTTACTTAGATAATGAAATTTTGAAAGTCTTCGATAAAAATACAGGTGCTGAATATATTACAGGAAAATATGAGAAACCATATTGGATTATAAATTTAGATGTAGAAAAACAAAGAAATATAAATAATTAAAATTCAGATTACGAAAAATATTCATGCATGGCTAGGTTAGTTACGTTGGACGAGTTTTTGCAACAATCTCAGGCGGATGTCATGAATTTAGAATTAAACAAATTATCAGAAGAGAATACAGAGAAAATTGATACGAACACGTCTGAGATTGGGAGGAAGAATCGAGAAAAACTCGTTCAAACAAAACCAAATATCAGAAGCCCTCAAACTAGCGACTTCGATTTAGATGAAAGAATTTTAAACAGAAAAATACATAACCTAGATAGCATGAGCATAAATGAGTCAATGGAAATTTTGGACTATAATGAAAAATCAGAGGATAACAAAAAGAGCAAATTGAATGAAGGCATGCTATGGCATATCAGATTAGGTCATGCTTCTTTAGGTTATCTCAAACAGATGCAAAAATCAGATGAAAAACTAAAAGGAGTTAAATTCGACAAAGACATAATGGATTGCGAAGTCTGTATCATGGCAAAGATGGAAAAATTACCGTTTTCAGAGAATAGAACCAGAGGATCCAGACCGTTAGAAATGATACACACGGACACAATGGGACCCATAAAGCCAGCTTCATTCCCTGGTGGTAACAGGTTTAAATTGTATTTGTAGATGATTGCACGAGATTTGCTAAAGCATACTCTGTAAAACATACAAATGAGGCTGGTGATTGTCTTGAAAATTTCCTAATTACAATGAGAAATCTATTAGGAAAAAATGAAAAAGTCTGTTATATCAGAGCTGATAATGGAACAGAATTCATCGGAGGAAAGTTCTCAGAAGTAGTGAAACTAGAAAAGATAGAGTATAATGTAGCACCTCCACACACACCAGAACTAAATGGAACTGCAGAAAGATTTAATAAGACGTTGCAAAATAAGATCAGAGCTTTAATGATTGATTCCGGCTTACCAGAAACAATGTGGATATTGGGAGTAGAAGCCGCAGTTCACATATACAATAGAACACCACATAAGTCGTTAAACTCAGAAACTACAATAAATATGCTAACTCCAAAAATCAATAACCACTTAGAGAAAATCAGAAGATTTGGATATGTAGCATATGCTAAAATTCCTATAACGGAAAGGAAGTTCTCAGAAAGAGCAATTAAAGCTATAATGGTTGGGTACTCGCCAACAGGCAACGTCCTTTGGCATCCTTCAACTGGAAAATTCCTGCACTCCAGATATACATGGAGATTCCAGATGGTATAAACTGTGATGCAGAAATCTGAAGAACAAAAGTATGCAACCTATAGAAAGCTCTATATGGTCTGAGAATCAGTCCAAAAAGATGGAATGTAAGGTTTTCAGAAGAAGCACTAAAACTAGGACTGGAAAAAGGCATAAATGAACCATGCCTATTTACCTGGAGAAATGATGGAAAAGTAGTAATGTTAATTCTATACGTAGATGACATACTACTAGCAGGTAATGACAAACAAAAATTAGAAGAAATCAGAGAGAAACTAAGTCTTGTATTTAAAATGAAAGACTTAGGAGAACCAGAGAACTTCTTAGGAATGAGAATTATCAGAGACAAACAAAATAAAATCTTGGCATTTTTTTTTTTAAACAGACAGAATACACAGAGAAAATCTTAGAAAGATTTAACATGGCAGCATGCAAAACTCAGAGAATATCCATGGTGACAAGACAAGTTAAAAACAGAGAACTCAGAAGTGAAGAAAACTCGAACGAATCAGAAGAACCAAAAATAAAAACCAAAGCACCATACAGAGAAGCCATTGGAAGTTTGTTATATCTGGCAGGAGCTACGAGACCAGATATCGCATTTGCAGTCAACTATTTATCCAGACGACAAGTAAATCCAACAGAAGAGGACTGGAAAGAAGTAAAAAGAATTTTCAGATATCTCAAAGGAACTTCTGACCTTGGGTTGACATACAGAGCAAAAGACGAAAATCTAACAGCTATGACAGACGCAAGCTTTAGAGATTGTTCAGACTCATCTTCCACAGGTGGTTTTATAATAAAATTATTTGGTGATCCAATAATGTGGAGAAGTCATAAACAGACGTATGTGACACTGTCAACTTGCCAAGCAGAGTACCTTGCCATGAGCGAAGCATGTCAAGAACTTGTATCACTCGATAAAGCAATCAGAGACATAACAGGCAAAACCATGTATCCAGTAACAATTTGGTGCGATAATAAGTCAGCTGGTGATTGCACTCAGATAAATGGCAGCCATAAACTTAAAAATTTCGATGACAATCTAGAATCAATCAGAAGGAATTTAGAAAACAGAGAAATGACAGGAAGTAAAAGTCATATGGCAGTCACTCACGGTGACTATATAAAATCATGTGTCTTAGAAGGAAAAGTAACAGTCAGATGGGTCTTGACTAAAGAAAATGAAGCATATATAATGACTAACCCACTTCCCTTTGATACGCATAAATATTTAAGAGATAAAATCATGAATTCAGAATAGTATAAAAATCAGAGAAATATCACTATAAATGAATATAAAATCAGATGGTTATATATATAAATGTGTATTACTTTAATTCAGAGATTTACCCAGAGTAACTAATTTATTTATTTAGAATGACTTTAATAACTACAAATATACACATATACAAGACCCAGAGGATAAACCGACAAAATCATCAGAAGACACATATACGAGAACCAGAAGTTGCGTACCCTCACAGGGAGGGAGTGTAAGAAGCACGTGGGCTTTGACTGCTTTGAGTCCACGCAACGCTCTATAGCGGAACATCACGGTATGCGCCGCTGTCCATAGCGCCGAGATGGCGCCAGCCTACACAGCAGAGGAGCGCAGTGGATGTGCTGCGGTCTCCCCTCTACACGACAACGCCTGCTCCGTGTTCGCGCCTACGACGGCGCGACTCTCTCCTGTGCCGAACGCCGTATACGACGGACGCATCGTCATCGCCTCAGCGACTCCCTTGTGCCATCCACCTTCACTCAGAGCCTCAATAAAGAGTTTTATTGTTTTATATAGTGTTTTGGCCTCCTTATTAAATACCTGCTCCAACAATAACAAATATATTAGGTCTTACAGAAAAAATGACTATTGCAGATTGAATTTGCAAATACTGATATCATCCGAGTATGTCTTAATAAGGATTTTCCGTGAAGAATTTATTATGGAATTAAGTAGATATAACTTATTAAACTAGTTATTTGGTTTTAAGTGAAAATTCATAGAAGGAGTAATTTATTACAGTTTTAATGTGGAATACCTCAATGGCAGTCTAATTTGCTTTTATCTGCGTTTTCGGGTGCAAATACACACTATAATTCCAATAAAATTATAAGTATTTATAAGTGAAATTTGGTATAGTAGAATCAATAAGAAAAATACTATTAACCTTAATTTCGACAAATTAAAATTTTTCAGCATTTAATAAGGCTATTGTGATAAGAACTAACTTGGATATCCTTATATAAAAACTAATTTGATTTTGATTGTTTTATACAATTCATGGGATTTTGTGAAATTTTAAGGAGACATAAGAATTATTAAGAAAAATACTATTAACTTTAATTTTAAAAAACTTATGTATTTTCAGAATTTAGAAGGTAATGATAATAAGTTGTAAGTGGGCTTTATTTTACAAAAACTAATTGAGAATTTGTTACATTACATTGCGGATTTGCATTATCAATATTTGGCCAATTTTAAGAGAAACAATAAGGATTTTCCGATTACTAGAACTATAGCGTTAAATGATGATTTTCTTATAAGAATAAATTGTATTGCAATTGTCCGATTTCCCATGCTTCCTACTTAGAGATACGATGGGAATTTCTTAGTAAATTACAGTTCGAATGTAAAGTAATGAAATAGATTTTTCATATTTATCTTAGAAGCGAACAAGTGCTTATTTGGATTATCAATATTTGGTTAGTTTTATAAGAAACTATAAGAATTTCCTATTAAAAAAACAACAGTATTTAAGATGATTTTCTTATAAAAATTGAAATGGCAATTATTCCATTTTGCGGTCTTCGTACCTACAGAGATCATGAATTTCTCAGTAAATGCAGTTCAAACATTGTAAAAAAATAGGTTTTTCATATTAATTTTTATATAGGGAACAAATGCAGATTTGGATGATCATTATTTGGTTTTGTAGGAAACTATAAGAATTTTCTATAAAAGAAACAATAGTGTTTAATGAGGATTTTCTTATAAAAATTGGAATCTAAATTATTTGATTTGGTGGTCTTCTTACTCAAAGCGATCATATATAAATTTGTCAGTAAATTACAGTTTGAACATAAAGTAATGAAATGGGTTTATCATATTAATTTTTCTAGGAAACAAATGTAGATTTGTATCATTATTATTTGGTTAGTTTTATAGGAAAGTATAAGAATTTCCTATAAAAGAAAATAATAGTATTTAATGGTGATATTCTTATAAAAATTGAATTCGCAATTATTCGATTTTGCGGTATTCTTCCTTATACATATGGAAATTATTCAGTAAATATGGTTCAAACATAAAGTAATAAAATGTTGCAGTTCGATGAAAAAGAATGGAATGCGTGCACGCGCGCGCATGTGTATCTGTGTGTGTGTGTGTGTGTGTGTGTGTGTGTCAAAAAGCTCCTTCGCAATTTCGAATGACTTTAGTTATTTTGTTTACTTGACTTTACCTTCGACGACCTATCCCAACATTCTACTCCCTCTCCGTGATTATATATATTCACGACTGTGGCCGCTTAGCGCTGACCAATGAGAAGAGAGATTGATGTTGTAGTGGATTTATGCATGATATATTACCAGCTACAAGACTGAACCTCCCCTCCCCTCTCTAACCGCACCGTGTGGCGAGAACCCCCGTCGACCTGTACCAGTACCATCTACTCCCTCACAGCAACCTGTAAGAGACTGTCTACATTAGAGGCACACGTGCCTTGCGCCTTGCGTCTTACGCCTCGTGAAAAAAAAATCGTTGTCCGATATCTAGCATATTCATGACCCATGGCAGAAGTTCAATATGTTAATCTGTTGCCATGGATCACGAGTATGATAGATATCGGGCGACGATTTTTTTCCATGAGGCGCAAGACGCAAGGCGCACGGCACGTGTGCCTCTTATGTAGACAGTCCCTAAGAGGCAAAACTTCCTCTCCTCTCTTTTGCCGCTCCGAGTGGCGAGAGGGCGGTCTGGGCGGTGCGCGCGTGTTTGGCGGCCCGGCACACAGTGACTTTTTTTAAACAATTTTGTTCAAACGTCTGCTGTCTGCTCAATTTTGAACCGATCCTAATAAATGTTTTTTTAAAATACTCGTAACGAATAATAATTTGATGTAGCACTGCTACTTTTTCAGTTATTCGTAAAAAAGTTACCTAAAAAATATGCACTTGCCAAGGTAGCTGAAACACGAAATTTTGAAACTTTTTAAAACTATGAAATCGGCAATATCTTTACAGAAATGAGCTTAATATAAGTCTTAAAAGTTATTTGAGATGTTTCAGAGTTCCAAACTCACCCAAATCCTAATTAAGGGAGGAAAATTCTAATATATCGAAATAATTTTATTTTATATGATTGAATCATACATGGTCGTAAAAAATTTAATATATCCACTTAAAAATATATTCTATATGTACAGACAGGAAACTTGACCAAATTTAAGTGTGCGAAACTTACCCAAGCCCTTACTTAAGGTACTTACATTTGTATGAATCAATGAAAATCGCTTTTAAAATTCTACATTATACTTTATACTGTATATTTTGAGACATCGTAGTTAAGTTAATCAGGTGAAATATATAATAATTTTCAAAAATATGATAGTTTTAAAAAATACTGGAGGTATACTTATAGCAGAAACCGAACTTTTCTTGGTACATAAAAGATCTAACGATAGCCATCTAGCGGACCAATGTATAAGTACATAAACTCATACGTGTACATATATGAGGCGTTTCGCCTCAACTCTCCCAGCGCGGCGCGCGAGCGTCAAATCATGGTATTTTCAAGTCGTGTTTACGATATCAATATGAATTTAAAAAAATTATGTGATAAGCGTTTCCGACGTATTTTTTCCTCAGCTTTCCAATGGTGTAGGCAGTTTTCCCGAAATTTTCCATTTTCACCCTCAAAAAGTATAAAACATACTATATCTCGGAAAGTATATTTTTAATATTTTTTTTTATCATCTAGATCGAAAGCTGAGCATTTTTTACGTCGGAAAGGATTTTTTGCAAAATTTGCTCGAATGTTTTTTTTAGAGAAACAGAACGCGAAAGAGCAGACGCAGCGTCTCCTTCATGCGCGGTATGCGGCGCGCTGTACAGCGCGTGGACTAGATGTATTTCGCTCTCTAGTAACCTTATTATTTTTATTTAACATTTTTAATTCTTTATGGAATATCTTTTTGCACTTCGAATTTCACTTATATGCACGATTGACATTTTCATAGGTTATTTCGCAAAAAAAAAACCGCTGCCAATTCTTTGGCACTTAGCTTCCTCAAACTAATTCATCGTTTCCTAATTAAAAATTGAAATTCTGAAAATACATTTTTCGTAAAAAGGAATGCTAAAGAATTTCAATAATACTTTGAACCGATGCGTCTTATACCAGTTTCTTGCAAAATAGTATATTACGTACCTATTTTTAAAAAAGCTTTGACAGACCACCAAGTTTAAAAAAAATTGAGATTAAAAAGAGATAAAAGAAGGGGCTAAAAATGACACTATTAATACGTTTTGATATTTTAATTTACTACATTATATAAAAATATTAAAATGATAGTTCTCGAAAATAAATGTATAATATATATTCATATAGATAATCACTTAAAATTACAACACAATATTGCCACCAACAAGTGTAATAAGTAACAGTTAAAATTTCAAGTCGATAAATAAATTATTTTTTGAGATATTAATTTTTTAAATATAAAAAAGTTTTCATTAATAACAAATGACAGAGTGAAGATATTTTAAATTTTAAATTTTAAAAAAAGAAAATGTAGGTAATTTGAATACCTTTTAAGAGAAGTATATTATTTTATGTAATAATTACTATAAGATACGAAAAAATCAAAAAAACTAAAAATTCAAAATCGTTTTTGGTTATAAAACAAAAGAAAATCAATAAAATCCCAAATCCATCAGGGTACTTTCCTTTTGCCGCAAGACGAAGCGAATAAGCTTTACCCGACGAAAGTCGGTTGATTAGTTTCGGAGATATTAAGAGTTGAAATATACACACACACACACACGCACACACACACATACATACATCCACGAAATCAAAAATCATCAAAATCAAATAATATACACATATACCACCATAAAACATCTTTTTGAAGACTTTTTTTTCGAAAATTTTTTTCACCGTTACAAAGCTTCCTCTTTGAGGAAGCAAAAACATTACAATCAATTTGAAATAGCAGACGCAACGCTTCTCACTTACTTTTTATCCGATAGGTGGCTTGCGTATAGAAAATTTTTGCCCGAGAGTAATTTGTTGTATCCAATTATATAAGTCTGATGAATTTTCGATCTTTGTTATCTTTGAAATTGTTTAAGAATTTTAACGCTGTTTCCGTTATATTTGTGTTCTTCGTGTGTTTGCTGATTAAATCATAATTTATTTTTGGTTTATTTATTGCATTTATTTTCTCGCTACTCAAATGGATCCAGCCTTGAAGCTGAAATGCATAAATCCTTTTAATAAAATTAATCACTCTGTGCGTAAAAATTTGTCGACTTTTCCTTCAATATTTAGGAGTGCGTATCCCCTCGTACCAGAAAACGCGAAAATTTGTTCCAACTGTCAACGTCAACTTTATAAACATAAGTTAGATTTACCTTCATGCGATGCCAAAAAAGCTAAAATTGAATGTACTGATGAATATCATAAAGCAGGCGTGGCAGTTCTCAACCAATTAAAAAAAAAATTTTTAGAATCACTGGGTAAGGAAGATAAAATTCAGCTACTCACGCTTGCTCCTGATTTTTGGTCTCGCAGAGACTTAATCAGAGAGTTCGGTTGTACTGAGTGGGAAGCTCGAGAAGCGAAAAAGTTAGTAACTGAAAGTGGAATTTTTTCAAAACCTGAAAAGAAAAGGGGCAAAATATTTCCAGTTGAAAGTGTAGATTCAGTTAAACGTTTTTATGAGAGGGACGATATTAGTCGTGTAATGCCCGGATTAAAAGATTGTATATCTGTTAAGCAGGATAATGGTAAAAGAGAACATGTACAGAAAAGGGTACTACTTGGTAATTTACGTGAAATTTATTGTTTATTTAAAAAAGAGCATGAATCTGTTAATATTGGCTTCACTAAATTTACTCAATTGAGGCTGCCGCATTGTGTTCTAGCGGGAAGCAGTGGTACGCATAATGTATGCGTATGTGTACACCACGAAAATATCAAGCTGATGTTAAATGCTATTAATTTACAGAGTTTAACTGAAGGTACTCGACTATTTCTTAAAAACTACCACGATTGCATCCAAGCAATCGTATGTAGTAATGCTAGTTCGAAATGTTACTTGGGAGACTGTTTAGATTGCCCCAATATGCCTGTATTACGGAAACATTTGCTTGAATGTTTTGAGAGAAATGATATTTTTCAAATACAGTATGAGTCATGGCTTCAGACAGATCGTTGCACAATAGTATCTACAACTGTAAATGTTTATGAATTCATGAACATACTGGGAGAAAAATTAATAAAATTTAAAACTCATGACTTCTTTGCGAGAGAACAATATCTTTTCTTAAGCGATTTGAAAAAAAACCTTCAAAAAGGAGAATTCCTTGTTTGTTGTGATTTTGCAGAAAACTATGCGTTTATAGTGCAAAATTCAACACAATCGTTCCACTGGAACAATAATCAAGCAACAGTTTTTACAACAGTGGTATATTAGAACAAAAATCAAGATCTTAAACATATAAGCATTGCTATAATTTCTGATAATCTAAATCACGATACTGTTGCTGTTTATGAATATCAAAAAATTATAATATCGTATTTAAAAAGTAATTTCATAGTCAAGAAAATTTATTACTTAACTGATGGAGCAGGTCAGCATTTTAAGAACAAGTCTACCTTCCAAAATCTTCTGTTTCATCAAAAAGATTTTGGAGTTCCTGCTGAATGGCATTTTCATGCAACAGCGCACGGTAAAGGTGCGTGTGATGGTATAGGCCCAAATTTGAAAAGAGGGGCGAAAAGAGCAAGTCTTCAACTCTCTTTGAGTAATCATATTTTAACACCAGAAGACCTTTACAACTGGGCTTTACGTAATTGCAAAGAAACTAAAGTTTTTTACAGCACTAAAGAGACCTATGAAAAAGCCGTTTTGAAACTAAAATCAAGGTTAAGTAAAATTAAATCTATACCGGGAACTTTACAGTACCATGCCGTTATTCCAATGAATAAAACAACATTAATACTAAAAAAAAACGTCAATGAGTTCAGAATATCAAATCTTCCCTAAAAAACCCGTAAAACAAAACAAAATAAAATTATCTACTTTAAAAAAAAAGAATTATTAATATAAATACTAGTTTATTGTTGCTATTATTAAGGAAATCAAAATTTTAAGTGGTTGTTAGAGAGCGAAATGCATCTAGTCCACGCGGTGTACAGCGCGCCGAAAACCGCGCGCGAAGGAGACGCTGCGTCTGCTCTTTCGCGTTCTGTTTCTCTAAGAAAACATTCGAGCAAATTCTGAAAAAAATCCTTTCCGACGTAAAAAATGCTCAGCTTTCGATCTAGGGGGTAAAAAAAAATATTAAAAATATACTTTTCGAGATATAGTATGTTTTATACTTGTTGGGGGGGAAAATGGAAAATTTCGGAAAAACCACCTACGCCATTGGAAAGCTGAGGAAAAAATACGTCGGAAACGCTTATCACATAATTTTTTTAAATGCATATTGATATCGTAAACACGACTTGAAAATAGCATGATTTGACGCTAGCGCGCCGCGCTGGGAGAGTTGAGGCGAAACGCCTCATATGTATTACTTACGCTCATGTACATATATGTATTACTTAACTACTAAAAACAAAGGTAGTTATAAAAATAAAAAATCTAAAAGACAAAAATAAAAAATACAACAGATACTATGTGTACTTGTATATTGCTTACGCACAAAGATAAAAACCTTTATATTGACTGTTATACCATTGAACATATGTAAGGGTTAAGCGTGAAAAATTTGTTTGTGTATTATCTCATTAATGATCGCTATTCCTGGGCACGGGTCGGAAATTTCACAAATACGTCTAGATAGGTATTTAGGTCCTCTATCAGGACAAAAAAAAATTGAGCCAAAAAAAAATGGCGTTTTTGAGAAAATGCACTTTTCTAAAAAGTGCATTTTTCAGTAAAAAGTACATAACTCGTGCATTTTTTATTTTTTTTTTAAATAACATAAAGAACGTGAAAGAGGACTCGAACCTTAGTAAAATTATGTGTTATACGCTAAAAAGCTTAAAAAACTGGTGAAGCAGTAGCGGTGTGAAAATTACATTGAAAAATTTTTTTTCTAAGTAAGGTTTTTCTCGGAATTTTTTGCCATTACTGAACGCATGAAATTTTGATGCAACAAAAAAATAAAAATATACGGGTCAAATAATTTTTGGAGAAGAACATGAATACTTTAATTCCAAAATGATCGGTCACATAGGCATACGCGGTCCACCTGATTTGAAATGGATTCGGCCCTATCTAATCGTCAAATTTTGGAGCACGCATTCATTTAAATTCTTATTTAGGGGGTTTAAATGCACACAAGTGTATTAAAATTATTGATGAAATAACAACGGTGTTATTGTATGAATTTATCCCTCGGCTGGTATGATTATATTGGTATGTAGGAGTTCGATCTTCCCGAGGCAAGGATGTGAGAAATAAATTTTCACATGTGTATGATGAATATAATAAACTGTGTAAAACAAGTACAAAAACAAGTAGGAATGTAATAAACTGTGTAAAACAAGTAGAAAATTTAATTCAGAACAAACAACTACCAGATGACAGTATAAATGAGATTAGAAGCCAATTATTTAATAAAATTTCGCAACACAGAAACAAAACAAACCATAAAAATCTAACTGATAAAATCCTCGAAAATAAAATAAAAGAAACAAGAACATTCATAAAAAACAATAAAAATATCATGTTTACATACGCAGATAAAGGGAATGCGACTGTCGCAATTAACAAGGATGACTACATACAAAAAATGGAATTATTACTAGCTGACAAAGAGACATACATAGAAATCAAGAAAAATCCGCTAAAACAATTACAAACCAAAATAAAAACATTACTATATATTTGGAATGACAATAACTTTTTTAATACAAAATACAAAAAAACCCAATTAACTCAAACCAATACCACACGCCCAAAATGCTACGGATTACCAAAAATACATAAAAACAACATTCCATTAAGACCAATAGTATCAACGATCGGCTCCCCAACTTATTTTTTATCAAAACAACTTTTTTGCATCCTCCAAAATAGTGTAAACAAACCAAAATCATATGTCAAAAATAGTTTAGATCTAATAGGAAAATTAAATAATATCACCATCCCAGCTAACTACACTCTTATCAGCCTAGATGTAACATCTCTATATACAAACATAAGTAAACAATTGTTAAATCAAAGTATAGAAAAACGTTACTCCCAAATATCTAGAAATACAACGATCCCACTAAATGAGATTTTAAAGGCATGTGACCTTCTTATGGATAATACCTACTTCCAATTCAATAACAAATATTATAAACAATCATCTGGTACACCAATGGGTTCTCCAATATCCGGTTTATTTGCAGACTTAGTTATGGATGATCTAGAATCTGAATGCTTACAAAAACTCTCCTTTAAACCGTTATTTTTCTACCGATACGTAGACGACATAATAACATGTATTCCGAACTCAGGTTTAAACGAGATGCTTAACACCTTTAATTCATTTAATGACAGATTAAAATTCACTCATGAAATCGAAAAAAATAATTCGATAAGTTTTCTTGACATCTTATTAATTAAAGAAAACCAGAAAATTATTACAAATTGGTATACCAAACCGACATTTTCCGGCAGATTCCTAAACTATCATTCACAACATCCACTCTCTCAAAAAATAGCAATGTTATACAACATAACAGACAGAGCCATTAAACTAGTAGATATTAAGTTCCACAAAGATAACGTAAACACAGCAAAAAATTTACTAAGAGAAAATAACTACCCAACCAAATTCATAAATAAATATGTAAGTAAACGCATTGCAAAATTAAATAACAACAGCACCAACACGAATACTAGTACAAACCAAAACAAACCTTTAATCTGTCTCTCTTACATAAACCGTTTTTTTGAACAAGTATTATTTAGCTTTAAAAAACACAATATTCAAACGATTCCAAAAATTAATAGCAATATGAAAAGTATCATAACCAAAGGCAAAGACAAAACTAAGAAAGAGTTTGAAAATAACGTCGTCTACCGCATTCATTGCAATAATTGTCCTGCTACATACATAGGACAAACAAAAAGAAAACTAATGACAAGAGTAAATGAACACAAAAGATCAAAGAATTCTGCGACAATTATACATGAAAATGAAACCGGTCACAAATTCAACTTCACTAATTACAACATAGTAGATAAAGAAGAAAACTTAAATAAAAGATTAGTATCGGAGATGTTACACATACATTTAGAAAAACAACCAGTTAATAAAAAAGAAGACACACAAAATTTGAATCACATATACACACATTTACTACAAACTTGCAAAAGAAAATAACAATACACAACTACATACACACAATCAAAAACAGCGTGTATACTAACTACCTAGCCTTTGTTTTGTAAACATTGATTTCGGTAATACGTTCTCAAGCATTCCTATATAAATTGAATAATTTAAAAAGGCTTGACAAGAACGATTTCCAAAGCCAATGTAGGAAGGATTGTTGTGAAATTTTCTCCCCCCCCCCCCCGCATTTATGCGGCGGAGGAGAAAAAAAAAGCCTACAAGAATTGTTTTTCGTGACAAAATTAACTTTTTGGTAACTATCTTATTATTGACACAAAAATTGTTTTTCAGTTTATTCAATTTGTTAATCCTTAACATTAACATTTATTAATTTATTTCTCACATCCTTGCCTCGGGAAGATCGAACTCCTACATACCAATATGTATTAAAATTGTTTTTAGAATATTTATTGAGATATTATCCTACAAATGTATTGATATATTTAAACGTTAAATTTACAATTATACTTTACAATGCAATACCAAAATCTTCTTCAATTATTTTTTAAAATTATATGCTAAATCCTTCAACCTAATTATTTGCCAAGTTTCAGAGAGTCGAAAACACTTGTTTCCATTGTAAGATAACGAAAATACATACAAATTTATGGTAAAATGCCTCGATTTGTTTATACGCCTGATTATTTACAAAAATATTAATGTTTATAAGTTCATACTTTGAGCTCATGCAGTAAAATACTAACTCAAAGTATTAAAATTAATACTTTAAGTTCACACACTATAAGTTCATGGTGAATTTTAGCTTGCAGATTAATTTTATGCGTTCAACAAGTTTGAAACAATCTTCAAAGATACATACCCTTATGAAAAAATTGTGCATAAATTTGTGCATAATTTAAAAATTGTGCATAAATTTTTGCATAAATTCTTGCACGGTTTTCGCGTGCATATTTTTTTGCATAAATTTCATGCACAATTTAAAATTTGTGCATAATATTTGTGCAGAAAAATTATGCACGCGAAAATCGTGCAACAATTTATGCACAAAATTATGCACGAATTCTATTTGTGCATAAATTTGTGCACAATTTTTTCATAAGGGATACCAGAGTTGTAAAATGATTCTTCGTACAATTTTCAAATCATTTTTTGAATTCAATGATATCACTCTAGAGGAACATAGAAATCCAAAGATATGAATGTTTTTGACAAGTATACTAAAAGTAGAAAGAAAGTATAAGTTTTCAATTCTACATAATTATTTTTGAAAAATGAAGGAAATAAAGAATAAGATATTCTAAGCTTCTGATCGACACTTGTTACTTATAAAAGCTTGCATTACCATGCATATATACAATATCTAAAAGTACCTTTTGTAAAAGAAACAGGTAAGAAAAATACTTTTTTACTCTTCTAACTCCAAAGTAGCAACTTTTATATTGTTTAACAATTTTTGTGCTATATAATAGCTATTGAAACATATGCGTAACATACAACTTTGTATCTAGCAGATTATAAAATTATTTTTAAAATTCGTCGATTTCATAGCTTTTGAGTTTTATCAAAAACATAACCAATAATAATTATCTTATAAATATAAGCACAAAGCAGTAAAAATTGTCTAAATGCAAGCTCTTAAAGAGCTTGTCTTTAAAAGGATGTATTACGAACAAATAGAATACATTAATTTTTTCAACAGTGCTTTACGAATTTAGACTAATGTAATACTTTTATAGAGATAAATTTCACTTATAAATCGTAATTTTTTTTACTTTATATCAAAGAATGCATGTAAATGCGCAAGCTTTCATTCACTGCTTCCTTTTTAAAAGAAGTTAAATGTAAATAAAAGAATGGCGTTGTAAAGCGCAGTTTGTTTTCTTTTTAAATAAATAGTCTGCTTAACCTTCCAGCATACGATACGTATTCATCGAAATAAGTGTTCTTGTTGATTTTGTGCTTTCTTCATTTAAAGGCTCATAATTTCATTTTTACTAAAGTAAAGTTATAGAACTTACAACATATATAACTTAAAGTCTTTGAAAGTTTTTGTGTAGTTATATTGTTTTTTATATAATGAATTAGAATCATGTGATTCTTGTATAAAGAGTTTTTCGAACTTACTAACAATGTTGATATATACAACAAAGTACCTTGTTTTGTGTGAAATGATATGGACTCGAGACAAATATGGAAAGCAATCATATGCTGATATCATTACTGCAAATATTCAGTCCTTACATAATTTGAACCAGATGCAATTAGAAATTATAAAGAAAAAACTTACGCTTAGCTTTTTACCACAATACCAACGAAAGTGGAAAAGTGTCCGAAGTATAAAAACTAAGTTCTTGTCGAAATACGAAGAATTTTTACAGACTGATTTTGACGTGTATGAAGATGATACACGTAACGATTCAGCTCAGATAGAAGAAATAGAAGTTAAAACTAACATTGAATTAAAAAGAAAAGAGCCGACCTCGTCTCTTGTATTTAGAGGGTAGTATAAGTACAAAGAGAAGGCGCATTCTTGAAATGTGTGAGCAGTTCTCTGAAGAAGAGCTTTTACGTGCATTAAAACTAAAAAGGAAAGATGAGTGTGAGCGTGAAAAGGGGGATGATTTAAGTATTATAACAACACCAAATAAGAGTCACAGCTTAGCTATGTACATGAATTTGCGTCTTTCACAAAAAAGGTATCGAAAATTAATAGCTCATGGTACAAAATTAGCTGGCGGAATAAAATTTTTACCATATTCACATGTCGTTAAAGCTAAGCAAGAATGCTATCCAGATAACATCGGAGTCACCGATAGAGGAGCTAGTGTTCACTTAATATCTTTGTTAGAACACACAACTAAACGGATACTTACATTACTAGATGAAAAGACGTTTCAAAGTATAAGAAATAAAAAATTAACTATGGTAGCAAAATATGGCATGGACGGAGCATCGAACCAGCAAACAACTCGCCAGAAATGGATTTCTAACATTGAAGAAAGAAATGCTGTAGAAAATGAAGAGAACGAATCAGAGATGAATATGGATGAAGGAAGTGATGAAAAGAACGAAGCAACTGAAATTATAACATGCCAAGATGCATCCGTCTTCTTCATTTCAATGGTTCCTTTGCAATTAAAGGCTGATGGGAATATTGTATGGGAAAATGAAACACCGAATTCTGTTGACTATTGTCTTCCGGTCAAGTTTATATTTGCTAAAGAAACGAAAGATTTAGTGAAAAGTGAATATTCTTATTGTGAAGCATTGTTAGATAAAGTAAAAGTTTATATACTTACCTTTAAGGATACTAATTTTGAACTGTCATTTGATTTAAAATGTACTATGATTGATGGCAAAGTGTGCAACTACCTTACTGATCAAAATGCTAGTTCTTGCTGCAATATGTGCAAGGTAGGTCCGAAATTTATCAATGATTTGGAAAAGCTGAAGAGATATACCAGTAATAAGGAAACCTACAAATTTGGACTATCCACATTATATTGTAAAATACGCAGCATGGAGTATTTGTTACATGTAGCACAAAATTTAGACTTTAAAAAATGGTGTGTGCGTTCAAAGGAAGAAAAAGAGAAAAAAAAAGAGAGAAAAAAAATTATACAAGCTGCTCTGAAAAAACTATCAATAACAGTTGATGTTGTGAAGCAAGGAGCAGGAACTAGTAATACAGGAAATGTTGCTCGAGCTTTTTTTGAAAACTCTGAAGCTGTAGGCAAAGCTATACAAATAGATCGAAATGTAATTCATCGTTTTCATATTATTTTGCAAGTTCTTCCGAGCAAAAGTAAGACAAACATGCAAGAATTCCGAGCATATTGTTTAGCCACAGCTAATGAATGTTTGCGACTATATTCTTGGTACAAACTTCCCCCATCTGTTCACAAAATTCTATTTCACGGAGCAGATATTATTGAATATTTCAATATTCCAATCGGTGCACTATCAGAAGAACCTCAAGAAGCAAGTAATAAAATATTTAGAAAAGCCAGGTTAGAAAATAGCAGAATGAACGATCGCAGAAATACAAATGAAGATATTATGCACCATCTGCTTATTAATTCTGATCCGTGTGTTAGTGCATACAAGATAAAAGCTAATAATAAACAAAAAATACATAGCGAAGAAGTGAAAAAGTTATTGATGGAAAATTAGTTTTTAACTTGTTACATCCAAATTTGTAAATAAAAAATATTGATCTAAAAAGTAAGTCATTCTTTTAATCAGTAATTGTAATAATTAATAATTATATTTTTTTATTACGTTTAAACAATAATATCATACGAAGTCTCTTTAAGATTTTGAAAATTAAATTGACTTTGATAAGAATTGGCATCTGTCAAATTTACGTAAACAATAAGAATTTGTTTTCTATCAACTTTATATAAATATATGATTCAATTGTTTATTTATTTCTGTAACTATTTAATAACGTACTGCATCACTTACTCTCTTAAACGTAGTCTATTCCTAATTTCTTTTAAATAAACAGTTCTTAAAAGTTTTGGTTATAAATACAAATCAGTATCGTACAAATTGGTTGGAAGCTCATAGAATAGAAGTATTGTACATAAATAAAAGTATGCTACTCGAAAGTTTCAGTAGCAGTATGCAAGAATTATTTGACTAAATAACTGAATTACTCACTATACGAAATTGTATTTGAATATTACGTGCATAAAAAAAATTTGTTTATTGTGCGTGTTTTTCTTTTACTTTTTACACGTAAGAAGATTTTGGTATTGCATTGTAAAGTATAATTGTAAATGTAACGTTTAAATATATCAATACATTTGTAGGACAATATGTCAATAAATATTCTAAAAACAATTTTAATACACTTGTGTGCATTTTTACCCCCTAAATAAGAATTTAAATTAATTGCGTGCTCCAAAATTTGACGATTAGATAGGACAAATTATGCAAAGTATACTTTTAAAACATAAGTAACAAATATTAAACGTATAAAGTATAATGTAGAATTTTAAAAGCGATTTTCATTGTTTCATACAAATGTAAGTACCTTAAGTAAGGGCTTGGGTAACTTTCGCACACTTAAATTTGGTCAAGTTTCCTGTCTGTACATATACAATATATTTTTAAATGGATATATTAAATTTTTTTACGACCATGTATGATTCAATCATATAAAATAAAATTATTTCGATATATTAAAGTTGTCCTCCCTTAATTAGGATTTGGGTGAGTTTGGCACTCTGAAACATCTCAAATAACTTTTAAGACTTATATTAAGCTCATTTCTGTAAATATATTGCCGATTTCATAGTTTTAAAAAGTTTCAAAATTTCGTGTTTCAGCTACGTTGGCAAGTGCATATTTTTTAGGTAACTTTTTTACGAATAACTGAAAAAGTAGCAGTGCTACATCAAATTATTATTCGTTACGAGTATTTAAAAAAAAAAATTTATTAGGATCGGTTCAAAATTGAGCAGACAGCAGACGTTTGAACAAAATTGTTTAAAAAAAGTCACTGTGCGGCATTTCGAATTTGATTACGCAACTGGAAGGACGTCTCCATTAGGTATATTAGTGCGAGGAAGATTTTCATTGCAGAAGGAAGTGCCACTGATCGAGGTGTGGAAACGACGTTTTCAGCTCAGAGGTTCTGTGCTTACCCGCTAAACCAGTATTCCGAAGAGAGTAGTGTAGTGTATTCCGTTCCAGTAATTACTCCGAAAGTGTTAAATTCCGGGCGTGAAAAACATTGCCCTTGCAGTAAAGAGGTGCCTCTAGCCGAAGGTCACAACTTCATCTACCGCGTGATAAAAAGGTAATTGCTGGGGTTATTTTAAAACTATAATTTAATTATGTGAAATCTTTAAGCGAAAGAAAAGATTTAAAAATTTTTTAGATAGAAACATTTTTACAATATTGATAAAAACGTGATCATCGATTTATAATATATCGTCGCGCGGTACGAAGAAAAGCCAGTTTCGTGCGAAAAAAGCCAAGGTATGGGTACATTTTTTACTTTTTTCGCGCGAAACTGGCTTTTCTTTTCCTGTAACTTACAAAGTTGGCTTTTTTGCGTACCGCGCGACTATATATTTATAAACAGTAAAAAATTAAATCATTTTTTTATGAGTAAATAATTGAGCCTGTAAAAAAATTTTAAATCTTGTCTAAACGTGTTTAATGAATCAGAAATTTCTTTAGGGTTGTATAGGATTTCGCATGATTTTGTCCATGGGATTCTTCGAGAAAATATTACAAATAGAAATATCTAAATCATTAAACACGTTTAGACAAGATTTTAACTTTTTTTACTAGCACAATTATTTAATTGTTCTATAAAATTATTTCATATTATTTGAGGCGATAGCTTTTTAGTATATGCAAATAAATTAATGCAGGGTAAAAATTAGTATTAAACAATTCTAAAGAATTTATCTATTTATAAACTCTTATAAGGTTTTATAGGATTTTGTATGATATCAATGTTAGTATTTTCTCAATGAATCTTATAGACAAAATCATGCAAAATCCTATAGAACCTTATAACAGTTTATAAATTGAAAAATTCTTTAGAATAGTTTTTTATTTTAATTTTTACCCTGAATTAAATTATTTGCATACACTAAAAAGCTATCGTCTCAAATAACATGAAATAATTATATAGAACAATTAAATAATTGTGCCTGTAAAAAAAAGTTAAAATCTTGTCTAAACGTGTTTAAGGGGGCTAGACACCTTTTTTCTCTGAAATAAGAAGTCACATTTTAATACATAAATGTAAACTAATTATTTCATACTTTTTACATATAAAAGTGGGTATATTTACCTTACCTTAAAACTTTCTCCGATGGGCCTTTTATATGGTCCAGAACCATAGTCATCGATGAAACAAGTTTTTTCACTAACCGTAAGCTTTGAAATTTTCCTGTGGATGGATTGACTCCAGATTTGAACTAAATTACTCCTGAATAGTATAATTCTCATATGAGTGTAGGGATTTAGGATTAAATTTCGAAAAAAATTTTTACATAAAAAAAATTATGAAAAAATATAAAAAATTTAAAGAAATTAAAAAAAAAAACTCTTGAAAAACAGCACAATTTTTTTTTCTCATTAGATCAAAAATCCCTACACTCATATGAGAATTATAATATTCAGGAGTAATTTAGTTCAAATCTGAAGTCAATCCATCGACAGGAAAATTTCAAAGCTTACGGTTAGTGAAAAAACTTGTTTCATCGATCGCTATGGTTCTGGACCATATAAAAGGCCTATCGGAGAAAGTTTTAAGATAAGTTAAATATACCCACTTCTATATGTAAAAAGTATGAAATAATTAGTTTACATTTATGTATTAAAATGTAACTTCTTATTTCAGAGAAAGAAGGTGTCTAGCCCCCTTAATGAATTAGAAATTTTTATAGGGTTTTATAGGATTTCGCATGACTTTGTCTATAGGATAATATTTTGTCTATGTAAACACACACATAAAAAAAATTATTTGATTTTTCACTGTTTATAAATATATTATAATTCAATGACCACGTTTTTAACGATATTGTAATATTTTCTCGAAGAATTCCATAGACAAAATCATGCGAAATCCTATAGAATCCTATAGAAGTTTCTGATTCATTAAACACGTTTAGACAAGATTGTAAATTTTTTTAAAGGCAAAATTATTTACACACATAAAAAAAATTATTTAATTTTTCACTGTCTATAAATATCGTCGCGCAGTACGAAGAATACCCAACATTGTAAGTTACAGGCAAAGAAAAGCCAGTTTCTCGCGAAAAAAGCCAGAAACGTGCTCATACTTTGTTTTTTTTCGCGCGAAACTAGCTTTTCTTCGTACCGTGCGACGATATATTATAAATCGATGTTCACATTTTTAGCGATATTGTAAAAATTTTTTTATCTACAAATTTAAGGCTGATGCTATTTGTACGACAGATTTCCTATCCTCAAAATATATCAATAGACGAAAGGAGTACACTAGAAAATTTTGAAAATTAGACAAACTTTGATAGATGACTAAAGAAATAATATCCCTTATTGTGTGGTAACTATTTTCTTACCTGCTCTATCAAAATTTCCACACTCAACCTACATAGCATGAAAGCTTACTAGAAACTTCCTAGAAGCTTTCATGAAAGTTTCGTATGCTTCAGGAAAGTTTCCACGAAAGCTTCCTGAAAGTACCTAATGTCTGGGTCAAATTCATGACAAAAAGCTTCCTCGGAAGATTGCAGGAACTGTTTCAGACACTTCTCAGGAAGCTTTCGGAAACTTTCTAGGAACTTTTCAAGAAGCTTTCAAAAAGTTCTTGGAAGCTTCATGTAGGCTGTGGGAATCTTCCAGTAGTCTTCCCCGAAAGATTACAGAAAGCTTTAAAAAATACTTCCTACAAGACTTCAGAATCGATTTATATCAGTTTGAGAATGGAAGCTTCCAGAAAGGTTCCATGAAAGCTTTCCGATAGTACATAATGTCTAGGTCAAATTAATGACGACAAGCTTCCTTGGAAGATTTCAGGAACTGTATAAATCCTTTCAGGAACCTTTCAGGAACTTAAGAGAGCCTCCGAAAAAATTACTGTACGTTTCATGTAGGATGTAGGAATCTTCCAGGAAACTTTCACAAATCTTTCGAAAAAGTTACGTAAGTTTCAATTAGACTTTATGAACTTTCCAGTAAGCTTTCAGTTAGCTTCAAATATGGTTCTGGAAGTTTCAGGTAGTCTGTGGGAACCTTCCAGTAAGCTTTTAGGAAGCTTTTCTTGAAAGAGTAACATAAAGCTATAAATATTAGAAATTCTCTATAAGTATTAACAATTCGCACATATTCTTTAGAACTTATTTCTACCTATATTAATTGCCATTTTATAATCGCAGAAAAAATTTCACATAAAATTTTTTGACCTGGCCGGGAATCGAATCCACGATCCTTGGGTTACTACGCACGCATGCTATCCGTTACGCTATCGCTCGCTTGAAGGAGTTCGGACATTTTCATCTAAATAAGTTACACTTTTCACGATTATTTAATTGTTATTATTTTGATTATTTTATTTAAAATATTAATGCATTTCAAAAATTATATATTTAATGCGGTAAATTAAAAAATTATAGTGTCGGAATTATTACTCCGAATAAACATGTTTTTATATTTGGCATTTCATTATGTTGATTAAATAATTTATGAAAATTCTAATTGAATGGTTTAAAAAAACTCTTGGTATAGTATTTATATATACGGTGGGCCTAATAATTGTGTTTTTCCAAAAAATGGTTTAGAAATTTAATTAAAAAAAAATTGTAATGTCGATAAGTAGGATCTGCTTTTTGTCATTTTGATGCAATTTTTCAACGAGTATATCTTATGATAGTACGAATAGAATCGCTCAAAAAATTCTGAGTATAGTATTTATATATAGGAAGGACGTCAAAATTGTGTTTTTCTAAATGAATGTTTGAAAGTTAATTTATCAAATAATGAAAATGGGTTGATTTTAGACTCCAGGTAGACCATTCAAGTTGAAGATATGATAAGCTATAATAAAAAAAATTTTACTGTATATTTTTCATTATATTCCTTTTTTGGCCGTGTGGAGTCCAAAATTAACCCAATTTAATTATTTAATAATTTAACTTTCAAACATTCCTTTCGAAGAACACAATTTTCACGTCCTCTCTATATATAAATTTTATATTCAGAATTTTCTTAGCAATTCTATTAGTACTATCATGAAATATGAGGATATCTCCAGAACTTTTAATTTTCACGTTACGGCAACTTTTTAGATCTTTTTAATAAGAAATATATACTTCCAGCAAAGTAAATAGGTAAAAATAAATGTTTTTTAAATGTTCCATGCATGAAACAATCGTTCCAGTTACGTATAAAGCGTAAGTAGAAAAACCTAATTTCAGAGATGTGCCTACAATACATTTGAAATCTAGAATCAAGAAAGTTGTATCAGTCATTTCTCAAAAATAAAAATTTTCATAGTAATTCTGTTCCATACCTTTTAACATAAAGAATTTTCTTAATATGGCTATCAGATTTCATTCTTTATTAAAAATACAATCATTTGATTTGTTGCACGTGGGTGTGCCACGCATTGTTTAAAAGTCATGCGTCTTCAAAAAATTACTTCTCAAGCGTTAACTCATTAAGAAAAAAAAAAATAGATATTTGATAAGCACACGCTGAATTTTGAATTTTATATTCCAAAAGTGATTGTAATCACTAACTTAATATTTTAAAAAAACGTAGTTAAATTGTCAAAATGATATATTTAAAATTTAATACAATTTTGATAGGATTAAGCCAAATGAGTTCGTCGTTTATATTATAACAAAAAATTTTTCGATATACTCGTAAAATGGAATTATGTTGCTTTCATTAAAAAAAAAAAAAAAAAAAAAAGTAAAAAACGAGTAAAGCAAGCTTTGAATAGATAAGTAAGTGCTCGAACAAAAAAATTATGTTTTTTTTAAACACTGAACATTAAAAGTTCTAGAGATATTCTCATATACTCGGCAAACAATTGCATGAAAATGACAAAAAAGAAGATTCCTACTTATCGATATTACAATTCAAGAAACGTTTGTGAAACATTTGTGAAATATTCCGAGAATTGATGAGGCGATACATTACGGAAATATTGCAGAGACATTTCATTTAATTATAATATTTCACTAATAATGACGTAATATTCAACATTATATTGAAGAACTATTTTTCCATAATTCTATAAATGTTTTTTAATTATTTCGGAAGAATTCCGAGAAATGACAAAAGCGATACATTGCGGAAATCTTAAAGATAAATATTTCATGATATATTTCACTAAAAGCGACGTAAACTTCTCCATCAAATCGAAAAATTATTTATTAGTAAATCAAGAAACGTTTTTAAAATATTCCAACAATATTACCTGAAACGATAAGGCGATACATTGCAGAAATATTACGAAGAAACCTTTCATAAAATATTATACCTCCAAACTTTAATTGTATATTATAACCTCCAAATTTTTGTATTGTAGCAATAAACAAACAAATACAATCCAAGTTTCAATAAATAATATTGAATAAATTTGCGGTTATTCATTGCATAGGCATTGTTCGTAAAAGAATTAATAAAATCAAAGAATAGTGGATAAATATTTATTTTTTATTATTAGTCAAGGTAATGTAGACAGATTGAAATACATCCGAACGTATTGAGCATCAATCATAGAATGAATCTTTTTTGTTCTTTTTTTGTTATGTTTAAAGTCAAACGATTGCTATGGTAACACTTTAAAATAATGTCTCAGCCGACCAGAACGTCTACAAGCGCGCCTCTACGCGTCTGTCTCGTGGTCTCTCTTCATCAATTTCAAAAACTGGTTAAGAGACAGCTGTGGCCCCGAATGAAAATTCGTGCACGCGGTCGGTAACTCGTAATTTGAGACCAAGACAGAGTTTTGAAGAAATTATTTAAAAGAAAATCTCTAATTATATATGTATATATATGTGTGTATAAAAGTGAATTTCAATACGAACGGATTTACAAATTGGTTTCGTAACAGGCATAATATGGTAACACTTATATAAAGGCAAAGGAAGAGCGCGCGCAGCGCGCCTGAACTTTTTCGATTTTCAAAATAAGATGATTATCAGACGATCTATAAATGTATGAAGCTTCCAAGGTGGAATCTTCTGCGAAACTTCCAGTGCTGATCTTCTGTAAACTTTTATGTAAGCTTTCTAAAAGCTTCCCCGTAAATTTCAAGTTGCATTTTACCGTAGTACTTTTGGAAGCTTCTTGTCAGCCTTCCCTAAATCTTGCTAATAGCTTCTTAGGAATGTTACTTTGGAACCCTTTTGAAAGCTTCCATTATATCCTTAAGCCAGCTATTTTTTATATTATGTTAGGAACCCTGCTTGAAATACTTCCTGGAGTCTTCCATCAAAATTTTCCTCAAGGTTGAATTCGAACTTTCATAGGAAGCTTCCTGTACTGTATTTCAAAAACTTCCCGCAATCTTTACATGTAATTTAACTTTCGATCTTCCTAGAAGCTTTATGTTAGCTTCCAAGAGCCTTCCGCGAACCTTCCAGTGCCGATTTCAGTAATGGTTTATGTAAACTTCGTGGAAACATTCTCGTAAGTATTGAGTAACATTTCACCCTAGCACTTTTGGAACCTTTCTGTTAGCCTTTCCTAACGTTTTCTGGAAGCTTCCTAAAAAAATTACTTCAGAGTCCACTCGGAAGCTTCTCTTATAACTTTAGGCCTGTTACATTATTATATTTCACGAACCTTCCTTTAATACTTCCTAGAATCTTCCATGGAAGCTTTCCTCAAATTTTAATTGGAACTTCCAGAGGAAGCTTCCTGGAATATATTTCAAAATCTTCACGTAATCTTTATATGTAATTTAACTTTTATTCTTCCTAGAAGCTTTATGTTAGCTCCCAAGAGCCTTCCGCGAAGCTTCCGAAAATCTACTCTGGAATCTAGCTGGAAGCTTTCGTTATAACTTTAGGCCAGTGGCTTTATTTATATGTCAGGAATCTCGCTTGAATACTTCCTAGAATCTTCTATGAAAGCTTTTCTCAAGGTTTAATTGGAACTTCCAGAGGAAGCTTCTTGGAATGTATTTAAAAAGCTTCCCGTAGTCTGTATATGTAATTTAACTTTTGTTCTTCCTAGAAGTTTTATGTTAGCTTCCAAGAGCCTTCCGCAAAAGCTTCCAGTACTCATTTTCGATAATCTTCTATGTAAGCTCTTTGGAAGTTTCCGTAGAGCTTCCATGTAATATTTCATAGTTAGGTATTTGAAACTTTTTCTGTTTCCTTCCTGGAATCTTTCTGGAAGCTTACTTAGGAATCTTCCAATGTAACCTTCCTGAAAGTTTCAGTTAGCTTCCTGGAAGTTTCCATTAACCTTCCACTGTAAGCTTCCTTGGAACTTTCTTCCGGAACCTTTCATGCTATGTGGGAAACGATACGCGTTTCTGTCGTATCTGTATATATAGATATACCACGAATACAATCTGTCGTACAAATAGCGGCGCCGCAAATTTAAATATTTTGTTTTTTCACGTTAAAATTTCGCATGATTTTGTCTATGGTATTCATTCAGAAAATACTAACGAAGATATCATGCAAAATCCTATAGAACCTTATAAGAGTTTATAAATTGGAAAATTCTTTAGAATTGTTTAATACTAATTTTTACCCTGAATTAATTTATTTGCATATACTAAAAAGCTATTGTCCCAAATAACATGAAATAATTTTATGGAACAATTAAATAATGGTGCCTGTACGAAAAGTTAAAATCTTGTCTAAACGTGTTTAATGAATTAGAAATTTCTATAGGGTTCTATAGGATTTCGCATGATTTTGTCTACTATGTCTGCTATGCTAGTATTTTCTCAATGAATTCCATAGACAAAATCATGCGAAATCCTATAGAACCCTATAGAAATTTCTAATTCATTAAACACGTTTAGACAAGATTTAAACTTTTTTTACAGTCACAATTAAATAATTAACCTTATAAGAGTTTATAAATTGAAAAATTCTTTAGAATTGGTTGAGATTAATTTTTACCCTGAATTAAATGCATATACTAAAAAGCTATCGTCTCAAATAACATGAAATAATTTTTAATACTTATAATTAAACAATTTTTCTATACTTAATGTTATAATTATTAAAATGTTTTTACAGTTTTGGAGTATGTATGTCTACGTCAAATTCGACGATGGATCTTTTGAAACCGTGGAAGACACACAGATGCACCATTTTCAATCACCTTATAAACGATTAAAAAAGTACAAAGTATCAATTAATAAATCAACAAAGGATGCAATAATCATTTACACTGCAGGTAAATTTAAAAAATAAAATATTTAGTAAAACATGTCAATTCTTATATATTTATTGATAACATTTTCAAATATATTTCTTCTTTTCAGATTCATTGATATTACTTAATCAAAAAATCGAGATTGGCCGGCCTAACATACCTCTATCCATATTAATAAAATCAGCATCTGAACTTAGTGGAGGGGAGTCTGAAAAACAGTCTGATGAGATCGATAATGAGGAGAAATTATGTAAACAGTCCAAATCAATAAATATTTGAAGTAATAAGTTAAGCAAATTCATTCTTCCGGTAAGTTTCATAAATATATACACGGTGACCCAATTTAATCGCCGCACCCGGATTTCTCGGAACCTAAGCCAGATAGAGAAAAATGGTTCAGACAAAAGTTATAGGGGACAAAGGGGGCCATATAATGGCGCTAACGTCTTTGACCTTGAACTTGACCTTTGAAGTTATTTCAAGGTCAAAGTGGTTTTTTCATATGGAAACACCTAGTTTTGACCCCGGATTCGGAAAGAGCGGGAAATTTTACGTTCAAAATCATATTGAGAAATTTTTTCCAAGGTCATTACAAGGTCAAATCTAGGTCAATCTCAGAAAAGTCCGTTTAAAATCGTTTCTTTCCATGAACCACAGGCTAAGCTGGTTCACATTGACCGTAGGCTTAATAGAGGATCCCAAAACTTACACATTCTAGGAAACAAAACTCAAACTCGCACATCCTAACCCCATACACTTCATGCCCTCACATGCTGAATGTTACACCCTGGTCCCACAACCATACCCCACACCTCCCAGTCCCACACATCCCTACCCCATGCATGCTAATCCCATACACCCCAAACCCATACATCCTGAACCCTGAAAAATTTTTCTCAAGGGTAAAATGATTTTTTAACGGAAACTTTAAGATCGTTGAAGCTTCTGTTATAAATGTATTAACCTTACTTTTTGTGCTACCCAGAAACAACGACGTGGACGTAGTAAGGATGGTTTCCTTTGGGGTGCTTAATTAAAGTGAGTCCCCTTGCCTCTCACTGGTCGGGGTGCTTGATTATAGTGAGTTCCCTTACCTCTCACTGTTCGGGGTGCTAGATTATAGTGATTCCCCTCGCCTCTCACTAATGTAAATAAATTTTTATTTAACATCCAAACAAGTGTTCGAAATTACGACCATTTGCTTCAAGGCACATAGTCAAACGCCTTTGAAAATGGCGAACTGTGTTCTGCAAAGTTTGTCTCGGAATGGCAGCGCATGCTCGACGAATCCTATCCTGCATATCTGCTCTTGTAGTGGGTTGTTGCTCAAAAACAGCATTTTTTAAATACCCCCATAAATAGAAATCTGGTGATGTAAGATCGGGTGAGCAAGGAGGCCAGTTAACCGGACCTCCTCGACCAATCCATATGTTACCATAGTGCTCATTCAAATAAGCCCTTACAATTCAAGCGAAATGTGGTGCTGCGCCGTCCTGATGGAGCCACATTCTTTGTCGCGTTTCTAAATCAACATCTTCCATCAATCCAGGTAGTTCATCTCTTATTAGCCTCAAATAGGTATGTTGATTTACATTTGCTTCAAAAAAATAAGGGCCAATCAAATATCCATTGACAATCCCGCACCATACCATAATACTCCAACGTCTTTGATGGTTTACAGTTCTGACCCAATGAGGATTCACATCAGACCAATAATGGCAATTATGCCTATTCAGTTCCCCATCACTTTGAAATTGTGCCTCATCAGAAAAAAGAACAAAGTTAAAAAAGTCTGGATCATTTTATATCATTTGTAAAGCCCATTGGCAAAACACAATACGCTGTTGGAAATGCTGAAACTGTAGCTCTTGAACCAAAGTAATATGTTACGCGTGATGTTGAAGTACCTTCATAATTCTTAAAAAAGTATTTCTTGGAATACCAATTTCCCTTTCGACTCGACGAGCGCTAATGTGTGGATCAAGATGAATTATTGCAAGGATAGTTACAACTCGATTATCATTTTCATCATACTCATGGCGCCTACGTTGGCGAACCATGTGTCCACCACGAGCTCGTTGAGTTAAACGTCTGATAGCTCTATCGTCAGGATGCCGTCTGTCAGGATAGCGTTCAGTATAGAGTCTTGCCGTACCACGATAATTATTTTGGCTTGCTCCTAAAACCTAAATCATATCAACGATCTCATTGGGCGGATAGTCAGCCATTTCAGAGCCAGCTATTAATTACTATTAAATTTAAATAGTAAAATGGTATAAAAAATATTAATAATTTTTAAGAAACATTATAAGGCTCGCCCGTATACAGTCGCGCCTAAAAAGGAAAAACGTTGGAAAATTACGGTAACTTTAATTAGCTAACTGTAATTGCCATAAATACTTCGTTTGTCACACTTCTTTAATTTTAAATTTTAAAATAAAATAATCGTTAAAACATTAAAGGTATTCAATTCAATAAAGCATTATTTCTTATTTTAATTGCAAAAAAACTAAAACGTCCTTTTATTTTTTTTGTTTTATGTAAATAATGTACATTAGTAGCGTTCGAATTTCAGAAATACTAATTTTGATAATGTAATCATTACAAACACATCAACGAAGAAAATAAGTTCCGTCAATGGTTCTTTTAAATTTATTTTTCAGGTTCTAGCAGGATAGTGGAGCACCACATTTCACGCTCATAATAACAGCATTTTTTAATAAACACTTTAGTATTAGATGGATTGGTTGAGGAGGACCGGTGAAATGGCTTGCTTCTTCATCCCATACTGCACCATCAGACTTTTGTTTATAGGGGTATTTGAAAATGCTATTTTTGAGCAACAACCTACTACAAGAGTAGATATGCAGGATAGGATTCGTCGAGCATGCGCTGCCATTCCGAGAGAAACTTTGCAGAACACAGTTCGCCATTTTCAAAGGCGTTTGACTATATGCCTTGAAGCAAATGGTCGTAATTTCGAACACTTGCTTCGAGGTTAAATAAAAATTTATTTACATTAGTGAGAGGCGAGGGGACTCACTATAATCAAGCACCACGAACAGTGAGAGGCAAGGGGACTCACTATAATCAAGCACCCCGAACAGTGAGAGGCAAGGGGACTCACTTTAATCAAGTACCCCGAACAGTTAGAGGCAAGGGGACTCACTTTAATTAAGCACCCCAAAGGAAACAATCCTTACTAAGTCCACGTCGTTGTTTCTGGGTAGCGCAAAAAGTAAGGTTAATACATTTATAGCAGAAGCTTCAACCATCTTAAAGTTTCCGTTAAAAAATCATTTTGCCCTTGAGAAAAATTTTTCAGGGTTCAGGATGTGTGGGTTTGGGGTGTTTGGGAATAGCACGCGTGGGGTAGGGATGTGTGGGACTGGGAGGTGTGGGGTATGGTTGTGGGACCGGGGTGTAACATTTCAGCATGTGAGGGCATGAAATGTATGGGATTAGGATGTGCGAGTTTGAGTTTTGTTTGCTAGGATGTGTAAGTTTTGGGATCCTCTATTATGCCTACGATCAATGTGAACCAGCTTAGCCTGTGGTTCATGGAAAGAAACGATTTTAAACGGACTTTTCTGAGTTTGACCTATATTTGACCTTGGAATGACCTTGGAAAAAATTTCTCAATATGATTTTGAACGTAAAATTTCCCGCTCTTTCCGAATCCGGGGTCAAAACTAGGTGTTTCCATATGAAAAAACCACTTTGACCTTGAAATAACTTCAAAGGTCAAGTTCAAGGTCAAAGACGTTAGCGCCATTATATGGCCCCCTTTGTCCCCTATAACTTTTGTCTGAACCATTTTTCTCTATCTGGCTTAGGTTTCGAGAAATCCGGGTGCGGCGATTAAAATGGGTCACCGTGTATATATAAACTTGTATAACGTTAGTTCCCAGGACCCCATGTTACTGTATACCTATACGTGACTAAAGAAATAATGTCTCTTATGGGGGCCGATGTCCTCAAAACTGACGTTAAACATATGTAGATTCAGGGACTGTCCCCAAAACTAACAAATGTCCCCGAAACCAACGTTAAACATCTGGAATGTCCTGGAAACTAACATAAAACATAAATATATATATATTGTCACGGGGTGGTTATTTTTAGGCTAAGGCACGTTTCACCTGCGTGCCTTAGCAGTTCAATTCCATATCTCTCGGTTCAACTCCCGAAGATTAAGTAGCCAGATTAGATAACGGACGCTACAACGTCGTGCAATGTTAACCTAACCTGGTGACTTTCCGTGCAACACGCAAGTCGACGACTTGCGCTTTGTTTCTCATCAGTGATTCGAACTCTCCTCTCGTTCACTGGTTCGTGTACCGGCTGCTCAGATGAAACGATACGTATTCCTTTACGTAACGACCGCGGAGGCAGCCGGGAACGGGGAATGACTAGGTCGCGAAATAACAACTTGAGCAGTTAAAGTTAATAATAAAAGGCTATGATTTATTAAATAAAAGAAGTTGTTGTTTGATAATAGATCAAAAATATAGAAGAATTGAATTTCGATTCGCGTATTCTGTCGTACTTGCACTTTACACTTTAACGCGCGAAAACCGCCGAAGTACTTTGATACACGATTTCCGAAAATCACGAGCAAAACTCCGTTATTCGCGCTCTGACACGGTACTTCTCTTCAGAGAAACGGACGAGTCTTCTTTTAATAAAGGGTGAAACAAAGTGGAGCGAAAAGAAAAGCGGTTGCAGAATGCCGTAGCGAACTATAAGATGGCCGACACGGCTCGCCGAGGTCCCCTAGTCATCACGTCGATGCTGCTCAGATTCTGCATCGATGCGCCATCTCGCGTTCGCGCGCATGAGGTACTTCAACTACGGCTTATACGCGACGTCGGTACGGCAGGCCGTGACACCCCCCACCCAGATGTGACTTATCTCCTGATATGGGACTCTGTAATTCAATCCGGCGTCGCTAATACCTGCAAAGGGTTTCAGGATTTGGAAACCCTTGAGCGAACACGACTTTTATAGAAAAAATAAAAATATTTTATTAAAGAAAACAATAACAAAAAAAAAAAACAATCGGCGCCGCTTCATCACCCGAAATTTTGCTGATGTTTGTGCCGATAATAAAACGGATTGAGTGAGTCGTGATTCGCGGCTTCAGGGCAGGTAGCTGTGTTGCGGACGTTGAGGTGCCCGCAAAAGAAGCACCGTCTCGGTTGTCGTGGTTCTCCGGGCAGACGCCGGCCAGAAGAAAGGGACCTCGAGGGCCCGGTAGATACCGCAGGAGCGGGTACCTGTTCTTGAGGGCGACCCCTCGAGGGCCTTGTCCTCGACTTACTCCTCTGGCGGCTCTTCGGTCTGCTCGGACGGGACTCCTTTACGGGTGTTATTACTCTACCAGGGGCAGGCCTCCTCCTAACCCTGGCTACCTCCTCTTCTTCTGCCCTGGCCCTTGCGGGTTCGGCCTGGACCCGGGCTATCTCTTTTTCCTTGGCCTCGCGAAGGCGTCGAGCTTTCTCCAAGGTTTCGCGAGTTTCGCGAGCCTCGCGAGCCTTACTCTCGCTTCGCTGTCGGCGAAACTCGACTGCCGCCGCGAGCTCTTCTTTGCGGCCCAGGACCAGGTTAAACCACTTTTCGGAGTGGACCCTCGCCCCTTCATAATCGTGGAAGTTATCCCACTCCTTCATGACGGCCTCTTTTCTCTAGCCAACTGTGATAGCTCTCGAGATGCTACCAAATTGGCTTCGAGTTTCATCCAAGCGACCGACATGGGGGAGCGATCTGACAACTCACACGACTCGCTATTCTCCGTAGGCTCCTCTACCTTCGGAGTATCGTGGGCGAGGCTGTCCTCACTAGCCCAACTCTTCCGTTTTTCCGACTCCACAGGCTCCACTACCTGTGGAGCCGACGACTCCTCTTCAATCTCGCTACTCTGGCTAAGTACCAGAGTAGCAACATCTGTCTCGGTCTTTGGCCGACGCAGGATCGACCGTGTTGGTGGTGGAACTACTGGCTCCCCTGCCGGTAGTTCCTCGATAGTTAAGGAGGATCCCTCCGCGACTCCTTCTAAAATGGCAGGTATTCCGGCACCTGGTATTATCTGGCCAGGTGTCGGAGGCATCAGCTGCGCCTGTGCCAGCAGCTGGCCTACCAGCTCGAGGAGCTGCTGCTGGTTCAGTTGTTCAAGACTCATCCTGTGGACAGAGGAGAAGATAGCGTTTATCCTCGGGAACCGTAGTTCGGATTCGCGCGTGTTCTCCAGGGGGACGTCGAGATGGGGTCGCAGATTAGTACGCGATTCCGCGAACCTTTCGATCGACCACGAGATCGTTTTGGAGGCTCGCTCGCAACAGGAACGGGGTTGGTCGGTGCAGGAGAAGTTTCGCCTGGCCTTCTCGTGACTATCGCAGTCTTTCTCGGCCTAGCTCTCCCGCGAGCTTGCGTTGTCACGCCAACCTCGTCCTGATTTTGCCCAACGCCCGCTGGCGGCTGGGTTCTCGCAAGTGGCGGGTCGCTCTTCGCCATTTCTTCTTCTTCCCCCGGTGGTTGGGCGACGTCATCCTCTCCTTCAGTTATATCGCGCTCGTGTGTTTCCTCGTTATACTCGGGCTCTTTTCCAGCGAAGTATGGCTTCAAGTGTTCTGCATGGACCAGGTCTTCAACATCTCCTTCCTGATCCACCAGTTTGTACGTATTGGGCCCTTTCTTCTCCAAAATCTCGTAAGGGCCAACGTATTTCGGTGCCAACTTCACCATCACTCCTTGAGCTGCCGAGGATAACACGCGATTCTTCTTCCACACGCGATCTCCGACCTCGAACTGCAGTTCTCTCCGCCTGGCGTCATATATCTCAGCATACCTCTCTTGTTCTTCTCTTGAACGGTGACCAGCATCATCTAGCATATTGCTGAGATTTTTCATCCTTTCTAACCAGGCGTCTTCGTCCTCTTGAACAGCAGTCTCTTCTACTACCTGATCTTGCGCCCTCCTCTTAGTCCCGAGAGGCACTGGCTCTCTGCCATAATTTAACATGGCTGGCGACTTACCAGTGGCGCTATGGGGTGTATTATTTAGCGCGAACACTAGTTCAGGTAGTTTCTCATCCCAAGTATTATGGTTTCCCTCCACAAATGCCATAATACTGGTCTTAAGGGTTCCATTAACTCTTTCCAGCGGATTTGCTTGAGGGTGGTAAGGTGGAGTATGAGAGTGATGAAACCCTATCTCGTCTAGATATTGGTCTATTGTCCTGTTTTTAAATTCGGTTCCGTTATCGGAAAGGAAGACCTCGGCTGCGCCATATCGTAATACTATCCTATTCTTCAACTCTTTTCGAATAGTCTTACGGGTTGGCTTTCCGGATAGGAATACACTCTACCCATCGAGTGAATAAATCCTGGAAGACCAAGATATACTCAAATCCGGCCTTGCTCTGGATAAAAGGACCCGTTATATCCGCCGCGACGACTTTCCAAAGCTTATGAATAACTCGCCGCCCCATCAAACCGAGGGGTGGCCTTTGTTCTACCTTGCACTGCTGGCATATCAAACATGTTCTGACATGTTCCTTTACTGACTTGTAGTATCTCGGCCAGTAATAATATCGGGATACTCTCGCGAAGGTCTTCTCCCTTCCGAGATGTCCAGCAGTAGGGTCGTCGTGACATTCCAAGAGAACTTTCTTCCATTCCTCCTCAGGAACTACCAGTTTCCATGCATCGGCATCTACGCCTAAATCCTCCTCGATATCTTGATTTGGACGATACATGTATAGCTGGCCCCCTAATACTTTCCACCTAGGATAAGTATTACGTTCTTCTAATACCTTTTTCTGCCAGCCGAGGTACCACTCGTCTTTCGTGGTTACTGCCCACGAGACGGCGCCTACGACTGGTTGTTCTTCGTCCTCGTGTTCTTTATACATTCTCGATAATGCATCCGGCACGCAGTTGAAAATCCCTTTGCGATGCTCAACTTCAAAGTTGTGCATCTGCAGCCTAAGCGACCATCTTGCTAGTCTACCTGTCGGACTACGCAGTGACCGAAACCAGCGCAGGCTGCTATGGTCGGTCACTGCGAGGAAAATATATCCCTCTACGTATGCCCGAAACTTCTCAATAGCCCATAACACAGCAAGACACTCTCTTTCTGTTACTGAGTAATTTCGCTCAGCTTTAGAGATCGAGCGACTCGCAAACTCTAAGACTCGCTCCTGGCCGTCTATCACCTGGAACAATACTGCCCCCAAACCAGAGTCACTTGCGTCAGTTTGTATGACAAAGCGCGAAGCGAAATCCGGATGATGTAGGATCGGAGTTGAGGCTATGAGTGCCTTGAAGTGGTCGAAGGCTTGTTGTTGTTCCTCTTCCCACACGTACCTGAAGTTTTTCTTCGTTAGGCGTGTGAGAGGGTCGGCGATCGTGGTGAAATCGGGAAGAAACTTCCGATACCACGATGCCATACCGAGGAATCGCCTTAACTGTTTTAGGTTCTTAGGCGCAGGGTATTGCATAACCGGAGCTATCTTATCTGGGTCTGGTCTAAACCCATCTCGGTTGACGAGAACACCAAGATATTTTACCTCAGATCTACCAAATACTCTCTTCTCTCGGTTGATCGTGAGGCCTGCCTCATTGATTCTTGCCAATACGCGGTCTAACATAGCTAGATACTCTTCAAAAGTCTCTGTTACGATGATGATGTCATCTAAATAAGAGAACGCGTATGGATCTAGTTCGGGGCCTATGACTCTGTCAATCATGCGTTGAAAGGAGGCTCCTACGTTCGACAATTCGTATGGCATTCTTTTAAATTGAAATAACCCCAGACCGGATATTGAGAATGCTGTAATCTCTCACGATTCTTCTTTCAAAGGGATTTGATGGTATGCGCTGCTCAGATCTAAGGTTGATATATAGCGGGCAGCTTGGAGCTTCCGCAGGATCTGATCCATATTTAGCAGCGGATACGCATCTCCCTTTGCGGCAGCATTCACCTTTCTCATGTCGATCACCATACGATGTTTATTGCCAGCTTTCGGCACCATGAAAGCAGGACTGGCCCAGGGGCTCGACGAAGACTCGATCAATCCAGCTGCAAGCATCTCTCGAACTTGTCGATGCATTTCCTCTTCCAATTTTCTGGAAATTGGATATTGTTTCTGCCGGATTGGTCGAGTTTTGCCAATGTCTATCTCGTGCTGAGCATAATTAGTGCAGCCGAGTGGAACGTCTGCTGCTGGTAGTACTCTTGTTAAAAGAGCTTGTAAGCGCTGGTGTTCTGCCAGCGTAATATCGGCGAGATCCGCTGAAGAAGCTTTCACCGTGTCGATGGAGGCGATTCCGATCTTTGTCGGATCTTTTGGATCTGACGTGGAGACACAGGCTAGTTCTAGTTCGACACTCTTTCCGGATTTTCCTACTATCAACCTGTTCTCCACGGGATCATGCATTGTCTCGAACGCATGGACGAAATTGGAGCCGACATAGCAGTCAACCTCCAAATCTGGTATTATGGATACCAGAACGTCCTTTTTGATCTCATCCAACTCGAACGGGAGGTCTACGTGTCCCGTTACGCGGAACAAATTATTACCAGCACCTCTGGCTCCTGCACCAGAGGCTGGTCGGAACGTACGTCCGCATTCTGTTGCTAACTGTAACCCGAGCGATCCCATCACTGTTCTCGATGCTCCGGTATCATACAGCGCGCCAATGCGGAACCCTCCGGTTTCCACTTGTACCCACCAACGCAACTCGTCGGGTTGTACTGGGATCTGATTGGAGCTGGGTTCGAGCTCCTTCACGGAAGTGTTCCTTTGCTCGACTTTCACTTCACCTGAGCATTGCTCGGCTTTGACCTGGCTAGCGATCACTACCAGGTCAGTTGGTCGCTCTACCTCCTTGCTTAACACTTTCGGGGCCTCTTTCATGGTCTCAGCGGATTCGGACCCATTTAATCTCGCCGGTTCTCGTTTCCCGAACACAAAACGAGCGACGATATCCTAACTTACCGCAGCCCCAGCACTTAATCGGCTCGGCAGGTCCGCTGGGTTTGTGGCTCGTCTCTCCGCCACCTTCACTTTTCTTGGCGCGACCGGTTGGGGGTCTTTTTCCTTCATCTTTCCTCTCTTTAGCCTCTGCCGTGGCGGTTTGCCCTTATCTTGGCGATAATCGCCTTTTCTCCTAGGGTTGTTGCCGGATTGACGAGAGTTCTGCTTATTTCTCATCTCCCTCAATCCGGCTTCTAACCTTGAAATCGACGCCAGAATCGACTGATCTGGGGGCGTTTCTTGGCCTGCGGAACCATCATACGCTCCGGCACCCACACCGGAGAGCTTTGGTTTCGCAGGTTTTGAGGCTTTAGCTTTGTACGCCGCCTCCGGTAACATGGTTAAATCCGAAGGTGGTGGAGGTCGGAAAAGCCTTTCCGTTTCGAGGATCATCTCTGCTTCCCGAGACAGCTCTTGTAACTCGTGGATGTCCCGGAAGTCAGCTCTCCTTACCAGTTTCTGGATATCCGACCTTAAATTCCCGTGCAGCATGTCGAGCTGCATTTCTTGGTTCGGGATCGGCTCCATTTTTCTAATTATTACCAGGAGGCAAGTTATGAAGTCTCTCGATAACTCATCTTCTCCTTACGTCCTGGCTGTTGCTTCGGCCAATAACCGCTGTTGATAACCTCTTCCGGTTCCATACCAACGACGAGCTGCTGAACGAAAGTCTGACCATATGTTCCATCTGTGTTTCTCTACTTGAAACCACATGGCTGCTACTCCTTACAAGAGCTCAGGCAGGGCTTGCAATACCTCAGCTTCCCAGACTGGTAGATCCACGACACGCTTCCACTTTTTCGAGGAAAACCTCTATACTCTGGCCTTTTTCACCAGAGAAGGACACATTCCATTCCCGGACAGTGAGTCCGACGTCAACAATGGTGAAGGTTCGCCTTCTCAACGATGAATCTTCGACTCCACTGGCGCCGAGGTTCTTGGAGGTTTCGTTCCTCGAGAATGCTCCGCCCTCTCCCCAGGTTCTGCCACGGTTACCCAACAGTGGCTGGGTCCTGTCACCTAAATGCGCCTTGGGGGTCGATGCTCTGTCTCGATGCGGATCGACGGGGTACTGACACGTGTATGTGTCTTGTAGGCGCACGTGTTCCTTCCCTTGTCTGGTCCAATCGTCTTCCATCCTGGTGCTAGATGCTGCTCATTGTGTTGCGCAGGTTGCACGCAATGTTTTGTTTTCCTGCATCATGTTACCGCAGAACTCTAAAAATGCTTCTGACACCAGGAACTTCATGCCGGATGCGGATGTCATCGCTGCCGGCTCGGAAAACTGTGCCAGCGTCGTGTCGTCTACCACAGAACTCTGGTTTACTAAATTGCCAGAGTCCTGTTGGCTCGGATTTTCTGTGGTTCTACCGCCTGTTATTTCTTTTTCTGTCGGCTGTGGCGGCGCGGTTTCTTTTATTGCCAACCTTGTTGCCTCAAGGTTGGCTCTTGTCATATTGTCCTCTGCCAGCATGATTAACGGGTGTGGTTCGTTCATGGATTCACCCGTTATGTTCTCCCATGCTGGTGGAAGGTCTTCCGTGCTGTGTTCTTGAATGAACCTAGTCAGGAGGTGTTCTCTCTTTATGAGCAGGGAATATTCATCCTGCCCTTCTTCCATTTGAAAATCCTCCGGTTCGTATATTCCAAGCAGATACTGCGACATCCTGTTCATCTTTATAAATTTGGAGCCTCTGGTTTTTAAATTCAGTGTCTTTAGATAATCGTCTATTTCTTTTACCGTCAAACATTGGCACCAATATCCGATGGCTTCCTCTATATTCTGCGCCATTTTGAATTCTTGTTTCGCTTGTAGTCTTCTTTACACGCGCTTGAATGTGTATTTCAGAGTGTAGTTGTGTGTGCGGTTTCTATTTAAGGGATCGTTCCCTAAGGCGCACCTTCTTTTTATAAATAAATAAGTAAATATGTATAAATAATTTATAATGTATTATAATTTTCCCTAACGACCACACTCTGAATTTCACTTCGAGTTGCAGAGGGTTAGATACCAGTCGCTCGGTTTCAAAACGCCCTGGCTGGTTTTCTTTTTAATTTGTCAGTAATTGGTGCTTCGATCCCGATATAGCACGAATTACTGGTTTGTCACTGTTTCTCAGCTGTTTTACAATTTTTACTCTGTAAAAAAAATTAAATGCCAGCCAGGTCACCGCGGGTTCGAATCTACCCCTCAGTTCGATTCTTTGTCTCTGGTTCGAATCCCCTCAGGGTATTGTCTATACTAGCCTTCACTAGGCTAGCAACTGGTATCGATTAAACGCTCGTCACAAATTTAGTCGAGTGTTCAATCACCTGATGCTTCTCCTCACAAATTTTTATTATTGTTTAAACAAATTATAATTATTGTTTAAACAAATTATAATTATTGTTTAAACAAATTATAATTATTGTTTAAACAAACAAAAGTTTCGCTCGCAATTTAATTTCGCCTAGGCGCACCATATCTGACTATTTGACACGATAATCTATAAAAAAAAAATAGCAACTTTGTAGCCTACAGCAATTTATCTTGATTTTTCTCAAAAATCTTCGAACTTCTACCCCCAGAGGGTTTGCTGTAGGTTGGTTGTTGTACTTTAGTCACTTCCTAACTAAAAATCTAAAAAAAATCGGAAAAACGCAAAAAGAAATGTTTGGGATTCGAACTTTGCTCCTTCGAAGTAAAAATTTCGCGATATTCCCACGCACACACACGTTTAGGGCGCCAATTATCACGGGGTGGTTATTTTCAGGCTAAGGCACGTTTCACCTGCGTACCTTAGCAGTTCAATTCCATATCTCTCGGTTCAACTCCCGGAGATTAAGTAGCCAGATTAGGTAACGGACGCTACAACGTCGTGCAATGTTAACCTAACCTGGTGACTTACCGTGCAACACGCAAGTCGGCGACTTGCGCTTTGTTTCTCACCAGTGACTCGAACTCTCCTCTCGTTCACTGGTCCGTGTGCTCAGATGAAACGATACGTATTCTCTTACCTAACGATCGCGGAGGCGGCGGAGAACGGGGAATGACTAGGTCGCGAAATAACAACTCGAGCAGTTAAAGTTAATAATAAAAGGCTATGATTTATTAAATAAAAGAAGTTGTGGTCTGATAATAGATCAACAATATAAAAGAATTGAATTTCGATTCGCGTATTCCCTATCTAAACGGTGCGCCAGCACGTTAGCTCTGACGTCAGCTGCCTCGGAGGCTGACGTCACGCTCCCGGTAATTTACGCCGCGAACGTAAGGTATAATACGCCTCACGTATGCGGTACTCTACGCGCGCGCTCACCGAGTAAAGCGACGAAGTGTGAGAGCAGTCGCGATCGCCGCGCGACGCACACACGTATAAGTGTGAGAGAGAGGGTAGATGGCGGGTTTACACGTGTGCGCACCTGTTGTGCGCACTCACCGGTTTTGAAAAAGCCGGTGGTTTGAGTTCGTGTTTAACCTTGATGAAGTGCGAGCCCGATACCTACACTCTCTCCTCGCACTTGCTCTCACCGCACGAGAACGCCTACTCGAAACCGATGTCCAGGTGCGACGAGCCTGGACAAGAGGTTACGCGGAGCTAATACGCGGCGCGGAAGAATGCGTGCACGCTTACCTTTGATGCGGTTTAACGACGGCTCAGTAATGTGATCAGTCTTGGACGCGTCGTGTCTTACTCCCTGGAAAATCTTGTGACCTCGATGTTACTGTGGAGTGGACACGAGAAGTGCTACTGCTTCCTCGAAACAACCTAGTAGTTTGAGTGCGGCAGGTGATACTAGCCTGTCGCACTTGCACTTTACACTTTAACGCGCGAAAACCGCCGAAGTACTTTGATACACGATTTCCGAAAATCACGAGCAAAACTCTCGTTATTCGCGCTCTGACACGGTACTTCTCTTCAGAGAAACGGACGAGTCTTCTTTTAATAAAGGGTGAAACAAAGTGGAGCGAAAAGAAAAGCGGTTGCAGAATGCCGTAGCGAAATATAAGATGGCCGACGCGGCTCGCCGAGGTCTCCTAGTCATCACGTCGATGCTGCTCAGACTCTGCATCGACGCGCCATCTCGCGTTCGCGCACATGAGGTACTTCAACTACGGCTTATACGCGACGTCGGTACGGCAGGCCGTGACAATATACTTATTATATGTGCAATTCCTCCAAAACAGACACAAAAATGGTGTTGAAGAAGGAAAAAAAATTTTGGGGCACACCTAAAAAAGAATAAAAGTTGAAGAATAAAGCTTTAATTGGAGATGTGAATCGTTAAAATCCATCGATTCTGTGCAAAGTTACGTGAATTTTAAAATGGCGAAAAATGACAAAAATGAGCGATTTTTTCAAATCCACGTAATTCTTCAAATTTTTGTCATTTTTCGCCATTTTAAAATTCACGTAACTTTGCACAGAATTGACCAATTTTAACGATTCACATCTCCAATTAAAGCTTTATTCTTCAACTTTTCTTCTTTTTTAGGTGTGCTCCAAAATTTTTTTTGTCCTTCTTCAACACCATTTTTGTGTCTATTTTGGAGGAATTGCACATATAAGTACGAGGGTCATTTGATAAGTACCTAGCCTACAAATGAAAGCGCAAAAATTTTACAAAAAATAAAATTTATTTTTCAATGTAGTCTCCTTTTAGTTGAATACACTTGGTCCAGCGGTGTTCCAATTTTTTTAACCCCGTTGAAAAAAATGTTTTCTCTTGGTTTGCAAAATAGGCCTCCGTGGCGGCAATTATTTCGTTATTGGAGTGGAATCTCTTCCCGGCGAGCGAATTTTTTAGGTTCGGAAACAAAAAAACGTCGCACGGAGCCAAATCTGGAGAATACGGTGGATGGAGCAGCAGTTCGTAGCGTAATTCGACCAATTTAGCCGTGGCGAGTGCAGAAGTGTGAGCCGGTGCATTATCGTGGTGGAAAAGCACTTTCTTTTTAGACAAATGGGTCCGTTTTTCTTCTAACACGGCATCAAATCGGCTCAATAGTTCGGCGTAGTACTGTCCTGTGACCGTTTTGCCCTTCTCCAGATAGTCAATAAAAATCACACCTTGAGAATCCCAGAAAACAGTGGCCATCACCTTTCCGGCCGACGGGACCGTCTTCGCCTTCTTCCGAGCAGGTTCACCGAGTAAGTTCCACTGTTTTGACTGCTCCTTGGTCTCTGGAGTGTAGTAGTGAATCCATGTTTCGTCGACGGTCACGTAACGACGCAAAAACTCTTTTGGATTGCGATTAAACAGCTCCAAACACTGCTCTGAACTGGTCACACGGGTGCGCTTGTTGTCTGCAGTCAGCAAACGCGGCACCCACCTTGCTGACAGCTTCCTCATGCCTAAAATCTCATGTAGGATATGCCACACGCGTTCTTCTGAGATGCCTACTATCGCAGCTATCTCGTGCACCTTTAATCGGGGGTCTGACAAAACGATATCGTATATTTTTGTCACGTTCTCCTCCGTAGTGGCTGTTTTCGGAGCATCTGGGCGTGGATCATCAAAAACCGACGTACGACCACGTTGAAACTCGTTATACCAAAATTTAATGGTCGCCATCGAAGGAGAAGCATCCCCATACACTGCATCCAAGCGTTCTTTAATTTCACTGCGCGATTTCCCTTCCAAAAACAAGAATCGAATCACCGACCGATATTGTTCTTTCTCCATTTTTTCAAAAATCAACGGACACATTTGCTTTCACACGCTCTCAAAAATAAACTACAACTCCGATCCGGCTGAAATTTCGTCTGTAATCGTTTACAGGAAAATACTGCACTGTAGTGTATTTCTGGTGCGATAGTGGCACCATCTGGCGGTGAGGCTAGGTACTTGTCAAATGACCCTCGTATATATGAATATATAATATATAAGTTTATATGAATATATATAATATATATATATATGAAATATATAAGTATATATAATATATAAGTATATATGAATTATTTTTACGCGGGATTGGTTATTGAAAAAAAAAAAATCACTTTTGATCTAAAAAATGACCTAAAAAATTTTTTATTCAATTTGTCTATAGTTTTCCTTTAAAGTACTTCTTATTACCTGTATTTAAAAAAAAAATCGTCCAAACGGTCGATTCCCGGCTGAGATATTTTATTTTGAAACAAGAGATCCATTTCAGCCCACTGTGCGTCGGTTTCTCTAAAGTTTGAATAACTTAAGCGTTTGTTCACATTAGATTTTAAATTTTCTTTTAGTTCGTCGAATATTTTTAGAAAAGTTATACCGTCAAAAAATGAGTGTATTATATTCTCGTCGTTTTTTTCACGAATGTGTATTTTAATATTATTAATAATTAACTCTACCACCGAATTAACAAATACCGCAATATTTTCTAGTTGTTGGAATCTAAAATTTATACACTCGCGTAATTTTTTCAAGTGCGCAAATGTCTTTAACTGCATCACAACACTTGGTAAAATGTCGATCTTTCTCTTCTTTTTGGGCGGTTCGTCGTCGTCGGTTGCGGTGGCGGTGGTGGTGGTGCTGACGGTATCATCGTCATCGTGGATTATGCCATGAGCGACACAGGGACTGGGTCCATCGTCGTCCCAGTCCTGCGCCTCGTGTTCATAGCAGCTCGAGAAGTCAGGTGGTATAATTTCCCGATTATGGTTGACGGATACGGCTTTTGAGCTGTAGCAGGCCATCAATGAAATGTCGTGAGCTGGTAGGATGATTTTTCTAGGTGTTCGATTCTCGATGATCAGATATTCTTGAATGGTGACAAAATGTTCCGTGAATTCTTCCCAGCTAGGTTTGTCCATAGTGACGTATTTGTGTGGTGAAACGCCGCCGCCAAATTGAATAACAGAGCGAAACTGCTTGCCGAAGTATTGTAAGCCAAGATAGACAAACTTTGAGTGCGATTTATTGAGAGCGTAGCTCATGTTGAATAGCAGTGTGTGCGGAATATTCTCTTGATTCATTTTAACACTCTTTACGTGCACTTTTAATAAAAAATACTGTCGGCAACGCCCGAGATGCTGATGATGATGTGTTTTTTAGACAGTGCACAGTGCGATTCGTATTTTCTTTTTAAGAAAATACTGCTTGACGGTAGAGATGTGGTGCTTTCAGCTGCTGCACTTCTACTATATTATTCCGTCCGCGATGCCCTATGGTTCTTTATACACGTACGAGCGTGTACCTCCCTCTGCTCCTTTGTGCAGTGGGTGGTGGTAAACCTTTAGCCAATGACAGAGCGTTACGTAAACATGCTGTTGGAGCGTGGTGGTGGGGGGAACGTCATTGTGGGAAAAATTATTCTCAAAGAGAAAGATATCTTTGTTTTGAAATATTTATCGATAAGTGTGATTTTAACGGTGCCTTTGATAAATCGATGCATATCGTAGTTCAAGAGGTATTTTATTACGCGTGAGTTCATCGGTAACAGCGGAAATGAGTTCATCGGTAACGGCGGAAATGAGTTCATCGGTTTTAGGTACGTACGTGTAGATAAGTTTTGTACAAGAGAGAAACACGTACTATTCTCAAAGAGAAAGATATCTTTGTTTTGAAAATATTTATCGATAAGCGAGATTTTAACGTTGCCTTTGATAAATCGATGCATATCGTAGTTCAAGAGGTATTTTATTATGCTTGAGTATTCGGTAACAGCGGAAATGAGTTCATCAACTTTATTCCAAGAAAAGACAGGACTAGACTTGCAAGCAACGCGTTTCATCGTGTTTTTTAGTCATGTGTGTGTGTGTGTGTGTGTGTGAACAAAAATGAAACTCGACTATTATTTTTTTCAAGGAAACAAAGTGGATTGGATAATTTACTGGAAGAGTGTGGGTTCGATAAATGAAAGAAGTTGTTTTTGTAAAAAGTTTTAATCGATCGATCAGATTATTAAGAAAAAACTTACATAGTAAAAAAACACAAAAACTTACAAACTATGATTACATAAATTTTAAAGCAGCGCGTACAACCGAGACTGATTAATTACAAACTAAAATTGAATGTGTTTTGCTCCAGGGATATTAAATTAAAGGTTAAAAGTACAAAGCGCATAGAAAAGCTTACAAACTATTCATACACACAAAGAAGAACTAGTGGGGCTGCGCCCCCCAGCGTGCCTTCGGCACGCCACCCTCCGCCCCCACACACACCTGCTCCTCGCTTCGCTCGTCGACCCCCTCTCCCTATGTAAAAACTTCGTTTTTACATAATAGGCATGACCGCAGTGCTCAGAAGAACATTATACTTCTATTATTGCAAAAATTTTAATACTTTATTTATCGTTTTCATCATTAAAATAAACATAAATATCTACAGTAAAGTTTAAATAAAAATTGTCCATTTACTTTTACACATTTATTTCTTCTATTTTATAGAAGGTTTGCGTTTCAATTCTACATGTATAAGTATATTTAGATAAATTTTTAAATATAGTCAATGATGTATATCAATTTAATATGTACTAATTGATATGATTAAAGTGTACATAGAATTATTGAATATAAGTATCATGATTGCAGGTATATTTACAATATATATTTAAAATTAAAAACATAGTTATCATAATTTTTATAGACATCGTTTTTATGATTTATTATTTTTATTTATGAAAACGTTAAATAGAAAAAAAAGTTTTGTTTCAATATTATCCACAACTTTTGTATTTGAAATTTTTGTAAATAGTCAAGTTCTGTTGAATTATATGAGAAAAACTATTGTTTCATTACTCTCGATTAATAAAAAAACAGAGAGTTAAATTTTATTCAGTTCTAACGGAAGGTGGGGACTATAGCTGCTCACGAGTGTTCCTAACTACATATACTTATATATACAATCTCAATTACGAAAATATACTCGCGGCACATTCTCACATACATTAATGCCGCGAAGCGAAAAGGTGAAAACTGCAGAATTAGGGCCGTTAGGCACGTTACATGCAAAAAGTAATAGAGAACAGATATAGAAATAACATGGGTTGTTATATTTATATATGCGAGGAACAGCAAGAAATAAGCGCTGTTCCTCGTATATATAGATATACTAACCCATGTTATTTACTGTATCTGTCCTCTGCTCCTTTTTGCGTGGAACGGGCCTTACGAAAAAAACTCAACACTGATGCATTCGGCAAGACGGCAACGGCAATCTATAGTGTAGCGCTACGTGCACATGAGTACTATTGCAGGATCGCACTGTCGTAACGGCTACCTCGACTATACTTATGTGCTACATGCGTTCGCACACACACACAGCGGAAAAACGCATGCCGGCATGCGACTTGCGAGATGCGACCCGCGTGACCGTGACCGCTCCCTGTGTCTACCTCAGTATATCTATATATATGGTCGCGTGCGCTTTCTGCTTCATGCTATAATAAGCCCTAAAGTATTATACTGTGACTGCGGACTGCGCGGCGTGCGCACGTGTGTCCATGGTGTGTGATATCAACAATCGCATTGCCTGGCTCCCGGCGTCCCCAACGATGACAGCGGCTGCTGTTGTACGCCGCCCTGGTGAATGTCGTCCCTTTAAGTTCGTTCGCCGGTTGCTGATAAGTAATTCGTCGGAGACAGGAAAGCAGTGTGTCAATGGCGAGAGCAGATTCGGTAAGCCCTTTCTCGTTCCTAACCTCTATGATGGGTGAGCTGAAGGTACTTTTTCTTGTTGCAGGCATCTGTGGCAACAGGAGGAGTGTAAACAACGAACGCTGCTGCAGACTGTTTCTTGGGTGTAGAAATATTATCTGGGTTGTTCATTTATTAGTTATATGTGGTTTTTAGATGCTCAACTTTCCTTGTTTGGCTCTTATATTAGTGGCTATGTGTACATACAGTGTTATCACTCTCAGCCACTCTCAGGCTGGGGCTTTTTCCAGCAGTGAAACGAGTCAAGGCTTCCACTATTCCTTGCATTCTAGTTGTTAGCCAGAAGTATCTGGTGCAGCGAGTGAACTACAACCATTGTTGCAGACTTTTCTTTTGTATGGTAATGTTTTTATTGGTGTCATCTAATTATGTCATATGTAGTTTTTAAGTGCTCTACTTTTCTCACTTGTCTCCCAGACTCAAGGCTGATCTGCTATTAATGTGCTCTGTTTATCCTTAGGCCGAGGCAGTCCATGACATTCACAATTGACGGTCTCTGTTAGTACCTTCCTCTCAGATCGTGGAGTTACTGACGTAGTGGATGGCTGTTAGTTAGATGATTCTCAGCAGACTGGCATCCATGGAGTAGTGCCAGCTTAGATCATCCAACCCTATTTTGCTGCTTCTGTGTCTCTATCAGTGAGCTTCAAGTGTTAGTGCTTTCGAGTGTGAGGGGATACGTAATTAGGAACTGAGGGATATCATAAAAGTGCTGTATATGTGTGTGTGTGTGTGTGTGTGGTTAAATGTGGTACGGGTAGGTAATTGTCTTTGGTAATATTAGCTCGTCTGGTTAATTATTAAGTTTGGTCAGGATATAAGAACTCACCTCTGGGTATCTGTTGTATTAAAATACATGATTATGTATTTCGCAGATTTTTACCCAGTGAGACTTGCCTATTTAACAGTTTTCTACACACTGTAAGACTGACAAAATCAACTAGAGCATTGTTCTTTATGCACTGAAATTTACCATATTACAAAATTTATAGCTCATACATTACACAAAAGTTTTTTTTTCAAACATGATATTACTTTAACATGTGATTATATAATATTACACAATTTTGATTCTTTTAGTTTAATCGCTTAGGTCCTGGGAACATAGTTAACGGGTTAATCTGTGTAATCTTATATTAAATTTCTTAAATTTATTATCAAAACAGTAAGATAACAATTATATATTTTTACCAACCCAATTTTTATACATTTTTATAATTTTAATTTTACTACATTTTAAGTTCTCTAGATCATTTGACAAGAAATTATAAGTTCTGATAGCTTCTATGTTAGTTATTGTTTTACTTTTTTTTATTGGTGCCTGTACACTTCTATTTCTTGTAATGATAGAAATCCGATTCAAAACAAAATAATAATTTAATATTTAAAGGGCATTCTTCAAACACAAACGTTTTTGTATTTAATTTTAATGATGTTATTTTGTAGATTATTTAATGATTTTGTACTATTCATATAGGTATAAAGCATCCCAAGCTATTATCCCATAATTTTTAATACTATTAAAAAGAGCATAATATAATGTCAACAATGTTTTAGTTTGCATAATTTTTGTCTTTTTGTAGAAAACAGGGAAATAGTTATTTCGTTTTCTTACTTATTGTTGCAATGTGTTTATTCCATTAAATATTGTAATCAAATGTAATTTTGATTATTTATAGGTGAAAATCGTCCATTTTATGTATATTTTGGCGTTTAAAATCGTTTTTGTAAGTCTAACTCGTTAGGAGTTGTTTTTACATGAAAATGTTAAATAAGAAAAAGTTTTGTTTTAATATTATCTATAAATTTTACATTTAATATTTTCGTGCAAAATCAAATCTTGTCAAGTTATAGCCGAAAATCGCCCATTTTATGTATATTTTGGCATTTAAAATCGTTTTTATAAGTGTAACTTGTCAGGAATTCATTTTACACAAAAGTGATAAATAGGAAAAAGTTTTGTTTAAATATTATCTCCAACTTTTGTATTTAATATTTTTGTGTAAAATCAAATTTTGTCAAGTTATAGCCGAAAATCGTCCATTTTTGACATTTTTTGCAATTTTTCGCACTTATCTTGGCAAATATTGCTCGTAGAAAAAAGTGTCCAACAGAAAAAAGGTGTATTTTAATTAGTTTTAGCAAATAGACCTGTAGATATAAGCTTAAAATTAATTTTTCTAGTCATTAAGCTTAAAAAACGATATTTTGAAATATTTCTTTGTGCTCGCATTTTTTGAATTTTTCATCGATCTATCTCAATTGAGAAGCAGCACTTAGGTATAATTAGAGGAGTATTTTCCCGCGATTCCAATGGAATCGGTTGAAAATTCATTGAGATAATCGAGGAATTTGCGTACATACGGGCGTACAGACATACATACATCACAGAAAACGCTTAAAACACACTCATTTTGACTAGAAAAGACTTTTCTTGTATCAAATTATTAGTTTTTGAAGTCAGACAATTTTCGCTCTGGTGAAATCATAAGGCTCTCCCGAGCAGCGGTCGTGCCTAAAAATCATTAAAATTAACATCATACATTAGTACAAAGAACGGCGACATCATTATTGCGACAATGGTTTACACGATTGCATACAAAATCCTGTCCCTGTGGAAGTTGTCCGTGGAAAATTGTTCACGCGACGCATTTTCTTTTGTTTTCTTAGTTTTTGGCAACGGCCTTTTCTCCTGACATTTTTACAAAACTTGGCAACTAATTTGTCGTTGGCATGAGAATCGCGCGTAAAGACTTGACAAAAACTGCGTAAACTACACCCGCTACACATAAAATACAGAAACATAATACAATATTCACCGCAGACTTTCGAATCGATGCTCTGCAACTTTTTCTTGTTCCACACGTGTCGCTTGCAATTTCTTCCGAGTCGGTTGAGATGCCAGCGCGACTTAGGTTCCAGACCGTAGCTATCAAAGTAGGTGCCTCTTGCATGGCGATCTATGTAGAATGCCCCCCAATGAGATCCAGGTTTATCCGCCGTGTCGATATTAGTCACGATGGCTGCGGGAAGGCTCAAGCGCCATGGTATATGGTCAGCGGCGTAGACTCCGATCGAATTAGCAGCGAGTCCACTGATGGCTCGTGTTATTTCTCGGGTGTTCATTCTTGAGACAATGATGCAGAGTCTCCGCCAGCTGTGAAGTATATGTTGTAACTATTCGAATCGTTGCTATTTGTATCTTTTGCCTCGTAGTCATCATGTCCGATTTCTCTGCAATCCGCAGAGTTTTTTCCTTCTCCTTCCTGTGGTACTCGTGAAGCGCTGAAAAATACATTTCACTATTCACCTTTTCCTTCGAAGCATGCTGCCATTCTTTAGGTACTAGCGAGCGTAGCCATTTCTTTATTTGATTAGCCTTGTATAAGGCACAAAATTCTTTTTTCTTTTTCTGCGAATGCGTGGCACACACGGTGTTTTTTGGAAAAATACTGTTGAACTTTCCAAATGTTGGAGAAGCGTATTTCTCCAAGTTACATACGTAGCGTCCAAATAGTGTTTCTATGTAGCGGGCCTTCTCCTCACCGCATACGTAAATTCTTCTCGCCCCCTCGTGCGATATTGTAGAGATGTCGATGCAACTGGCGGAGGCTCACTTCCCCCTCGACTCAATGAAGTCCGTGAATGTCAACCGCGCAGTAAGTATTGGTTTGTTTAACCTCATCAGGCAAGTCATCGAAGCTGCAGGGCGGCTGTACTATCCAGTGATCCATAATTCTTTTCTGCAGACAAATGATTGCCACCTCCTTTGGCAAAAATTTTCTTTCGACATCACGGAAGCCTTGAATATCTATTATGTAGTCCATGCTGTTTGGGACGCGCGCAAAAGTGCGGGTATACTGACGGGTGCGAGAGAAAAAACGAAGTGACGCAAGATGGCATAGAGCGTACGTCGTTAGCGCTCCCTCCACTTTTGCCCCCCGCTTTTACCCCCGACGAGACTGGCGCCATCTGTAGTGCTGACGTCAGCATTTAGGCACTGAAATCCAATAAAATTTGTCGAGTGGAGTCGATTTCGGTATTCGGCATAAACAATGCAGTTTATCATACTCGTAGTTGTCGGTGCGACTTCGAAGCCTACTTCTATAAGTACGCTACTAGACCGCATGAGATTCCAGTGTGTGTGACAGTGAGCCGATAAGTCAGGCGTGAGATTGAAAGCTGTGAGAAAATTGCCCTGTGAATAATTGGTTCTGTTTATGCCGAGGTCCTCGTTGAGGAAATGTATACCGGTGCCCGAGTAGAGTGTTTGAAAGGCTTCGATAAACGATGCATTGTTCCCGGTAAAGTGCGGCTGTAATGGTTTGCTCGGAATTTGGACCCCATCGACGTAGAGGAAGAGGTAATTTATGTCAAAGTGTTGAAAGTTGAAAGGATTAAGTCGTCGATTTCCGTTGAACGCTCTGTTATCTACGAAACCGATGATTACGCGTTTCGGCAGTTGGCCTAGAATTGCATTATCGATGCTGTCGCCGTGTATACCGGCGTGAAGCGTGAAAGTTTTGATTTCGACGCGCGTTATGGGATACTTGGCAGTTGCCTTGACCAAAGTATTGGCGTGCGCGATGAAAATTCCGGGGTTTATTTTCACGCGGGGAATAATGAGCGTAGCTTCTTTTATCCTTATGCCAAATTTCCCCTCGTCTGTGCTGCCCATCAGACAAAAGGCGTCTTTGCTCCGCACTAGGCGCACGCGCATTTCGACACCATTGATAAGCATTTTATCTTGATTAGACAAGTCGCAGTGCAGATGGCCAATCATGTCGAATGTCTTTGCGCCGAGCGTATAGTTTTGAAGATTGACGAGTCCCTTGTTAGAGCCCACTCCTTGATTTTGTGGGGTGGCCTCGAAGCAAGCCGCTGTGTCATCGTACCAGAGACTAGCCGTCAGATGAGACTCTTCGGCTACCGGTAAATAACTCAAGAGCGACTCGATGTAAGCTCTGTAGGGATACTCGTTGTTTGGCGGCGAGACAAGTTTTTGATTGAGAAAAATATCGATTTGATTAAACATTGAGTGAAGAAGGTTGTTTACGGGCGCAACTTTTAAATTCACGTCGGGATCGGCGAGCGGTAATATCTGTGCTTTTACGTACAGCATGGTATGCGCGAGATCGATGTAATGCTCACTGGCGCTGAGTACGACAAATTCGATCGGGGCGTCGCCTTCATCGCTGATCGATGACACAGGCTTATAGTTCAGAAAACTGCTGCCTTCGATCGAAGTTTGAGTCGCGGGGAGTGTAAAAAGATCCAGCTCGCTCGACATGCACTCTGACGAGTGCGAGTGTAAGAAAGACACTTTTTTTCTATTTACTTTGGCCCGAAAATATCGCTAACGCTTCGAAAAGTCGGTGTTTTGCGCTTTTTTCTACCTCCTTTGCGTGATTTTCGTCCGTCGGCTGCTGCTGGTGCTTTTATGGCCCTCTTGTGTTTGATGCATGCGATGCGAACAGCGCTGCGTGACTTTCGCGACTGACGTCGACGTTTGATGCGATTGGTTGTTTTATAACCTGAACCTTTCATAACTTCTGCTATTTTCTCGGCCGCTTTACGCTTGAGATTTCGACCCGATTCACGGGCCCTCGTTTTTACAGCCTCCTTGAAACTGCTGCCTGTGTTAGCAACGTCGTCGAGAACTTTTATACCTGGGCGCAGCGTCTCCTTACCTACTGCCCTAGCGCCGCTCGTGACATATGGCAGAATGCGCCGAAAGAGGCCACCTAGCCACGCGCCTACACCGCGTCCCCTCTGAAATGGTGAGCCGGCAAAAACGTTTCTGACGCCGCGACCTCCAATCTGTTCGTCGTAATAGCGAGTATAATATGCCATGTTAGTGATTGCGCCGAAAGTGTAGCGTTACCGTCAACGTACCATACTCGAATGGTATGCGCCGCCTGTGCTGATTTCTTATATCTATAATAACATTATTAAGATTGTGATAGAGAAGCGGTATGTAGTGAGCGGGTGCAAAGCGCTGGCCAGTGCTGCATCCATATCTAAATTTAAAGGTATCCATGGAAACTATGCGCAAGAGTGCCGCTTGGATATCCCCCACTGTGTAGGGTTCGCATATGTCTGTGTAAACATACAGCTGGCCGGGAATTGCTCGAGAGAGCGATGCAGGTCTCGCGGCGACTATGCGCCTTTTACCTTCGTCGTTTAGAGTGGTAAAAGATATTTTTTGTTTTTCCGGAGTGTCATCGAAGCCAAATATACGTCGCATTTTTTCGTTGAAATGAGTCTCGTGTAGCTGCGCGTAGTCGCACTTGCGTCTTATCACGTAATAGTCGCGTCATGTTTTAACGGGTTCGATCATTTGATGTCGATAGGTTTCATTTGAGCTGTTTATCGCGTCCGCCAGCTCAAAGAGTGAGTCATAAATTCCAACGGGTATATTACAATATTTTTTCTCCACGAGTTGCGCGTCGTCGTCGTACGTGGAAAACTTGTAGAAGGCGTCCTCCTCTTGAAAACGTACGACGCCGCATGGTACGTGTATTTCCACCAGCCCAACGAACCATCCGCCGTGTAATTTGATCTCACACGGTAAGTGTGTCGTGAAGCAGCTAGTCTTATTATCGGGAAAGTAATTCATACTCCTGTTGCTAGGCAGCACCATGTAAAAATCTTCGTACGTGTCCATGCTTGCTTTTTTACGTGATTTTTTCGAGCTGACTCGCTTTTACCCAAGAATTAAATTTATCCGGATAGCCGAGCCACTTGACAAGCAGCTGCTTGTTGGCACCGCGTCCTTTCTCGCGCACGACGCTTTCGATCTTGAAATTCTTACCGGGCGTCAGGCGCTCGCGCCCGACGCGTACGAGTTCCTCTTTGTAAAAGAAGCCGTCTATGAGCTCGTCGTTCAAGTCCTGAAGAATGTACGTGTGCAGCCCTTGCCGTCGCGATACGCGCGTTATCTTAAAAATTTCCTCGCTGAAATTGTTCTCGTATCCACGCTCGAAAGTGTTTTTTGTTCGACTGATGCGCACGAGGTCTCCCACATTGAATTTACCATGTGCAGCGGTGACGTGGTGGCGCCGCCGCGCGCCGCGCCGCTGCTCCTGCCGCCGACGATAATTGGAGCTCACGTGCTTGGCCAAGTTTTCTCGCGCTTGCGCAGCGTTGTAGATATCAACATTGGCGGGGCGCATCCGGGTGCCACTGTGTAGAGAATGATTGTACGTGTGGACAATTTTTTGTAAAACGTCGATATATCGTTTGGTGTTTTGGTGGGAAAAATATCGCCAGATTCGTTCGCGCAGTGTCCTGTTGAGGCGCTCGACGACCGCTGCCTTGATATCGGGATTCCTGGCGACGCGAAAGTCAATTCCCCGTCGGTCAAAAAGTTTTTGAAATGCTGCACCGGTAAATTCTTTGCCTCAATCGGTCTGGACACACAAGGGTAAACGTGGTTGTGCTCTGTCGGTAATGCGTTCGAATGCGTTGGCAACATTGCGTGCCGTTTTATTCATCAATGGTTCAACCCACGCAAACTTGCCGAGTACATCGATGACTACGAGAATGTAGCAGTAGCCGTCGTTATAATCCTTTATCGATGTGAGTTGCAGTAAATCACACTCCCATACGTCGTCGACGTTGCTCACGTTGTAGGTGAGCTGTGGAAAGCGTCTTTTTATCGGGTGATGAAGCGTGTATGCGTCTTGATTACTCAGCCAGTCGTAAATTTTTTTCTTCTTCGCCTTTGTGCTGGCTGCGTTCAAACGTAGGAGATTCCGCGCGCCCGCATAGCCCGCCTCGTGCTCGAGGTCGTAGTACTGGTTGATCATTTAGCTGACTTAACTGCAGTTCCATCCAAAAATCCGGCAGCACTCAACACATTGATCTCGGAGATGTCGAAGATTCGGAAATCGCTTAACATGTTCGTACCGCAGGAGCAGCTTAGAGATTGTATATCATCGCCTATCAAAGCTAATTGACAGGTCAACTCGAGAAGCATGGGAGACTTCTCGCGTTACCAATACTGAGCTGCTGACGTTTGAGGAGTTCGAGTCATTCCTGATCTCGCGGATGAGTGCTTTGAAAATTGCGGCTGACTCATCAACATCCACTCCTCTACTGAAAAATCTCACGTGAGATTTTTCAGTAGGGTCAGAAGCCAGCGATCACTCAAACCTCAAAAACAGCAAGGTCTCTTCACGTCACCAGTCCAACTCAACCACGGCAAGGCTCACATAAAGTGACACACTCAACGAGGATTTCACAACATCCATGCACGTATTGTGGGAACTCGCATTTTATTGTGGCTTGTCAAAATTCAAACTGTTAAATGAACATCAGAGGAGAAAATTTGTAATGGAAAAGCCGCTGTGCTACAACTGCCTAGGCCTTCACTCAGCGAAGAATTGCAAATCGCAATACAAGTGCAAGAGTTGCAACGAAAATCACCACACCATGATTCATGTGCCACGAGACCCAAACGGCAAAACTCAAACCATCTCTTTAAGCGGTTCAACTCAAAACTAGGACAATGGCGCAATCATCTATCAGCACGGTCAAACTCAACATGATTACTCAACTCCTCAACTCACTTTACTTGCAACTGCATTGGCATGGTATGACTCACCGGTGACATCTCATAAACTAAGAATATTCATTGACTCAGGCTCGGAAATCTCACTCATCTCCAAGGACACTGTGGATTTACTCAACATTCAGCGGCGACACTCAACTATATCAATCCTTGGAGTTGGCGGCACGCAATCAATTCAGACTCTCGGAAAAGCTCAACTCACTTTACGCAGCATCTACAGAAATCTCACGTTTCGCATCACAGCTCACATTAAACGCCAAATCTCAACACTATTACCATCAGAAGAATGTGAGCAACGTCACTGGCAACATACAGAGAAACTCAACTTGGTTGATCCGACCTTTTGGAAATCTCAACCAGTAGATGTACTGATCGGAGCGGACTATTACGGCCACATCACCAAACCTAACCTCACAAGAGGGAGTGTGACTGAACCTGTCGCACAATTGTCAATTTTCGGCTGGCTGCTAATAGGTCCATCCAACTCAGCTGTGCAACACGGGGTAGTACACCATACAACGGCCACACTCAACACTGAAGACTTGCAGGAACTACTCACACGCTTTTGGATTCAAGAAGAGCCACCTTCAATGTCTGCAGTCAAACTCAACAAAGAAGAAGCATTGTGTGAACAACACTATGTTGAAACTCACACGAGAGATACTCATGGACGTTACCAAGTCAGATTACCACTCACAAACTCTGCAGACGTACTTGGAACCTCTTTTGGAAAAGCTCAAGCGTGCCTCAGGAGAATACTCACAAAATGCAATCAAGAAAGCATCTACAAGGAAAGGTACTATGCTTTCATGGATGAATACTGCAAATTGGGCTACATGGTGTGGATCCCTCAACAGGAAATACCCGCCAAACCATCTTACTATCTTCCTCACCATGGAGTATTACGAGAAGATAGTTTAACGACAAAACTCAGAACAGTATTCAACGGGTCAGCATTCATAACAAATGGAAACTCACTCAACGACATCATGCATACTGGACCTAACCTCTCACCTAACATTGTGGATGTTCTCACCTGGATTCGAACTCAACCATTTGTCTTCTCAACTGACATTACAAAAATGTACCGTCAGATCAATGTGAACCCTCAAGATTGGAATCTACAACGCATTTTGAGGGTAGATGAAACGGGTCAACTCACTCACTTCCATTTGAGGACAGTCACCTATGGAACACGAGCAGCTCTGTACTTAGCAATTCGGACACTCCTTCAGCTGGTAAAGGATGAAGGAGACCATTATCCACTTGCGGTGGACTCAATAGTTTTTGGAAGGTATGTGGATGACATCTTCGGTGGAGCTGCATCAAAGAAAATTCTCAAAAGGCCAAGCAGTTAACCGCGCTGTGCAAGGCGGGCGGCTTTCCATTAGCAAAATGGAACTCAAACTCATCTAGCTTCCTCAAGGAATTTCTCAAAGAGCCACCAGCTAATGAAGCGGTGCCTCTAGATAATTGCGCTACAAATATACTCGGGATGAAATGGCTCCCACACTCAGACGAACTCACCTTCAGAATGACTTTGCCACCTCACCAGGAGATGATAACAAAACAGATTATACTTTCTGAAGTATCTCAACTCTACGATCCCATTGGAATAATCTCACCGGTCATAATCACATCAAAAATCCTCCTACAAGAACTGTGGCTTCACAAGCTTTCTCGGGACGAATCACTACCAAACTCAATTGTGAAGAAATCGCTGCACATCCGAGAAGATCTCACACATCTGAAGACAATCGCCATACCTCGGTGGTTAGGCATTCAGGAAAACTCAGTTGTAGAACTACATGGCTTCTCGGATGCTTCACAACAGGCAATGGCTGCAGTTCTATACATCAAAGCTACAACACCAACATCTCACTCAACATCATCGTTTCTCATCTCTAAAACAAAGGTGGCACCACTCAAACGACTGTCAATCCCAAGATTGGAACTGGGAGCAGCAGTATTACTCACGAAGCTGGCGAAACACGTTTTGGATAACTCACAATTGCCAATTTCACAAATTCATCTGTGGACAGATGTTAAGGTAGCACTCACATGGATACGCTCACACCCCTCACGATGGAAGGATTTCGTTGGAAACAGAGTTGCACTCATACAAGAACTCATTCCAACAGCACAATGGAGATATGTGCCTGGAGCAGACAATCCAGCGGATTATGCCTCGCGCGGATTACTCACTTCGCAACTCAGAGAGCATCAATTATGGTGGCTAGGACCAAGTTGGCTCTGCCAGGAGGAATCAGCTTGGCCTTCTCAAGCAACCTCTATTCAAGAAACCAACCTTCCAGAAATGAGGGCTAAAGTCACACTCACTGCAGCCAAGTCAAAGTCAAGCAAATTGTGGGACATTATCGATCATTACTCATCATTCACTCAACTCATAAGAATACTGGATGGGTAATGCTCGCATGCGATCGATTCGGCTAAAGGAAAACCTCACCATGAATCGAAACTCACCACTGATCTACTCATCAAGGCAAAACTCTTCTGGGTCAAGAAAATTCAACAAGTTCATTTCCACTCAGAACTCATTATGCTGAAAAATTCTCAAGTCCCAAGAAACCATGTCTCCAACCGATTGACTGCCTATATAGACTCAACAGGAATTGTTCGAGTAGGAGGGCGGCTTCAAAAAACGCAACTCGATCATCACTCAAAACATCCAGCAATTATCGCACGGATTAGTCAACTCACCTCACTGACCATCTGGAACGCTCATCTCTCAACTCTGCACGGTGGCGCTCAACTCACCCTGGCACACACTCGGCAGGAATTTTGGATAATAGGAGGCAGAGCACCGGTCAAGTCACATATTTTAAAGTGTGTGACTTGTACAAGGTATCGGGCTCAACGGGCTCAGCAACTCATGGCCAGGGTCACCTCATCACCGCCTTTCACTCATTCTGGGATCGATTACGCCGTGCCAATCACCATTAACTCATGGAAAGGTCGTGTATCCAAAACATACAAATGCTGGATTTGTATCTTTGTGTGCTTCTCAACTTCAGCTGTTCATCTAGAACTGGTCAGTGATTACTCAACGGACGGATTCTTAGCGGCTTACAGACGGTTCACCTCAAGGAGAGGAATACCTTCTAAACTATACTCAGACTGCGGAACAAACTTCATCGGAGCAGTACGGTAACTGAAGATTCTCTTCTCACAAAAGTCAACATGAAAACTCAATTTTGTACAACTCACCAACCAACGAGGGAACCCAATGGATATTCAACCCACCTGCTGCACCTCACATGAGATGCAATTGGGAAGCAGTAATGAAATCAGTTAAATTTCACCTGCGACAGACCATTGGGGACACTCTACTCACCTTTGAAGCTTCAGCAACCTTACTCACTCAAATAGAAGCGTTACTCAACTCACGGTCGCTATAACCACTCAGTAAAGACCCAGAAGATATCAACGCACTCACACTCGGACATTTTCTCAGCGGTAAGGCATTGAACTCAGTGCCTGAACCAAGCTTACTCAATCTCAAGGAATCAAGGCTTTCCAAGTGGCAACTCATTCAACGGATCACTCAGCAATTTTGGAAGCATTCGTCAACTCAATACCTTCAACGGCTTCAATCCATTTCAAAATGGCATCATCCCTCTCATGAGATAAAAGTGGGTTCGATGGTACTACTCACGATGAACACTCACTACCAAGCAAATGGCCACTGGCAAGAGTCACTCAACTTTATCCTGGAACCGACAATCTCACCAGGGTTGTTACGGTCAAGACGGCCACCACTTAGCTTACTCACCCAATCTCAAAACTCGACATCTTGCCAGTGCCAATCGGAATTTAAATCAACCTAGCGGTTAATGGCGGGCGGAATGTTTGGGAATTCAGCTATTTAAATTTCTCTCTCGCTCTCTCACATGTAAATGTGAGAGGTGTAAATTTGATTCGCGAAGTGACGCGTGCAAAGCCGAGAAGAAGGAAGTGGATCAAGGTTTCACTCTCTCTGAAATCAGCTTTGCCACGAGGATCATCTCTCCGCTGTGCACCTGCTACTTTTCATCGGCTATTCTCAACTCTATTCACTGGATCACTCACTTTGGAATTCTCATCGCTTTTTCATCCTCGCTCAACCATCACACATCACGAGGCATCTCCAATTAATACAATCGCTGCTCCTACCAGGTAACATCACTCACTCCAAACGAGGTTAGGTAACGACCACGTGTTGGCACTTGTGTACTCAATTAAATTTTAATGGAAAACTCAAGGCAACCAATCAATTATATTAGTTTGCTGGTTTATTACATTACTTCATTGTGCTGAGCCGAGGAGAAGACATTCATTGGACACACTCACTCACAAAGACCGGACACACTCATCTAATTTATATCATCTGTGAAAACTCAGCAGGTTAGTAATCCCTCATAAGGGATTCATACTTCAGTATAGTAATTGTTTCATTGACTTACACTCACTAAGTGGAAATTATTTTAACAATCATTTCAAAGTGTAATTCAACCAGTGAACTAAACTCAACCAACAGTGCTACGATAAACTCGCCTTTCCATTAATTAGTAATCCCAAGCAACCTGTTAGTCGCTTAGACTCGACTTAACCAATTATAGTGAATTTAGAAGCAATTAAGATTTAAATTAATTATGTTAAACATTGTACTCGACTCTAGTCATTTAAATAGTTTTATATTATATATTTTATTACCATTGTATATTAATGTAATTAATCAGACGAAAGTGACTTTAATTAATACAATATGATGTTTATATAAAAATTGTTTTCGACTCAAACTTATTTCATCACCCACAGCATGTTACTCATTTAAATTATGGCATTCTCAAACAAGAAGGGATTTAATAAACGTTCAATCGCATACAATTTTTATAACAAACTAACAATGAGAATTTTGTTATCTATCGGTATAGCACTTTTAAAGTTTTGAAAATAATTTTCTTATGTGAATTAAACGTAAATACCTTTTTTTAAATTAGTAACGAATTGTAAAATTTTACATTACCAAGAAGCTCGATGGCATTTTATAATGTTTTTAAAGTTGATTTATATACTAAGTTTAAGTTTATATTCTAATTTTTTTGAAGCTATGATAGGAAATTTGTTCAGGTTATTGTATAGACAATGACTAATTTTAATAAAATTGTCCAAATAAGACTTTTTCGTTTGATTGTAACGATGCTTTTTTATAGGATGATACAAAAAAATGAATCTTGGTTATCAAGACGATGCTGCTTCTGAATATGAGAGTCTAAGCTTGAATAATGACAATTTATTACAAATTGAGAATAATGGAGTGGATAGTAACAAAGATAGTGATATAAATAATACAGTGGCAATTGATAATTCATTAGAAATTAAGAATAATGATATAAATAATGTTAAAGATACGTGTCAAACAGTGAAAGTAGCAGCTGGTAGTAAAACTGTTTTAAATGATAGGTCGGAAACATCTGAGAAAAGGGAGAACGATCTGAATAGCAGACAAAAGATAAAAAAATCTAAGAAGACGAAGAAATCCAAATCTTCCAAAACAAAGAAGGAAAATATAGAATTAAAAAAAAAAGCTGAAAGATGCGTTAAAAAGAACGAGAATTACAAAAACAAATTAAAAGAGTCAGAAGATAAATTAGAAGAACAGAGAAATCTAAATGTGCAACTGCAAAATAAAATATTTACAAAATTAGATAAATATGGTAAATATAGTTATCATAAATTTGAACTTTTGCAAAGTTTGGTTATTATAATATCTCTATTATACCCTTTTTAAGGATGTACTATCGCTACATCTCTAATCAAAATGAGCGCACTTTTTATTTCCTTTTTATTCATGACATATACTTTGTTAAAGAAGTTGCGTAAATAAGCATAAACCAAATAATGATTATGCATTGACATTAAATAATTCTATTCATCCTAATTATTATTAATAAAAAGTTCCATGCAGAAGCTGATTTGATTTAGTTTTTTGAGGTTGCATGTGACTTGTTTGCTTTGAATTAATTATTTTTAATACGTATATCTACTTAATCATAGTTTTTGAAAATGATAAATATTCTTCAAATATTTATCTCTTACTACAAAAATTCTCAACAAAAATTGAATGGTAATTTATACAAAATAATTAATGGATACAACAAAAAATGCAATTTCCGATAAGACACCGTGTTAAATTCGTGATAATGAAAATATGAATAACTTTGGTCATATTTACCCTAGCCTCACCTCACAAAAATTTGTTTGAATCAATTTGGACCAATATTTCCCAGTATATGTTAAGTTTTATTAAAATCTGAACAATATTTCTATAGCGACAGTACTACATTAATACTTTTTTTCATTTCTCATCTATATTCTGGTTTCTAATATTTTTTTTACGTATAAATAAAAATTGTTTCATAAAAAATTATGAAAAACTAAAAATCCATTGTATAAAATCTTTTGCAGTATATTGACGATTTGATTTTTATAAATAATAATAACAGGCGGCGTGCGCAAAGCACGCTTTACGCTCTAGTTTAAATTAAAAGAGCGCATGAAATTCGCATATAATATTTGAATAGTTTATATTTGATTAAAATTAAAATTATTATTATTTGTAGCTAGTCAGCAAGTAAATCCATTCGAAACAATCTCAAAAGGAGATGCTGCCCTTGGTTTTAAGAGGAAGGAAGATGGAATGGTCAGTAATAGTAAATTTTTATTAGGGAAAAACTATAAGATATCTAGAAAATGAACTACCTAACTGCGTCATCTATACTTTTAATTCGAAGCTGAGTTTATAAACTAAAAATAAGTTAATGTTAAGGGGGTTTCACCAACGAGGCCCGAACCCACAGAGCACGGCGCCCCGTGCGACGCGTACAGGCTCTCGCATGCGCTCCCCCTCTCTTTCTGTTGAGAGTTGCTTGCTACGGGACTGAGCACAGACACCGAGAGACGCCTGTCTGTGTGTGCGCAACAAGCGTGCGCGCCAGCGGCGCTCCCGCTCTCTCTCCCCTTCCCATGCATGCGTCTCACGCGCACGTGAAATCTAACCTGATATTCCGCACTTTCAATTAACGTATCTCACGAATGAGATCGCTGGGCTTTCTCAGATTTGAATGTCTTGTTCTAATAGATGTCATTAATAACATTTCGGTTTTTAGAAAAATTGCTAAGAAAACTTTTCGAGTTACAGACGAAAACGTTCATTTCGCGCGGGCCGTCCCATAAGGCATTGTGTTAAAATGCGCAACTTTGATGTTTAATATCTCGAGAACTATACCGCTGGGAGTTTTTAGATGGAAATATCTTATAGACAATAGTATTATCAACACCTGGTCAAAATTGAGAGAAATTTCTAAGAAAAGGCGTTTTGGGTGAAACCCCCTTAAAACCTAATATAACTATGAAACTCCTTAAGGGGCATTGCGAATCGTTATTCTAAAAACCGTCAAATTGAAACCTTCGTATAAAAACTATTCTCCAAAAATTATTTTGATCATTTCCATTATTAATATTTCTTTGTATATGTTTGTTTAAAAAATTTATCGATATTCTAAATTCCCTTAATAATATAAGGTAGCTAATTTCTAGGTAATTGAATTGAATATAACATCACTTTTCCCTACTGAAAAATCTCATGTGAGAACTCATATGAGAACTCATATGAGTACTCATGTGAGAGTCTCTTATGAGATATGAGAAATTCTCAGGAACTTTTACTTTTATGTCACTCTTTTTTTTAAGCAATTTATTGCTGCTATTAGCGGTGCGTGAGAAGCACATGAACCAGACAGGGTGTAAAAGCTTCAATTTTTACGTGAAAAACCAGTCCTGTAAACCATATTAGTGTGTCACGCTTGCCAAATTCAGAGCATATAAAAAACTGTCGAAAAAGGTCTACTTTTGATAAGTTGAGTTGAACACTTTTTTACATTTTTGTACACTATCTTACAGTTTTTTAATATTTTGTAACACTTTCTTTAATACTCTAATTCAAAAATTCTTTTACACTTCTTCACATTTATTAATATTTTCTTACAGTTTTTAATACTTATTAACATTTGATTATAGTATTTTTACACTTTCTTACATTTATTAACACTTTATTATACCTTTTTTACACTTTCTTACATTTTTTTACGGTTTTTTAACATATCCTTGCAGTTTTTTATACTTTCTTACAGTTGCTTATATTTTTTTAACATTTTAATATGTTTCTTAATACTTTTTTACAGTCTTTAACCCTTTTGTATACTTTTTAACATTTTTTTACACTTTTTACATTTTCTTACCTTTTAATTCAAAGATAGTAAAAATTAAAAATTTTATTAACTGTATGAAAGTGTAGAAAAATGTAAAAAATACAACAAAGTGTAAGTAAGTGTAGAAAACTGTAAATTTTTACGAATTTTTTTACAAATTTTTACATTTTTTAAAATATTTTTACATTTTCTTACCTTTTCATTCCAAACCTGAAATTTTATGAAATGTACAAAAGTGTACGAAAATGTTAAGAAAGTGTAAATAAGTATAAAAAGATGTAAATATCTCAGAAATTCAGTATCAAACTACGTTTTTATTACACTTTCTTACACTTTTTTATACTTTTCTACACTTACTAAATAATTTACTACATTTTCGATTTTTGCTAGGGGTAGTTTTCACGTACTTTTCTTATAAGAAATCCCGAGTATTAAATAAGATATTAAGCATATCTTTTGACTCTTCAAGGTTACACTAAATATACTATATTAATCTAAATACTTTATCGAAATTAACTGATATAAAGAATTAGCAAAAATAGTCTTTTATTATTTAAATTTTTAATTTTTATTGCGTCAGAAGATTTGGGGTAATCCCGGTCACACTTTTTCATCTTTGTATAAAGTTTTTATGCACCTACTTTGACACAATATCAACATACATGTAATAACTAGTGTATATAACCATTTTTAGATACAAAAAATATTTCAATACTATTTTTTATTCGAAAGTGAGATAACCTCACTTTTACTATCTTGGGTCACTCGACATTTAGCTGACGCATTTTAAAAGTAAAAATCAATGTATGACTATATGTTTCGCTGGGAAATGATAAATAATAATGTTAGAGTTATGCTTGGAAGAAGGAGTGAATGAAGATATAAAACACACATGCTTTATTTAATAAAGAATATTTATTAACACGGTCGTTGAACTATAGCTCTTACAAAAGATACTAAAAGTATAAAAGGATTTAGAGTAACACAGGTGCTATCAGTAACAGCTCTAAAGGAGCACTGACCGTCGCTGGGCGGCGGCAGGCACCGCTTTCCTAGAACAAAAGAGGACTAGACGAGGGGTAAAGGGGAGAGCGCTAAGCAACGTACGAAACAGTTGAACCAGGCTCGTATTTCTAACACTCCCTCCCGGGCCTCTCAAGCTGTGTAGCCAGACCAATTGCCTTTTGGTTGGGTTTTTCTCTCCCTCATCATCCTCGGCTCCCTTTCTTTTCATTTTCTTTCTGCAATACAAACAAAACAAATATTAATAACAGATCATAATTACAAGTTCGAAATTAGTTTCACTAATTTCTTATGCAATTCAAAGGACAGAGACTCAGTCATCACATCTGCCTCCTGTTCCTTAGATGCTATCCACATCACGTATATCAACAGTCGCTCAACACACTCGCTCACGTAATTCTCTTTAATATCAGTCATATGTCGCAACTTAATACCGTCGCCTGTTTTCACGTTCGTTTCAGCCGATCGATTATCGCACCATAACGTCATCGGTATGAATTTTTCGGAAAACACGTTCCCTAGAGAATTGTGTATTGATACCAGCTCTTGGCTACAGTCGCTCATCGACACATACTCCGCCTGACAAGTAGATAGTTTCACACAGCGTTATTTGCGTGTTCTCCAAGCTATGGTATCTCCAAAGAGTTTAATTATATAGCCGCTAGTCGTCAACGAGTTTTTACGGTTACCGAAACTCGCATAAGAATAGCCTTCAAAACAGTCGCTTTTGCCAAGATAATTTAAACCCATTGTTGCAGTTCCCTTTAAGTACCTAAGCACTCGCTCTACTCCCTGCCAGTCGCTATCTGTCAGTTTAATTTGATGTCTGCTAACACGTTCACCGCATAAGATATGTCAGGTCTATATGCATTTGCCAGATACAGGAGAGTACCTATCTCTTCACGATAGGGTCTGTTATCGCTATTTTCAGTCGTTATAAGTTCGCTTATATTTTGTTTTTCCTCTCGCTCTTTTCGCTGTCTGCTCGCAACGTGATTTGTAATCATAGGCGTTCGCTGTGGGTGCACATCCTGATAGCCAAATTTAATCAATATTTTGATGATGTAATTTTCCTGATGGATTTTTAACGTTCGAGATTTTCTGTCTCTCTGAATCTCTAAACTATGAAAAGACTTTGGCTCACCTATATCTGTCATTTCGAAATTTCTTTTAAGACTGGTTTTTTATTTCCTTTAATTTTTCACTGTCGTTACACGCCAAAAGTATATTGTCGACATACAAGACTAAAATCAGAAATTTGTTTCCGTCATGCCAAGTAAACAAACATGGTTCGTAAAAGTCCGGTTTCAACCCAAATCTTTTCACAGTTTCAGTGAACCTCTGGTTCCAGCACTTCGGACTCACTTTCAATCCGTATACAGCCTTTTCAAGCTTACAGACTTTCTGTCGCTTAATTTCGGTCGAACATGCTATTCCTTCCGGAATTTCGATGAATACTGGAACATTCAGACGGCCATTCAAAATGATGTCATCACGTCCATTTGACAGAGTTCAAGATCGAACTTATTTGCTATCGCAAGTGTCATTTGAATTAAGGGCAGTCGAGAAACAGGGGCATACGTCTCCTGTAAATCGTATTCATTTTTACCCCTAAAGCCCCGGATGACCAGAGGAGCTTTATATCAGATATTACCATCTGGGTTGATCTTTATCTTCTGTACCCACCTTGAGTCAATTACGTTCTGTCGCTTTCCGTCGCTAGGTACTGTTTTTTCTGTCAACCAGTTTTCACACTCAATTTATATTCATAGACTCAAGCTCATTATTAATGGCTTCAATCCATTCCCATTATCAGTCGCTTTCATTGCCTCTTGGTAACTAAATAGATCTCTATTCACAGCAGCCAACATAGCATGTACCGTCGTTCTAGTTGACTGTCTTTTGAGTTGAATTAGCATTCGCTTTGAGCGGACGATCACGTCCTCTTTTCACTGTCGCTCCCTCCGATTCAGTTTTCTCCGTCGCTTCAGAATTAAACTCAACAAACCAAGTATCTGGATTGATTCCAAAACCATCAGTCTCCCAGTCGCTTATATTCGTCTTTTTATATTTATTACCAAATACTAGTTTTTCGTTGAAGTTAACATCACAGCTTTCGTAAAACTTGCCTTCCTCTGGTTTGAGAAATAAATATCCAGTCTCTTTATATCCCACCAGTATAACTCTCCTTCCTATGAATCTGAATTTCGGTCCTGTTTTACGTTGTACCTTCATGCAAGCCAAATACCCGAAACGTTTTAACCGTGTAATGTTCACTCTGTGATTTGGATTGAATACTTGAATAGGTGAAATCATATTATGCGATTTATTTGGTGTTCTATTTCACGCATACACCGCTGCATTCAAAGCCAGATCCCACATTTTCTCGGGAAGTCCAGAATTGTACATCAGCGCTCGCACTTACCTCTGGATCGTCTGGTTGAACCTTTCAGCTACACCATTGTGTTGAGGCATATCAGGACATGCCAACTGTAATTCAACATTCAGTCGCTTCAAAACCTCAGTCGTATAACCACCCGTAAACTCAGTCCTCTGATCGCTTCGCAAGTTACAAACCTTCGCATCTTTGCCTAACAGATTTCGAGCACTCTTTACAAAAGACTCTAAACAATGACCAGTCCCATATTTAATTTTCATCGCGTAAGCCATAGCCAAATTTGAGAAATCATCTATAAATACAGAAATGTATTTGTATCCCTTCGGATACGAAGCAAGACTTATCATGCCCATGGCATCTGCATGTATAATCTGTATAGGCTCTGTCGCTCGCTGCCTCGTTGTTTTGAACGGCAATGTTTTAATTTTGGAAATCATACATATCTCACACTTTTGTATAAAGTTATCGAAACGACCTTTTTAAGTGCTTTAATCTCTGGCATTTTCTTTTTTTTTAGTTCTTTCAAATAACTGACAGACGCATGATCCAAATGAGCATGCCATAACATGGCCTGATTATTTACCTGTGACTTGTTCAATTTCTCTTCCAACTCTATGTCGCATGTTGGATTTTCATTCTCTCTCGCTTCATTTACGTTGCTGATTTTTCGATCCCGTATGGCATTATCGAAGTCTGAACAGATCACAGTATCAGTTTCATAGTCTCTATCTTCAGTCTCACTTTCGTTTACACACGCTTCTACTGTCTCTGTCGCTTCACGTTTAGTCATGTTTCTCGTAGTTATATAAGCTACAGCCCTATTTCTGTCTAAATTGAAAATAACAGTCACGTTATTTATTTCAAATTCTATTATCCAGTAGGGTTTCTGGTAAATGCCTGATGTAAAACTTTCTTTTGATATCGGATCATAAATATCAATTTTTAGTATTTTATTATCGTTCGCTAATACTTCAACTGAGCCGACTCCATCCGATCTTAAGTTTATACTGTCGCTTTTATATGTACATTTATTTTCATCTTGTTACATACTCAGTCCATTTAAAAATTACACTCGAATTATTCGAAATGTTCTGTCACTTAAGTATCTTCACAAATCTGGATTAGATAACATTGTGTTATGTGGTTGAAGTGAAAACAAGTCCAGCATTGTATGCTTGTACGTTTCGTTCGTTCATATTCAGTAATATACTGTCGTCTTCTAAGTTTGCTGATTATCGATCACTCGCTTTATTTTACGTGCTGACTTTTCCAGTTTTCACACCGCCTTTTTCTCAACCTCTCCAGTCGCGCAAATTTGTCATCAGCATGTTAATCAGATTCCAGTCTTTTACTTCCGTTGTGATTCACGACATAGTCGCCAGATCGCTTATTATTTCATGAAGCATAGAACTCTTTTCGAATATCCTAAGATCGTATATACAGTCGCCAAATTCATCACGATACGAATTCTAGAATATCATGATATAAGATAATTGTTTTAACATCATGCTTTCAGATTTACAGTGAATACTTAAAACCTGCAACGCCACGTTTATAGCAGTATAAATAAAAACCATTTCTTTTCTCGATCTGAAAGACAACTTCAGCCAAATTATTATAAATTATTAAGAAGTCCTCAACACCGTCAACGAAAACTGTCGCCATTTCTTTCAACGGTTCTTACACTGCATGTTATAAAACTGTCTATGCTCTGTCGCTTTAATGTTACAGTGGTCTCGAATTCTAAACTTACGTTCATCGAACACATCGAAATAGTTTTATTTAGATTAACACTCGCTTTTACAGTCGATTTAGTCATATACAACAGGTCGTTCATTTGTAAATCAGATCTAAGAGAATTCTAAAAATATCATTCATATATATTTCTATCACACAATAACATTCAGTCTTATTCAAAATTCAATTTTGATTTTCCGTCTCTTATATGCAATATTTTATTTATATTTGATTTTATTTATATTAATTTTCACCTGCGTGAAATTACGAAACTCGAATTATCAAATATATGTGGACTTTCTCAATTTATTTTGTACCGTATTAACATACGTTTAAATAATCCTTACCATATAACATGTTTCTGTCTCTCTTTGACTCTGTCGCTTTTACTCACTCTCATACCAGCCACGGCTACCACTCGCCCTTTGTCACGCCTATTGCAGTATAGTCTCTGTCGCCTTCCCCCGTCTCTATTCCGTCATTACTTCAAGAGATACTTACCATACCTTTCCAGCAATAAAGTATTATCATCGGTCGCCCGTCTACTTTTGCCTGATGAAAAGCATCTATTAAGATACACGTTTCATCCAGCATCTTGAATGCCATGTCTGCAATTAAAATCTTTCAATAAACAAACCGTGTCGAAGACAAATACTACGAGTTTATATAGGATTTTAAAAAGAACGGGATTTCAAGGTAAATCAGTCGCCATTTCATTTAACTTGTTATCGATTTTATTCAAATAAGAATGATCTTATCCTTCAAAATTTCATCACCGTTTGTCGGATTATTATTAGACTCTCCGGCCTGTATTTCAGTCGCCGTTACACGCTTTCCGCTCCGATGCAGTCGCTCATTTTACGATTAAACTCTATCATTTGCGTCAAAATGATTCGCAGTTGTTCTTGTATTATTAAAATACAATTATCATTAATGTTTTCACTAGCTAGATTTTCTTTTGTAGAATTAAAATTTGATATCATGTTTTTATTCACATATAATTTTTCTATATGTACCAATTGGATTTAATTTTCGTACGTTTGATATACTTGGTTTACCTCTCAAAATTTCATCGTTAACACACTCGTCGTAGAAACACCGTCGCCTTCGCTCTGTCGCTCATCACTGTCATTATCTGTTTCTTCTCTCTGTCGTTCTTTCTCGACTCACTCGTCTCCGGTACCGGACTCGACCTGTTCGCAACATTCTCACTCGCTTTTCTCCGTCTCATTTCACTCGCTTTTCTCCATCTCATTTCACTCGCTATTTTGAGAGACATTCCTGCCTTTGTGGCAACACGGCATTACCAGCGATTTTCGATTGCCTTTTCGATTGCATCTTTCAAGATGCGCTGTTCGTCCAACGTCATTGTTGTTACAAAAATCTTTCAATAAACAAACCGTGCCGAACACAAGCACTACGAGTTTATATAAGATTTCAAAGTAACAGCAAAGTTCTGAGATCAATCGACTGCAAATACCATGTATATGATAAAAACTTTGAATAAAGAAACCTTGCCGCTTCAGTAATAAAATCTTTTAGTGAACAAACTGTGCCGAACGCAAGCACTACGAGTTCACACAAGATTTGACAACAAGAATTTTAAGATAACTAAGTGTACATTTTTCCTTAAAATTATCAATTTTATTGCAGGTATTTTCCTTCTGCCGTACCAAGTTTTTAATTTTATAGACGTAATAATTTTTATTCCTCTTGTCTTCGCAAGGACTACTCGAGATTTATTTTATCTGTATACAGAATATTTAATTCGAATTAATATTTTTATGCATATTTAATTAATCATAAAATTCTATCTACGAAACATAATCATAAAATTCTATCTACGAAACACAATCGGCCGCTGCGCATTTTTTATTATTTCACTGTTCGCTTAATTTTCCGTCGTATGGCCATACTTAATTTTCCCGCTCACGTAAAGTCGTTGCGTGCATTACCCGAAATCGGTCGACTTGCGCTACCTCTTCCACTCGCTTATTCTGTCGCGCGCTCTTCTATACATGGCTGTGCAGGGCGCCTTTGACTTCTTCTCCCCTCTCACGGTCGCATACGGGAGCTCAGTCGATGTCTGCTTCGCGTGCCTTGATGCGGAAAACGGGCCGATGCCGCTCTTCCTCCAGCGCGCGCATATGGTACACGAAGTGCCGCTGACAGGCTCGCGCTCTGTCTCCGTCTCACAGACACACTCAAACACCCTACGCGCTGCCATTATGCTCGCTCGAGGCACACGCGCTCCTTCAGTCTCTCTCTCTCTCTCACGCGCTAGCACATACGCATTCGATACGCCGCCATTATGCTCGCTCGAGGCACACGCGCTCCTTCAGTCTCTCTCTCTCTCTCTCACGCACTAGCACATACGCATTCGATACGCCGCCATTGCTCTCTCTCTCTCTCTCTCTCTCTCTCTCTCTCTCTCTCTCTCTCTCTCTCTCTCTCTCTCTCTCTCTCTCTCTCTCTCTCTCTCTCTCTCTCTCTCTCTCTCTCTCTCTCTCTCTCTCTCTCTCTCTCTCTCGCACAGAGAAGCTATCAGCACATCGCGGCCTCCATGCCGGTTCACCGGCAGCACATGCGCGGGCCAAGACCCGTTGCAGGGTCCGCACGCCACAACACGGGACGCGTCCACCCCTCGCTTTACGCGGAAATCTAACGATCACTCGCCTTAACCACAACACTCGCAATTTGCGCAGCTGCACGGTATATGTGATACAGACGAATTTAGATTACCGGTACTTCTCGCTTTTAATTCCCGTTGACTTAAAATTTTCTTATAACCGTCGCGCACTGTTTCTAAGCCAGCAAAGCTCTTATTTACCATTGTGAGTCTGACCAGTCACCTCTATGTCTGTCGCCTCCTTGTCTGTTGCAACCTCTCGTCCGTCGCCATTACCTTCGTCTCCAGCTCGCGTGCGTCCATCTCTTCCTCTCCTCCTGGGCCCATAACCTGTTAGAGTTATGCTTGGAAGAAGGAGTGAATGAAGATATAAAACACACACGCTTTATTTAATAAAGAATATTTATTAACACGGTTGTTGAACTATCGCTCTTACAAAAGATACTAAAAGTATAAAAGGATTTAGAATAACGCAGGTGCTATTAGTAACAGCTCTAAAGGAGCACTGACTGTCGCTAGCCGGCGGCAGGCGCCGCTCTCCTAGAACAAAAGAGGACTAGACGAGGGGTAAAGGGGAAAGCGCTAAGCAACGTACGAAACAGTTGAGCCAGGCCCGTATTTCTAACAAATAATATTGTGAACACTTTTCATGCTTATTTAATTTAATTAAATGAATTATTTATTTATGAAAAGAATATCTTTCTAGTGACTGAAATTGCCCCTGTGTTGACCGAGATTACCCCAAGTTGAAAGCCAACCTTCGTTTGATTTTTCTTTTTGATTTCGCTTTATAACATGATAAATTATTATTTTAAGGTGAAACCTTTTATGAATTTTAATAAACAGTAATAGAAACTAACTATATAACATGAAAAATAAATGAAAAGTACAATGAATTGTAAAATAGTAAGGAATTCCGCTTATGTGGCCGCCAATACCCCATCCTCCCCTATTAAACAAAACTTTTAATTATCGTAGCATACGAATTATGCGATAACTCTAAATTAAATATTGCAGGTATATTTAGTTACTATCTAGCAAGTGAAATATGATCCTGTGAAGATAGAAATAGAACTAAAACGAGTTGGAGAATACGTGGCCCAGAAAATAAGTGATTTAAATCGTAAGAAAAGAGAAAGTAATGGTAAAAAAATAAATAAGAAAGACAAAGTTAGTAGTCAGAACAATTCTGATAAAGATAAAACTGAAAGTGAAAAAGATTCGAATGAGAGTCAGAATGCTGATGATGATGATGATGATGATGAATCTGAGGATGAAAAAAAATGACGATAAAGAGAATAATGAAAGTAATAATAAAGCCATAAATGCAAATGCTTATAATAAAACTGATAAAAGCGATCATGATGAAGAGAAAGAGGAAGACGGTAAAAATAAACAAAGTGATAAAAGTGATCATGAGAATGAGGAAGACGAAAGTGAAGAATCAGATTCCACTGAAGATGAAGAAAACTAATCATGCTATTTTTACTTACAAACTTATTAAATTTAAATTTTCATTACTTTTGTAATTAATCTTATCAATAAATTACTTTGCAAATTTGAATGAATGTATTTATAACAACGTATGTTGCGTAAAGATAAGTATTGTATATCATTTTTTGTAAAATACATATAAAGTTTTGTAAAACTAAATATAGTTAAATGTTTCCAATGAGAAAAATCGCAGTGACTGTTTTTCCTTCTACTTACAACGCATTCATTCCATGCCCAATGAAATCCTCCTTTTAAAAAGAAATGGCCGAAAGTATTGGCTTATTTAAAGACTCGGTGTGATTGGTTAATTGAAAAAAGTGCGAATATTTGAATTTTTTTAGGTTGAAAATGTGCTAGATTTGAATTTTGCAATTCGAGTATTTATAGAACTATTAAATAATTATAATAGAATAAAAACATTTGATTTTTTGTTTCAAAAATTTATTTAATTATCTTACTAAATCATAGCGAAAAATAGTGTGCACAACTCCAAAAACAAAATAGTACACGCGAAACGCATTTGATTTTTGCTGATTACTTTAAATAATAGAATATCACACTCTAAATCTGGCCAAAAATAGGTCCATTGTTAAGCGAGAATTTCCATATGGACAACTTCATAAGTATCTTCTTATTTATTATCAATTGCCGAATACGGAAGATCATTAGACAATCCCAGGTTAGTATACAACTTTGAAATAGAAAATTAATGTAGTTAAAAAAAATTACTTAAACTATAAACCCTGATAGAAATATATATTGCAAAGTCTGAAAATGCAAATGTGCACTTATAATTTTTTTACAATACAAACTTGTTAATTAACTAGAAAAATTTATTACTGTATTCTAATACAAACAAAAATTTTCTGTACATTTGTAGTAAATTGTTTAATACAGAATTATAAAGATTCGTTTGTTACAAAACATAAAAAATTATATGCACAATGTGCTTGCCAGAATGTTTCCTATAAAAAACTAAAAATTATATTAAAATTTCTTAATATAAACCCACTAATTTCTAAAAATGGATATTGTTTAATCCTTATTCGCACTCATAAAAGATCGAAATGAGTAAATTTCGATTTACCTTATAAAACAAGAAATTTATGATAACTTTCAGTTATAGGTAATTTCTTATAAATGTTAATTAACTAGCGAAATTAATTACTACGATCTTATACAAACAAATAAAGATTTTATACTTTTATATGAAGTGTTTTATACACCCTTATAAAAAAAGTGATATTTTTCATAAAAACCAATAAAACTTTGTTTTTATTTATAAAAAAATTCATATAATTTATAATAGAAATTGTTTGTTAAAACCCATTAAAAATGCATATAAAAAATTATATGCACAATGTACTTGCCAGAATGTTTCCTATAAAAAACTAAAAATTATATTAAAATTTCCCAATATACACCCACTAATTTCTAAAAATGGCTATTGTTTAATCCTTATTCGTTCTCACAAAAGATAGAAGTGAATAAATTTGGATTCGATAGTTACCTTATAAAACATAATAAGAAATTTATGATAACTTTAAGTTATAGGTAATTTTTTATAAATATTAATTAACTAGCGAAATTAATTACTACGATCTTATACAAACAAATAAAGTTTTTATACTTTTATATGAAGTGTTTAATACACCCTTATAAAAATTACTATGATCTCATGCAACCCAATAAAGTTTCTATACTTTTAGACGAAGTGTTTAATAGAGCCTTATAAAAAAGTGATATTTTTTTATAAGAACCAATAAAAGTTTGTTTTTATTTATAAAAAAATTCTTATAATTTGTAATAGGAATTGTTTGTTAAAATCCATTAAAAATGCATATAAAAAATTATATGTTGATTGCGACTGCCTGAATGTTTCCTATAAGAAACAAAAAATTGTATTAAGACTTTCCAATATGAACCCACAAATTTCTAAAAATGGCTATATTGCTTAACTCTTATTCGTACTCATAAAAGATAGGAGTGAATAAATTTCGATTCGATAGTTACCTTATAAAACATCATAAGAAGTTTATGATAACTTTCAGTTGTAGGTAATTTCTTATAAATACTTATAAAGTTAATGGTCTTATTGGAGTCTATGAATGTTGTTTAATTTGTTCACTATAGAAACGGACAAACACTTATAAACTAGTTATTGTAAATGACTAAGTCAATACAATAAGTGGTATTATTAAATCACTTTTTATATGAACTTACGGGTGCAAATACACACCGTAAACATATAAACTTTTTTATTTATTCTGTTTTATTGGTTTATTTCAACTGGGCGGGGCACACAAAAATGTACTTTGTTGTCTGCTAGGGCACACAAATGGGTACAAATTATTTTTTTTTTATATTGTTTGTAACTTTCGTAAATATTAATATTTTTCTATAAAAAAAATTGTTTCGTGTAGATTATTAGTTTTATTATCAACATAATCTGCACGGAATCTCTGAGACAGCTTAAATAGTCTATTATTATGCGACAAAACTGAAGAGTTTCTTAAACCCACACTAATACGGACATCTACCCTACACGTAAACTCTTATAGACACCTTATAGACACCTAAACTCTTATAGACACGTAAACCCTTATATACCCGTAAACTTTTATAGACACGTAAACCCTTATAGACACGTAAACTCTTATAGAAACATAAACTCTTATAGACACGTGAACCCTGATAGACACGTAAAATCTTATAGACAAGTAAGCTCTTATAGACACGTAAAATCTTATAGACACATACCGCTAAACTTGCCAGTGTTACATTTACGTAAAAATTACAGACACGTACGGTGGTCTTATAACCATGTAAAATCTTATAAACACGTAATATCTTATGGACACGTAAACTCTTGTAGACACATAAACTTTTAAAGACGCGTAAACTTTTATGGTCACGTAAATTCTTATAGACAGTTAAAGCCTTATAGCCACGTAAAATCTTATAGACACGTAAGCTCTTATAGACACTTATACTCTTATCAACACGTAAACCCTTATAGATACGTAAACTCATAGACACGTAAACTCTTATAGAAACCATATAGATACCTAAACGCTTATAGACACGTAAACAATTATATACACGCAAACCCTTATAGACACGTAACATCGTATAGACACGTACACTCGTATAGACACGTAAACTCTTATATAATCGTAAACACTTATAGACACGTATACCCTTATAGACACGTAGACTCTTATAGACAAGTAAACTCTTATAGACATAGACTCTTATAGACACGTAAACCCTTATAGACACTTACGCTCTTACAGACACTTAAACTCTTATAGCCACGCAAAATCTTATAGACACGTAAGCTTATATAGAAACGTATACTCTGATTGACACGTAAACACTTATAGACACGAAAACTCATAGTCACGTAAATTCTTATAGACACTCTATAGACACCTAAACCCTTATAGACATGTAAACTGTTATATACACGCAAACCTTATAGACACGTAAAATCGTATAGACATGTACACTCTTATAGACACGTAAATTCTTATATAATCGTAAACCCTTAAAGACACTTACACTCTTGTAGACATGTATACCCTTATAGGCACGTAAAACCTTATAGACACGTAAACCCTTATGGAAGCGTAGACTTTTATAGACACGTCAACTCTTATAGAATCGTAAACCCTTAAAGACACTTAAACTCTTGTAGACACGTATACCCTTATAGACACGTAAACCCTTATGTACACGTAAACCCTTATGGAAACGCAAACCCTTATGGACTCGCAAAATATTCTAGACACTTAAACCGGTATAGAATCGTAAACTCTTTTATACACTAAACTCTTATAGACACGTAAATTCTTATATACACCTAACCCTTATAGACACGTAAAATATTATAGACATGTAAATTCTTATAAACAAGTACACTATTATAGACACGTAAACACTCATAGACACGTAAACCCTTGTAGACATGTAAACTCTTATACCCAGTTGAAAGAGACCGATAAAAAACAATAAAAAAAACGCACTTTTTATTGGGGAAAAAAAAGTCCGATAAAAAATTTTACGAGATTTTATCTGACATTTATAATCACGCCTATTTTATAATTTTTTATTGAAAAATACTAATAGGATCACTTGTCGAAAGTATACATTCTGATTTTATAGGAATTTGCATATAAACATTTTATGTAAATTTATAAGGGTAATGACCGGGTAGAATTTAATGTGTCAATACAGATAATTATTTTATAAGATTTTATAGTTATTTTTAAGTTATTTTAGGCTATCAGAATTTATTTGAATAAACTTATTAAAATTTATATATGTTTGCATTAACATCTTACAGCTAAGATTATATAAGATAATTCGCATATAAAATGTTTTATATCTTATAAGAAAAATCCTAATGGATCATTAGTAAGATGTTATGACACATGTCATATAACATTTTTGTGAGATTTAATAATACATAAACTATGGAAAATATAATCATGTAATATTTTTTGATTAACCAATTTATATGATTTTATGAAGAATTACGGGTGCAAATACACATTTATCACCCATATAAGTGTAAAGTCTATGAATATTTATGAGGTGAAACTAAAAGAGTAATCCTTATAAAATTCAAATGATAGCGTTATGCTACATAAAAATTCAAAAATAATTAGTTAATATATGAAATTGTAATCGGTAGTTCACTATAACTTTATTATTAAATAAATTTAAAATACTCGTAAAAACTGGCAGTTTGATACGTAAAATTGTTCAAAAACTTAAGTTATGACATAATTCTAAATAGCACCTTATTTCAAATAATCGATTATCAAATAAAAATAAAGCAAATAAAAACTACGTTCTACACATGCATAGAATCAGTATATATTGTTTAATTTATAACTTGCATTTTTATTGTTGTGTAAAATACCTCCTATAGAAACAGATAGGAAAACATTGTAATCTTATAGAAAAATTTGTTTCAACAATAAATATAACAACCTTTTTATTGTTAAAGTCATAAAAGATTTATAGCAAAAATAAAAAAAAAATCATTTAATCAAATATATTACATACATATGTAAACCATATACCATTTCGTTTAGTATACGTGATAATAACGAATAATACAAAAGGTCCAAGTTGTATAACTACGGTCAAAGCAATTAAACACTTAATATTTTTCTGTCGAATACTAAGAATTCCCGAAAGACAAACAAAAGGAAAGACAGTCGCGTGACCTTTTTCCTACTCTCGTGTTATACGGCCCTTCTCTCTTCGTCCCTCTCCTTAGTTAGAGACCGCCCTTACTTCATAAATATGCTAGCTATGAGTATCCAGGAGTTTCTTCTGTGACGTCATAGCCAATTAGAAGCGTTGTTCACACCGCCCGCTTCTCCCACCGACGCGTTAGCAGTGACTTAGCACCAGTATCACCGGAGACACGGAAGTGTCAACTGTACTGTTACTGTAAGTGTCACTGTATCCAGTGCAATTAAATATATCAAGTGCAGATTCCATTACGACAGACCAGGATTGCATTACGGCACATCAGGATTGCATTACGGCAGACCAGGATTGCATTACGGCACATCAGGATTGCATTACGGCAGACCAGGATTGCATTACAGCACATCAGGATTGCATTAGGCAGATCAGTTACAAGTGGACGGTAGGTATGCGTGTTTTTAAACATAAAAATAGTAATGGTTAAGGAAATTCGAAAAAATTTCCTAAAAATAAATTTCTTTATTTTACTCGTGATGTTAATTTTTATTATAAATAGTAAATTTTATATTAAAGTAATTGCAGTAATGAATGTTAGAGATTTTGTACTAAGATTTTAACGTTATATCTATGAATCGATGCAGGGTTATATATAGTAATTTGAAAAGGTCTTATAAAAAATAATAAAAATTTGCAGTTTCGGGTGCAAGAGCCACATAGGTTATTAGGTTTCTGCAACCTTTTTATGTGGTTTTATCAGACCTTTGCAAGGATGTCGAGCGTTCTATATTTAGAAACGGCGCGCATAGCCAGCCAGGCTTGCGCCGCGTATATACATGTGGGACAGTCACGCGAGCGGCAGTCCGTAGAACCGCGCGCAAGTCGTATGTGCAGAGCAGACACGGATGTGTACCCTGCAGTGCAAGGGTGTAGAAGAAGAAGGAGGACTGACCCGGGACAACGAGGCCGACGCTTCGCGCTTCCGTAAGGGGCAAGCGAGCTGGATGTACAATCGAACGGGGTTGAGCGATATGCAATTTCCGGCCGGAACGAACGTCGCGGGGAGAATACCAGGATTGCCGGCATTCTTTGAGGGGAGGCCTTTGCAAGGAGCGTGTTTCTAAATATAGAACGCTCGGCACCAGGATGTACATCGAAAAGTTGTTCTCCATTTATCATAAATGTTTAAGTAAAAATTATAAGAAATAACAAAAACCAATAGTAAATTGAGGCAGTTACTAATAAATAACGAAAGTTATTTATAACACATGCATGTATTAGATTTTATAGTGTTTATCACTGATCAGTTAGTCTACTGATCTTATAGCTTCAGATAAAATTTTAGAAAACACATGATTGATTTTTCTTTATATTTTATCACCATTTTTTATTGCACTCTTTATAAATTTATATATTGCTCGAATGTATAATTTAATAAAATTTAGTTAATTTTAATAAAACGTGTTGATATAATAAAATATAAAATATTAAAATGAAGATAAATCCGATTTGTTGTAAATGTGTATCGTATCTTATCGGATTTTCCAGTGTTGCTATTTCTATTGTCACTTTAACATCTGATAGAGTTGTAGTAAATATTTAATAGATTTTATTTGTGACTTTACTATAAATATTTTTAATGATTTTTATGTTTCGGCAATATATTATCTTCGCATGACATAATATACATTGCCTTCGGTGACCATCACTAACCATAACCTTGCCTTGACTGGCCGGGGTCTCTCACCCTTGCCTTGACTGGCCGGGGTATTTTACCCTTACCTTGACTGGCCGGGGTCTCTCACCCTTGCCTTGACTGGCCGGGGTCTCTCACTCTTGCCTTGACTGGCCGGGGTCTCTCACCCTTGCCTTGACTGGCCGGGGTATTTCACCCTTGCCTTGACTGGCCGGGGTCTCTCACCCTTGCCTTGACTGGCCGGGGTCTCTCACCCTTGCCTTGACTGGCCGGAGTCTCTCACCCTTGCCTTGACTGGCCGGAGTCTCTTACCTTTAAAGGTCATGGTCAAGGTATGGTCAAGGTCATACTTAGACGTAGAATGTTCTGCTCTTTCCATTTCCGGGGTCAAAAATATGTATGGGTTCCTACTGAAAAAAAATTTGACCTTCAAATAACCTTCAAGGTCAAGGCTGAGGTCATGGTCAAGGTCACATTCAGACGTAAAATTTTCCGCTCTTTTCATTTCTGAGGTGAAAATTATGGGTTCCCACTGAAAAAACCAATTTGACCTTCAAATAACCTTCAAGGTCAAGGCTGAGGTCATGGTCAAGGTCACATTCGGACGTAAAATTTTCCGCTCTTTTCATTTCTGAGGTGAAAATTATGGGTTCCCATTTAAAGAAATTAAATTGACCTTGAAATTACATTCAAGGTTATGGTCAAGGTCATGGTCATTATCACCGTCGAATAGCCAAGAAAAAATCCTATATCTTTTGTTTTAAGCTTTTTCTCTTAAAATACAATCCCGCCGAGTTATTTTGCCGTTCCGGTACTTTTGGCCCACCCTGTATATAACACATTTGTAATTAGGAAAAAGTGTTATATTTTTTGACTGCAAGCTTTTCCAGTGGTGCCTATTGAATTATTCTTATAATTTTCTTGAAATTTTCATGCATGAAGATTCTTTTATATATTTATTCCGCTACATGGATACATCGCTCATTTATAATTAAATAAAATGTAATCGTTTTAACTATTAAAATAAATATAAAATATTGAAATAAAAATGAATTAGAATTATCGTACCTTTATTATTTATTTATTGTAGGTTTTATCGGATTCTCCGCAGTGTTGTTGTATCTATTGTCCTTATAGCATTCGATTAAATGTTAGTAAATATACCTATCAGATTTTATTAGGCATATTACTATAGAGGTTTTTGATTCTGTTAATGTAATATATATAGAGAGAGAAAACTTTTTTCTTATAGTATCATCAAAATAAAACTAAATTATATGTACATAAAACAAAAATAATAGATACGAATTTTTTTTAAACATACATTCAGCCTTATCGCTATTTACAAGTAATAAATATTTTTTTTAATTAATAGAAACTTATCATTATAAATTTATTTCTGTATATACATACACACATACATGTAATTTAGTTTTATTTTGATACTGATTGAGATGATGATTCTAACGACAGCTGCTTCAAGAGTTCTTTGTTCTATCGATACTAACGGTCGTGCTGTCCAAGGAGTCAGGATGGTAAATGACAAGCCGTGTGTTTAGCTTAATGTCGACGTTTCGGACTCTTTTTTTATTGATACTATAAGAAAAAATTTCTATACATAAATTGGATTTATCTTTTTTTTTTTAATCTTGATTTTTAAGTAGTTAGCCTAGAACGTTGTTCAATATACTTTAATTCCAAAAATCTTTTAAGAAAGGAGAATTTTTATGTATGAAATTCTTTTTCAGATATGTTTTATTGCATAAAACGATTTGAGGATTCACAATTTTTTATTGTTTCTGAAAAAGAAGTACCTCATATCGAGAGCCCTGTAAATAAATTTAAGAAATATAAAGTACTTTTGGTACTTTTGGAGTACTTTGGTACTCCATTTGATGCTTACATCGTATTTTTTCATGGTAAGTTTATTATGTATACTTATTGATTCTCAATAATTATTTTTAGATTAAAAAAAAGGCTTAGTTATCAATAAATAATGAAATAACTATATTATAATGTATTTTTTTATAAAGAATTTATCTACCTTAATTTTTTTTTTGATCCGATAAAAAAATATAAATTAATGTTTCAGAATCAATAGATGGATTAAAGGAAATTATTGCAAAGCAAAGGCCTAGTTTACCACCCGCATCTTTAATAAATTCAGCTTCTGATTTGACAGATTTGGACGTACCAAGTCAATTGGTAGATGCCCAGAATATCAATAAAAAATCTCAACTAGAGAAAAAATTATTTGATTTGAAGGCTAAACAGGTGAGAAAATATGTACATATGTATTTATAAAGTTATAGTTTTTCCTTAATATAAAATATATTTTATTCTTATATAGATAATTAATACTATATTGTAAACAAATAATTGTTTTCCACTTTTTTGAATTTTTTCACTCCCATATTATAAAAAGAACATTATAAAAATACATAGAATTAATTTTGTAATGACTTAAGATTTTCAGAATTTTTATAAATTAAAACATTTAAAAATTATTTCATTAATATCTTACTACAACTGATTGAATTATAAAATAGTACACACTAATTCAAAATATTTAACTTAGGAAAAGACCATTATTAATTTGGATAAGACAAACATTTTTCTTAACGTTAACCTATTAACAGAATGTATTTTATTTTTTTTAAACACAGAAAAGGAAAAAAAATGTTTTGTCTTAATTATAGCCGATTTGTGAATATAAAAGAAGTCAGTAGTCCTCAATTAATCGTTCTTCGGGACTTTGAAAATAAAATGTGTTATTAAATTTAGACAGATCGGCAATATCTATCACACAGCATGATATACAGTACAGTAAAGAATAGTTAAATGCTTTATAATTTTGAGATATTTTGAAACATTTAATTTAATCGTTAAAAAGGAGATTGTTAACGTCACAATTCTGGCAGAATTCACTTTTTTGCACTAGCATGAAAAAATAAAAATTACTATTTTGAAATTAGTGTTTTCTCTTTATTTATGTAGTCACGCTGAAATTTTATCATGCCATTTAACTTCATCATTACAACCAGATAAAAACTTTTCGAAATTATACTGCCGCAGTATAAACGCCTAAATCTTGGTTTAATTATTCAATAATATCAGACTTTCAGACTTTGTTTAATTAGTTAATAATATTCAACTTTCAGACTTTTTAAATGAATTAACAATTACAACTTTAAGTTAATAATATCCGAAAACCAAACATATTCAATAATTATTAATTATTTAATAAAGATTTTACAGAAAACAAATCTCCATACTTGTTTCTGAAATATTGTCATTTTCATTTATCAGAATAAAAAATCCCTTCAGTTTCGTAGTATCCAGATAGCAGGGTCTAACTCCAAACATAATTCTCGGTTTCTAGATATAAGTATCATGTACATATTTTTCTATCTTATTAAACTTTGTCATGTGAATACTCATAAAAGCATGCGTGTAAGCATTCATGTGAGAACTTGCATGAGACCTTTTACAACGTTTTCGATGATTTTTATTACCCATTATATATAAACAAATGATGCGTTCCTACATATGCTCACATGAGTACGTATTATCGAACTCATACAGATATATATATATATATATATATATATCTACCGGGTGTCCCATTTTAAAACCACCAGGTAAATATCTCGAAAACTAAGGGAGATGGAAAAAAGCTTTTAATACAAAAGTTGTAGGGTTCAGAGGGGCCCAACTGACCGTGACCTTGGTTATGACCTTGAGGTCAATGATCAAGTTCATTTGAAGGTCAAATCGATTTTTTCAAATGGGAACCCCCACTTTTGACCACGTAAATGAAAAGAGCGAAAAATTTTACGTTCAGATATGTCCTTGAGTCAAGGTCATGGTCATGGTCATGTTTAAAATCAAAATCAATAAACGCATCAAAACATTCCCATAATTAGGTATACGAGACAAATTGTTAAATACAAAAGTTGTAGGGTTCAGAGGGGCCCAACTGATCGTAACCTTGGTTATGACCTTGAGGTCAATGATCAAGGTCATTTGAAGGTCAAATCGATTTTTTCAAATGGGAACCCCTACTTTTGACCTCGTAAATGGAAAGAGCGGAAAATTTTACGTTTAGATATGTCCTTGAGTCAAGGCCATGGTCATGGTCATGGTCATGTTTAAAATCAAAATCAATCAACGCATCCAAACATTCCCATAATTACGCATACGAGTGTTAAATACAGAAGTTGTAGTGTTTGGAGGGGCCCAACTGATCGTGACCTTGACCATGAACTTGAGGTCAAGGATGATGTCGTTTGAAGGTTAAATCAATTTTGTTTAACGGCAACCCTCACTTTTGACCTCGTAAATAGAAAAACCGAAAAATTCTGATATGACCTTAGGTCAAGGTCATGGTCAAAGTTATGGTCAGTTTCCGTGCAGTTAAGAGCAAAGTCGGAGATGACCCGGTCACCTAAGGCAAGGTCGGAGATTACCCGGCCAGTTAAGGCAAGGTCGGAGATGACCCGGCCAGTTAAGGGAAGGTCGGCGATGACCCGGACAGTTACGGCAAGGTCGGACATGACCCGGCCAGTTAAGGCAAGGTCGGAGATGACCCGGTCAGTTAAGGCAAGGTCGGAGATGACCCGGCCAGTTAAGGCAAGGTCGGGGATGATCAGGCCAGCTAAAAATTCATTGGAAAATTCCACGTTCATGTGTATTTAGTCATAGGATCCAAGTGTTTCGGTCACCATTTACTGAAGAAGATGCTCAAACGTTGCACCATTTACTTGTTGACAACATTCTATTCTCCTTTTAAAGTTTCTAACAGTATTTAATAATACTTGACGTGGAATACTTAAGCAGATTTGTGTAATCCTTTGAATCATGTCATCTCTTGTAGTTGGCCTGTTGCGGTAGACTGTATTTTTGAGGAAGGCCCATAAATAAAAATCTGGAGATGTCAGATCTGGAGATCTTGGTGGCCATGCTACGGGACCTCCTCTAACAATCCATCGACCGTTAAACCTTTCATTAAGAAAATCTCTGACAATTCTGGCATAATGTGGAGGAGCACCATCTTGTTGTAGCCACATTCTGGCCCTTGTATGGAGATCAACGTTTTCTAGAAAGAGTGGCAGCTCGTCTCTCAGCAACTGTAAATAAGTATGTTGAGTTACGTGACCTTCAAAAAAATAAGGTCCAATCAGACATCCGTTAATAATACCACACCATACCGTTACATTCCAGCGATGCTGATGATCAACTTCTCGCATCCAATGAGGATTAACACGATACAATCTGCTTGCCTCTCCATAGTTTCGTCGACATTCTCCTAAAATAAGAAGAATGTCAACTATTTCATTAGCAGAATAGTCAGGCATTCCTTTTTAGTTGTAAATGCAATTATTTATCAAAATACACCACAAAAGAAATAATATGTTATTATACTATACAATATTTTAAAGCGAAAAAGTTTAATTTTCTGTGCCAATATAAGTGTGCTCAATTTGAAAACAATTTGATGTAAACAGTAATAATTATTGATTATTACCGATCAATGCTGAATACTACCGATCACTATTGGATAGAGGTGGTCAACACTTATTAACTTTTATTATTATTTGATATAAGTGGTTAACCCTGGTAAATATTGATAATAGTAAAAATAGTAAAATTTTCCGCTCTTTCCATTTACGAGGTCAAAAATAGGGGTTCCCATTTGAAAAAATCGATTTGACCTTCAAATGACCTTGATCATTGACCTCAAGGTCATAACCAAGGTCACGATCAGTTGGGCCGCTCCAAACCCTACAACTTCTGTATTTAACACTCGTATGCGTAATTATGGGAATGTTTGGATGCGTTGATTGATTTTGATTTTAAACATGACCATGACCATGACCATGGCCTTGACTCAAGGACATATCTGAACGTAAAATTTTCCACTCTTTCCATTTACGAGGTCAAAAATGGGGGTTCCCATTTGAAAAAATCGATTTGACCTTCAAATGACCTTGATCATTGACCACAAGGTCATAACAAAGGTTACGATCAGTTGGGCCCCTCTGAACCCTATAACTTTTATATTTAACAATTTGTCTCGTATGCCTAATTATGGGAATGTTTTGATGCGTTGATTGATTTTGATTTTAAACATGACCATGACCATGACCTTAACTCAAGGACATATCGGAATGTAAAATTTTCCGCTCTTTCCATTTAAGAGGTCAGAAGTGGGGGTTCCCATTTGAAAAAATCGATTTGACCTTCAAATGACCTTGATCATTGACCTTAAGGTCATAACCAAGGTCACGATCAGTTGGACCCCTCTGAACCCTACAACTTTTGTATTAAAAGTTTTTTTCCATCTCCCTTAGTTTTCGAGATATTTGCCTGGTGGTTTTAAAATGGGACACCCGGTATATATATATATATATATATATATTGTTAGTTGGATGCAGCTAATAGCCAAGGTTATTACCAAATTGTTTAAATAAATGACAAGATTTATTTAATTTGCGACGTTTCGGACATTTTTATTGTTATGTCCCTCTTCAGGCAACTAATGAACAATACAAAATACAGCATATTAACAAATACCTTATAAATAATAATAATTTAACAAATCAATTTTTGTACAACAATGTAACTTATAGTATGTGTTATGTTTTAATCGTGTTCCGGAGAACTATCCGTTCGTCAATGTAAATTAAATTCAAAAATTTCCAAATATATACCAAAAATTGGTGCATTAGTATATGTAGATGTTTATATGTGACAATGTAATAATGCTATTGGTTTGCGAGTAGGTGGGGATCAGCCTACTCCGACGAGTTTGAGAACGGGGAGAGGTATCAGGTGAACATATCATTGGTGGTGTGTGGCATGATACGCAAAGCTTGTACGTGAAAACAAACGAGATACCCCAATGTAACTTGCTCTCCTGATATCTGTTCCGCTATCGTATGTGAGTGTAATGCTAGGAAGGAGATAGAAATTCAAAATTACTGATCATGGTGCTATATTCCTTCGGAAGTTTATTGATCTCAAATTGTTTATTCATATATTTCTTTTGTGTATGTATGTATAGTGCTTCAGAAAGTAATCTTTTTCCTTTATTAGTTTCATAATCTAAAATTTTGACTGTATTAAAGTTTATAGTGTGATTGTTTTCTATTCTATGTATGTGTAAGGATGAATTTCTATCTTCTTCTATGTATTTTTTATTCTCACACCTAGTCGTCTGCACGTTTGGCCAACATACGACGCATTGCAATTGTTACAATTAATTTTATATACTACATTTGATTTTTCTAGTTTTTCATTTTGATCTTTTCCTAGTACAATAATATTATTCATTTTGTTTTGTGCGCTAAATATAACGGTGATATTTAACCGTTTGAACAAATTTTTAGAAAAACCTTCAATTTCTTTCACGTACGGTAGGCAAATGAAATTTTTATTCTCATTATTAGGATTTCGTTGAGTATCTATTGTACAATTTATCTTTTTTAATCTTTTTTTAATGTAAAAATCAATGAAGTCTAGAGGATAGTCATTTTTTGTTAACACTTTTTTAATAAACGTAATATTGTTTTTGTGGAAAGATGTGTGTGATAATTTTATTGCGCGGTCTATGAGGCAATAGATTATGGCTATTTTATTACAAATCGGATGATGAGAATTACAATTCAAATATCTACCTGAAAACGTTGGTTTTCGATACCAGTCAGTTATAATTTTTCTATGTTCGGTAATAATAATCTTAATATCTAAAAAGCTAATACTATTGTTCTGTAGTTTTTCAACTGTGAATTGTAAATTCTTATCGTAATTATTGTAAGTGTGTAAAGTTTCATCTATATGATTTTTATGTAAACATAATAATACGTTGTCGACATATCGAAAATAAAATAACGGTTTGGAAATTAAAAGGTTAATACAATGTGATTCAAGGTCTTCCATGACGATGTCAGATAAAACGGGGCTTATTGGATTTCCCATAGCCGATCCGAAAGTTTGCTTGTAGAATTTATGGTTTGATTGGAAATAATTATGATTAAGTATAAATTTAACAACCTTGCAAAATTCAGACAAATTCAAATTTATCTTGTTGTGTAACTGATGCCATCTTCTTTCTATAGCTTTTATTACTAAATATTCGGGAACGTTAGTGAATAAACTCACGACATCGAAACTCACAAGTTCATAGTCATCGGGTATGTCAAGGTTATCAATTTTATCTTTAAGTTTTAAGCTTTTTCGATATGTGAACTAGGTATTTTTATGTTTCGTTTTTTATGTATCTTTCCGCTACTTCATTAAGTTTTGGAGTATACGGTGGACCTCTATCTGGTTCGATCTTTTCTTTTCTCATAACCTCAGCAAATTTTCCCCCAGGGTATTCAGTACCTCTATCTGACCTAACATAGCAAACTTTTGCATCTGTACCTAATCGATTTCTAGCAGAGACAAGATAACTTTCAAATGCTTGGCCTGCTTCATCTTTCGATTTTAAACAATATATTTTTGCGTATCGAGAGTAGTCGTCTACAAATGTCATAATGTACTTCTTTTGCCCCGGCCATGAAGTGAGTTTAATTGGACCCATTAAATCTGAATGTATTATCTGTAATGGTCTTTCTGCTATACTTCTGTGTTGTTTGAACGAAAGTTTTTCCATTTTTGATAGTATACGTACTTCACAATCTCTTATCGACTCTTCAAATTTTACATGCTGCAAACTCTTTTCTTTCTCTTGTAATTTTTTCAAATAGTTCAAAGATGCATGACCTAATCTGACGTGCCATACATTGCTTCACTTTGTTTTACTTCTGAATTTGATACATTGGGTGGATTTTCAATAAGTATCTCTTGCAAATTCTCGATATTATTTAAGTCATCTACTTTGATTGTTTTATATGATGTCAGACTAGCGTCGTACTCTGCGGTTGTTTCCTATGAATTTACAGTTTGAGCATTCGATTCAATGAGTTCTTCCGAATTCTCCCTCCCAATCACAGATTCTATATCTTTTGATAACTCTGTATTATACTCTGAATTCTCTCCCTCCGAATCTGACGGTCGTTTATCCGTAGAATTTGTCTGTGATTGTTTTGAAAACTCATTGTTTGTCGCAAAACCCACTACGCAACTATAATTATCATACTCATTTACAATAGTGTCATTTTTATTCATTACTTTTTTAACTTCAAACCTAACTACCCAATTAGGCTTCTCGTATGTACCTTCAAATATAGTTTTATCATTTTCTTTGTTGTATACTCGGAATATTCTATCATCTAAATTTATACTAAACCCTGCATCTACTAGTTTTCGCAATGATAATAAATTCTCTGAAATATCTTTTGCTGCAATTACGTTTGTTAATTTGATAGAATTTTCATTAAAAGTATTGTTTTTAAGCAAAAGATTTTCTCTACCATCAATTACAATATCGACAAAATCATTTTTATTGGCACTCTTAATAACTCCCTTTTCAGATATTTTAAAATCACTCAGAATGAAACTTTTATTAACGATGTGTTCGGTTGCTCCCGAATCTGCTATAAACTTTATGTGCCTTTCATTATTATTGAGATTATTATTAATATATTCAATCTTACCTTCTTGCTGCTCGTACTCATCATTTCCATATCCGCCCCTATCGTCATCATATTCAGATCGTCTGGCAGTTGGGCCGCCTCTGGAACCTCGATAATTGCTTCTGCCTCTGGGATGGCCTCTGCCTTGACCTCGGATTCCTCTGAAGTTGGCCCTACCTCTGCCATTAGTCTCTTGACTCTTAGGTTTGTTAATTTTGGCAGGAGGTCCATACACTTCACCATCTCTGTCAGCTGGTCTCTTATTTTGTCCTTGAGTTGAATGATTGAACTTGTTCGGACAATCTTCTCCTTTATGTTCAGTTTCACGATTACATATGTAACAGAACCAGCGATTTGAGCTTATTAGTGGACACTCTCGTTGCCAATGTCCAACTCTGTTACATCTGAAGCACTTGCTTTTATTGCTTCTGAATTTTTGTGTGCTCGCTCTGGTTACTTTTGGTTATCTGGACTCGGAGGTTTTTGAATTAGCATCGTCATCTTCTTGTATGCGAGTCATGGCTTCTCTCAGAGCATCCATATTCATTTCTTTGCCGGTAGTTGTAATAACAGCAGAATCTGTACGTCGTATTTCGGGCATAACTGCAATTATCGCTTGATAGAAAATAGAATGCTTCTCTTGCTCGGTTAGCTTCTGAGGATCACCGCTTAGCTCATGCTCCCTTATGATTTGATCAAATCTCTCACAGAAGTCGTGAACTCTTTCTCCTTTGTTCATCCTTAGGTTATATAGTTTTGTTCTTATAGAAGTTGGCGTAGAGCTAACTTCACCTTTTCTACTATCTCTCAATTTCTGGAGAATTTCCATGGGCTCTGTCAGACCCAAGATCTTCTTGTGATAATCCTCATCTATATGGCTAATGATTATATCTTTGACAGAATTTTTCCTCAGAGTAACCTCAATCTCTGAAAGTCCAGTCGGTTCCGGTATTTTCGGATCAATCATATAGAGTAACATCCAGCTAGTCCACTCTGTTTTTAAACAGTCCAACCAAACTTCAAAACTCGCTTTTGAGGTTAGTTTATAATTTCTCTGAATTTTTGGTCTCATTTTTATGTTACTTGTACTCGACTCTCCGTACGCTTCCTGGTTGTTATATGTTTTATGCTCTGAAGATTGTCTAGACCTCAATTTAGACTTTTCAGATTCAAGCACTTTGTTATGTGCCAGTGCTAGTTTGTCTACTGCTTCTTTCACTAAACCTCGAGTAGCTTGGTCAACTGACACATTTGATGCCAAACTTTTAGCTAATTCTTGAGCCCGTGACATTAAAATCTGCAGTCCTTCAGCATCCTTTTCAGACTCAGAAGCATTTTTAGATAAGTTACTTAAGATTTTCTGAATGTCATTATGTGAGCTTGGGCTGGAGGGGGAGGAATTATTTTGTGCTCCGTTAACTTCTGAATTCATCTTTTAATGTTTCTCTGTTGTCCCAGTTGTATGCTCTGAAGCTTTTTGTATTGTGGTTGTTGCTGTGAAATAAAATACTCAGTTATTACCTGGATTTAAGTTTAAGGTTGTCAGATCTGACCACTCACTCTTAAGTATTAAAATTGTCTCTCAAATTTGAACAGAGTTCAAACTTAAGAACCTCACATTCATCACAGCACTCTGAATTCTCAGTCAAACATAGACAACTAACATGCTATAAAAAGAATTATATATTTATGCTTACGTTTGTTGTTCTGACCAGAATAAATCTCTTCAAATTCAGTCCTTCGCCTCATATACTCTGCATAATCTTGACTCAGATTGTCATTCTCTTGACTCGATCTCAAATCCTCAGCATTGTCAGTCATCTGTTCCAGGATTGTGAAACATTCTCAATTAGTATGATTTCTATTTAATTGAAGATATTTATATTTTACTCTGAATGTTCTTCCTCTCTCTTTCTCTTATTAACACTTAAGTTCCTCTTAAGTTAGTACCAGGTATTTACCACGGTTAGTACCGTGGTATTATACCACGGAAGTCAGTCGGTTTTGGGTTGCGCAGGCACATGTATGGGTCACGGCTTCGATACTGCCAATCTCCCTAGTTAATGAACAGACTACTTATCGGACACAAATTTTCATCTGAACATTGACCCCAGAACTTTATGAATATGCTCGAAGAAAAAAAATTTCGTCAAATATAATCTCTGCAGTAAACAAAAACTCCCCCAAAAGCCAGTACTCCGAGTCCAACCGCAAGGCAAGTTAGAGAGGGACACCAAACTATGAGAAAAATTTCCAATACACTTATAGCAGTAGATATAAAACTCAATTCACTAAGAGCATTTATTCATATTCAACTTTGACTGAGTTCCTCTCTCATTTCATCGCTTCTGAATTTTAATTCACTCTTTATCACCTTTTTTTTTATTAAAGATATTACTTTGAAAACTTCACGATTCTCAAATCTGAAAAATTGGTATTTTCTGCATATACTCAGATACACAAACTCTTAAATTTAATCGCCACGAAATGAGAAAGTTTTATCAACCACACATTGACTCACTCTTAACTCTTTACTCTGAATATGAATTAAACTTTCCAGCACGATAGCAAATGTGAACCTCTTTTTACATCTACGCGAGAGGTAAACATAGCTTGTAAGGAACAAAGGGCGTTCCACAAAGTACCTACCGGCCCGGGAAGTATTTAGAGAATTCGTCAAAACTCCCTCCGTTTTGTGCGAGCGCAAAACAATCCGCTTGTTCGCAGAACGGCGATCGTCGAGTGCTGCGCTGCGCGTCAACTCAAGAAGTCACTGCGCGCGCGAGAGATGCCGCGACTTACCCGAACGCAAGGCGCAAGAGCTCGTCAAGAAGCCCCCGTACTGCACACAATCGCCTCCCGATTCTCGGAACTCCCGTTTCGCCCGGCTCACGACAACATACGCGTTTTTCTTTTGCCCGATCTCGTATCGACCTTGATAAGAATTTTTATGATTTTTATTTTACTTTATTTATTTATTTCACACTAATTTTTGAGCGGTATTTCACTTTATTTCGAATTATTACGTTAGATTATAAACCTTTTCGTTTTGACTCTACTTTCGAAATATACGAGTTCTCATAGATTTTTTTTTTTTTTTATTTATTCGCATTCGTTTTTCCGTGCCCTCTGAATTTTATACCGCCGAATATAAATCACTCTTTACACAAAAATTCATCAACTTACATTGCAAACCTCTGAAGAACTATTTGCCGGGCGCTCTGACATGTGGAAGCGAAGCACGCCGCTCCGGCCTGTCGTCCAGACACACCGCTCTGCAGGTTCAAACCTGTTGCTCCCTGTCTCCGCTCGCCACTCGCTGTTTTATACTGGCGTTGCCTGAAACCGCCAACCTCCGGACTTCTCACAGCCTTTTCACTTCTTAATCAAGCTAAACCACCTGTCTCTTTTCCGTAGACGAAACCACAGGTCTCAGCTACCATGTAGGAGTGGTGCTTCTTCCAGAGAGCATCCTCCTATTAGAATACTATTCAGAGGTTTATGTCTATACGGGATACAGGTGGTTCAATAAATTATACTCAGACACACGATTATATTCAAACACTCTGAACTTCTTTATTAGAACATCTACACTCTGAAGACTTAATATACGTATACACTCCGAAAGCGATCCGTTCGCGCCTACTGTCGCAGACAGACTGAGCGCAGCTCAGGACTTTGTCGGAGAGGGGGAATAGTCGCTCGCTCGCAGCGCCGTCGTTTCTGACCATCGACAAAGGTATTTCTTACACACACACACATATATATATATGTATAAATATGTATACATATGGTACTACAGCATTCTGAGGATTTTTTTCGGTACAGACACCGACTTTTGAGGATTTTTTAGCATTTTGAGGAGCATCCTCAAAATTCCTCGGTACCCGCTTAGCATTTTGAGGATTTTTCTGCGGCGTCCACAATAGTGTGTTAATACAGTAATTTCGGAAATTCCGTAATATTTTTCTGTAAAAGTGGGCGCCGCAGGCGTCGTGGTGTTAGTCAATAACCTTAGGGTCATTATTTCTTTAGTCACGCGCTTGTGTCCTGATCATTTATAACAATGTTTATATATGTGTCACTACTGTTGTACAAAATCTTTATGAAATCCTCAAAAGGATCCCAGGATAAAATTATATATATATATATATATATATATATATATATATATATATATATATATATATATATATATATATATAAGTATGAAAATCTGGTGTTTTGAATGCGCAACTTCCTATAGATTCTATGTGTTCCCATGTTAAAAATGCAATCAACTGACGTTTTGAATGAGGCATTCAAAAAGTCAATATATACAGGGTGTGTCAAAAGTTCCGGGATGGCCAGTTATCTCAGCGGGAATGCATTTTCGGAAAAAATGTTTCATACAAAAGCTTTTGACACACCCTGTATAGGGATATTATTTCTTTAGTCACGCGATCGTCTGTCTTCGTCTTACACATGGGATTTTGCTATACT